>JAABNY020000019.1:9404724-9419221 GCA_015164015.2 Brevimyrus niger
CAGGCATCACGCTGACTCCCCCCCCCCCCCCACCCCCGCCATCGCACTGATGGAACTGCGCAGGCACGCACCCTGAAAGGACGGGAGACGGGGTGTTTAATCAAAGCGACACGCGCCATTGGCGTGAGCCACTGCGCGCGAGGAGAACGAGAGAGAGAGAGAGAGAGAGAGAGAGAGAGTGAGAGAGAGAGAGAGAGAGAGAGAATACTCAGCGGCAGCTCCCTGAAGAGAGGATCAGCTACAGCCCTCTGGAGAAGAAGAATCAAAGAAAAGAGCTCTCATCTGAATGGCATGTGGGCGGGGTCACGTTCAGGACGAGCGCCGAAACACTGGGAATGCAGTGCCAGGGGTCACGCCCTTCATCTCAGAGCTGTGGGATAAAAATAGGTATTACACCAGCTGTGCCTAATTAGTGTTCCAGTTTAACCTATGCGTTGTGAAATTGATCGGAAATCACCTGGGTAAATATCTTAATTTAAATATATTGCTTCCTTTATTGCAGGACAAAACAGAGCAGCGGCCCCTCCCTTCCCAGAATGCTTTGGTGTAGCGTACGTTTATTGGCACCTGATTGGTTATGAGCCTGAAAGGTTCAGATTCTGCGTTGGGAAGTGTAGGTAGTCTCATCCAGAAGGGTGTGTTAGGGACACGCCTCCATGCAGGGTGGGGGGGGGGGGTCTCACGATATGCTGACACCCACAGAGATGCTGCCAGACCCCCCTCAGCCTGAGGAGCAGCATGAAATGCCCTGGTGAGCTTTTTTAACATGGGCCGCCTGTAGTTTCAGATGCCCGGGGGTTTCTGCTTACCTGCCCCGCTATCTGCCCTACAATCTGCCCTATGCTGTTACCTGCCCCACTATATGTCCTGCTATCTAACCTCACACTTTCATCTGCCCTGCTAACTGCCCCGCTCTGCTCTGCTATCTCTCCCACTATCTGTTGGGGAGGGCGGGGTCAGGAGCGTGACATGCTCTGTCTGCAAACAGCCTTGGAGGTCCCAACCTGCATTAGCTCTCCGCTCCGTGGTCACGCAGCTATCTCCGGACCAGAATGCAGTTTTGTGGCAGATATCATTCTCCAGTCGCCAGGCTGCTCTTTTGCCGTGATGGTGAGCTATTTTAAAAGTGCTGCTCTCCCCCCCCCCCCCAAGTGTCCACTCGGCACCCCGCCCGGGCATGCCGCTCTATTTATAGCCGGTGTCGGGGGGCGGGGTGAGCAACGCGAGCCATGGAACTTCAATCAGCCACGCTGCCAGAAAGCCCATTGGAAACAGCCCCGCCCCCAGCGGTCCAACCGGCCTATCACAGCCAAAAGCCCACTCTCATTAGCATCGCGCCGCGTTCCGTCCTGGATGGCTTTTAAAAGTTGGGCTTAAAAGTTCATTTAGAAAATCGATTACTCTGCTGTGTAGACAGCCTGTCTTGAGTTACATTAATTATACTGTCTGCGATTATTTTGATTGGATTGCATTACATTTCATTTAATAGCTGATAATGGATGCAGCCAGCATGGGGGGGGGGGGGACTGCAGATTCGAGGCCGTCGTCAGCTCAGAGAGCATTTAGTGCCTCTGATTGGGTCTTTACTTGGGATGGGGGCTCGGGGAATTCAGAATGGGGGCTTCGCTGTCAGGCGGGCAGGATTATATGGGCGCCCTCAGTGAAGCTTAAACGTGATTGGCAGACGAGTTGGGCGACGGGCAGATTGGCACAGTAGATAACCGGGGGGCTTGCTGCCATTAGTAGGGGTGGGGGGATCTTCAGAATTGTGGAACAAATGCTCAAGTTCTGCTGAACTTCGAAACTAAAGCCTCCGATTCAGCTGACGGGGATCCAGTGGCAGCAGCGAACACTGAAGAGGGCTGGGGGACATGCGGGCTGCATTCGGTCCTGCGCTAAATCCAGTCGCTTGGGGATCTCATTCTCTCCAGCCGAGCAGCTGATGGAGCCTTAACTGTCTCACCATCCATGACAGAACCCAGTGTTACCTCACTATCACCCCAGCGCCATCGTCACCCTAACCCTGGGCCTGCCACCCAGTGCGGGTGCCACTTATAATCCGCTTGCTAAAAATAATGTATACCTGTCTTTAGGGTTAGGACACAGAACAAAGGTACCTGAATAATGTGCGGGAGACAGGAAGTCAACATACTGCCGCATTAGGTGCAAGAAGATCCTAGCCAATCAGGGAGCAGCGACAGCTCTGTCAACTTCGCGGCATTTAAAAGGCAGCTTTCCTCGGGCTGCCGGGGAGAAGCTCAGCGCTTGTTTATTTGCCAGCAGGCTGAGGTCATTAGTGACCACTTCACCAACGTTGTGTGATTTTAAAATGACGTGGGGGTCAGATAGGCACATTGCTTAAAACAATTTCAATCTCAGCACTCATAATTCTGCATAATTCATTGAGTTTGAAATTGAAACGGCTCGAGAATTAATAGGGACGGATGTTCCCTCTGCCACCCTGTACCAGATAGGTGGACGATGGACAGATGGGGACAGATAGTGAATCAGAAAATGACACAGCACAGCAGCTCCTTTGGCCGTGAGTTAATCAGAGTGAGTCGGAATCTGCTTACGCGTGATTTCACAGCATGGGGACCTGTCTTTCACTGGGATATGACAGGTCACATGACCAGTTACACTCAGCTACAAAAAAAAAGCTTTTTTATTTTTTTTATGGTAACACTTTCTACGAACGGCATGTCTATAAACATGAACATATTACAATGCATTCATAAAACATTGTGAACATGGCTATAAGTATTTATAAAAAGGCATAACAGATTATTGCCATGTTTATAATGCATTATGACTGGCTTATGAATCTCTCATCTATAATGCACTATAGATATCTTTATAATGCATTGTGAAGGTATTTATAGTGCATTATTGATGAGAAATTTATAGTTATAATTATGTATTATAAGCATTATAATCAACACTATAATGCCATATGCCTGTCAATAGAAGATGCTGTAATGCTTCAATAATGTTTATACCAAAGATTATAATGTACTGTGAAGGTGTCTATAATATATTACAGATGACAGCTAAATAAAATGTCACCAGTCATATTTCTAAAGTTTTGATAGTGCCATTGCAAGGCCACGTCAGATTGCTACTAAACACTGAAACATGGAGCCTTCTGCAGAAGGCAGAGTTGAGGGGCATTGTGGGTAATTACACTTGTGTGTAATTAAAAAGGGGTGGTATTGCTGTCCAAACAGTGACCTTTGGTATTGGGTGAACACGCAGCTCACTGCGGACTCTACGGGACCGTCTGTTCCCATTCACACTCTTTGTACCTATACATATACATATATATATATAATCGTGATTGCAATCTTGGTTATGATCATTTATTTACAAGAAGGCTGAGGCACATGCCACTATTGTCTCAGTAGGTGTTTTGGTTGCAACCTGGTTCACCGAGACACCCTGAGCACTTTCCAAACAGCATGGGTGCATTTTTAGGGCCCCTGTAGGATGGGGGGTGGGGCTTCGTTTCTGGCTGTTCCGGCGTGACGCTGTGTCACATGTAACGGATCTTCCGGCAGCCAGATGGAGCAGAGCCTCTAATGCGTAACGGGTCCGCCACGGGCTGAGGGCCTGTCCGGGCCGGCCCGCCTGCCTCTCTCACAGAGTGCGCATCCTGGAACGGCTCCAGAATCACAGGAACCCTACTCGGAAAAAAAACCCATAACGGATATTACAGTACAAGGACGTGTAGCTAATGAAACCTCAAACCTAATGTGCAACAAACTTACAAAATTAATACCGCAGTTCTACTTCTCCTTGAGTAGCATGTTGGGTTGTAATTGCAAGTCCGCTGAAGAATAAAGAGTTATTAGTGGGGTATTAGGATTTTAACGCAGGCTTTGCACTTGGACGCATCCAGAATGCCTAATTTGAGCAGTCCAGTAAGCTCTTTGATGAAGCGCCCTCCCTGGCGAAAAAAACGGAGCGACGAAACATTCCGTTAAAATCGCCGGGGTCACTCGGAGCTGGCGTGTAGCCAGACACACCGCTATCACAGGCGAGCAGCTGAAGTGGCAGGGATTAGGGCTGAGGGCTGGAAATGCCAGCGTGAGTCACTAACAGGCTGCCTCTGCAGGATGGGCCATTTGCCTTTTTTCCGTGCATTTTACGACCCACCCTATTTGTTTTCTTAGACTCTTCCGGTTTTTGTTTTTTTGGTTATGCTGGCTCAACACACTGTTGCGATATGGGGGTGTCAGGTTCCAGGGCGTGTTGTTCTGCAGCACACTTGATCCTGACCGGGGTGGGACGGGGGGGGGGTTACATTGCCCTTATTTTATCCTCCTTTTTTTCACACATAATGAGAGGACTGAGATGCGTTGCATTTTGCTGATACTTTGCACTTTAAATTAGTGAATAAATTGTTCAGATTATAGACCCAGATCTGGGGCTTATGGTCCATCATGCACACAATACAGAAATATAACGAGACAAAGGAGCAAGCTAAAAGTCACCCCCCCCACCTGCTATTATCTCCCCCCAGCGTAGAATGTGAAGAGGGCCAATGAATGCCAACATGCCGGCTAAACATTTGCTGACTTTTTTTCTGGGGGGGGGGGGGGTGGAGCCGCCTGGAGTTCCGTGAGGCCCGGATACTCGCCCCGCAGTGACTGGCGTGCAGATGGCCCCCTGTTACACGGGCCAGTTAGCATCGTTAACGCTTAACAGATGCTTAACACCCAGGAGTCCCAACACAGCAACACACACCGGCTGAACAAAAAAAAAAAAAGCACCGGGAGTAACTGAAGAGCTCGTGGTGTAAATGTAAGGCTGGGCCTCACTTTTGGAAAGGTGCAGCTGAATACAAAAGACAGATAAATGTGTTAGAGGAGATGTCGAGCCCGTGGGAACCAGCTACTGAGTAATAATAAGGATGCAGGTGCCAGTGTGTGGCCGACAATGGCTACTTTACTGTATGTCAAACAGAGCGGAGAGCCGCCGGCCAGTTTATGTAAACAGAATTGATTTGTGTGGTGCGGTTAGATTCCGTAGCCTGGTGCTTGAGATCTGAGCGGGAGAGTGGAGATGAATTCTCTTAGACGCTTTGGATGCAGCTCTCCGCCCAGCAGAACGACATAGAAACTGCTTTGCCCCAAGGAGATCATTGATGTTAAAAACGCTTGGTATTTTATTGCATTCCCCCAGGCCAACTTGTAAGGGAAAACAGTGAATCGATCGCTCCTTTCGAAAGAAGTACAAACCGCACTAATTGCACACTCCCCGGCAAGCACTGAATTGTCCGTCTCCTCCCGACGTCAAAAGCACCCCGGTGAATTACAGAAAGAGACGTGTAAATGGTAATCCTGGTGACTACCAAATGGGTGTCAGCCCTCACAAAAAATGTAACACTCCCAACACCCATATGACATTACTCGAACTGTGTAACTGAGGGACATACAACCATAATTCAAGTGGGGGGGGGTTGCATTTAAATAGAGTGTCACCATTAAATGAAGGCCCTTGAATGCAGAATCACATATCGGTGGTATATCAGGTGCTGTTTATCATTTGGAGGGTGGGTACAGTATATCAGCCCTGAAAATATACTCTGGACTCTGATGGTGTTTATCTTTTGTGGGTTGGTATATCAGCTCTGAGAACATACTCTGGACCTTGCTGGTGTGTGTATCACTTGAGGGTGGGTATATCAGCTCTGAGGATATTCTCTGGACCCTGGGAATGTATATCATCTGTGGGCGGGTATATCAGCTCTGAAAATGTACTATGGGTCCTAGTGATGTAATCATCTGTGGAGAAATTCCACTCTGTGGAGTCAGTTCAGAAACATCCTAGAGACTGACCTATACTTATTTGCCTCTGAGTTCCCGCTGAAGCAGACTCTTCTGCCCCACCTTCCCCACTCCTCCCAGTGAAGACATACAGATGGTGTGGAGAATATTTTCCAAAGTGAGATGTCATCCTCCAGAGAAAAAAAAAAATACTGCCATAAATCCACAGCAGTGCTCCGAAGCCGACTCCCTGTATTTACCCTGTGTCTCCATGACGACAGACCTAAATAGACAGGGACGAGAGCTTCTAACAATGATTCCAAACAGCTCTTGAAACCGTTTCAATACACGTGAAAGGAGGACAAAGGCTGCTTCTGTTCTGTGTATCAGGGCTGCTTTTCATTGTCTGTGACACAAAGAGACATTCATGTGATCCTAAAGTTACCCAGTCCTTGCAGGCTTACAGCACACCTTGATAACTATTTTGGCAAATTTTTTGTTTTACAATAAAATACTTACCCTGACCCAAGAGACCAACAATATCTGTGTAAATAGGGACATGTCCGTTCTTCTAATGAGCTCTTCAGAATAGGACATATTCACAGTAATCACACCATCCATGCTTCACTGCGCCTCGAAAGCAGTGTGCAATTTCACGGCATCTTTCGACAAACGTGAAACGCCAGCATCTAAGCCTTTATTTAGCGTCATGCCGAAATACTCCAGGGTTGCATGTTTAGTGTTTTGCAAAACACATTTTCTCTGAAGTAGGAAGAAAACAAAGTAGAAAATTAATTTCGTTTTCAGTTTCCCACAAGCCGCCATATATGTCTGACTCACATGCTGGTCTGTTTCTACTGCTGCTGGTAAACTGTCTTCTCTGTTACCTGTCACCCCTTGATATTTCATGGTTGACATGGAGTTCAGGTTGATAACAAGAAATACATTCCGAACTCCCGTCTAAACTTATACTGCACACAATGCCATATGTGTGACACAAATTATATTTATGTCGCCGTTATTTTTTGTAACACACGATAAATCTGTGTTATTAAAAGCTGGCGACAGTTCTGTGTGATCACTGATAACATTGTAGTGTAACGTTGCATAATAAATTGGTTTCAAAATTCAACTAGTGATACTTGTTGATTATGGTCAACATATGGTTCCTGCCTTGATTCTGACGGTACCTGCTATGTTTTTAACTGTACACACTTTCCCTCCATCTTCTCTGTACTTAATCCATGTCCTAAAGGGTGCTATGACTTGGGAAATTGTATTGATTTTTGCATAGGTACTTTTTATGACTGCTGTCTGTACTTTCCATGTGTCTTAATTAAGAAAAAATATGTAACTAAATCAATATTAAGAGCTTATCATAAAAGTTCAAAATAGATTTGCCTGGAACTAAAGATTTGGTCTAGTCTGCTTTCTATTTTTACTGCTTTACCATTATTCCTGAGGATGCTGCACCCTGCTATGAGGCCCTGAAAATGTCAAATGCAAAGTCCTATAGTTTAAGCTTAAAATTGTGAAAAATACCCGCTTTGCGGCAGGAGCCTGCAGTCTCGGGGCTTGAGTCCCAAGCAGAGCAGCCCAAACCAGGCTGTCCATCCATCCACAATGCTGGGATGTTGGTCCTGGTCGGGAGACCCAAAGGCTGCTCACTGCACACTGCACACTGCTGACTGGGTAGGCGGCTCCAGGACGAGGTGCACAAAAGGCATACCCAAGTGCAGAGGACTGGCACGCCATGGAGAGGACCTGGGACTAAAAACACCAAAGGAGGAAAACCATGATAAGCCACAAACCAAGACTCAGATGTGATAACCAGTCGTGGAAACCCAAACGCAGAGATGGAGGAAGGCTTATTAAAGAATCCGGCAGCCAGACACTTGAATCGCGTGCTGTGGTCATCGAGGCGGAAGCTGAGAGATCAGCAGTGAGGGGGGATCGTTCCTGCGGAGACACGATGTAGAGGAGCCAAGCGCATGGGAGGGAAGTCAGAAAGCAAGGGAAAGTGGATCTAGGAACTGCCAAAGGAACGCAGAGCTGGGGAACCCCAGAGGACACAGGGAAAGAGCTCGGTACGCGACCTGGGAGCTGCGATACTTTGCACCGGAGCGGCGCGCAGGAAAGGCTTAAATGCCGAGGGGAACAGGCGGAAACATTTATTAGCAGTGATCGCTTGTGGACGCCTGACAACAGGTTGCGGGGTCACACCCGCTGTGGAGCTCCGTCTCTCCAAGACCGCAAACATGGAAGCAAGATGCCGGATAACAGGGACCGTGAACCTGAAGACGAGATGCTAGCCAAGGTGGAACCCGGAAACGAGAACATGGCACTCGGAACCACAAGGCCGGTGATGATGCCCACAACCCAGGAGAAACCCAGACGGAAACAGAAACCAAACCCGGCCCCACGGATCCAGAAGCTGAACTCTGAACCATATTAAGCTCTGAGGTTCTGGCTATAAAAGCAACAGCAGCACTCCAAGCCGAGCCAGCTAGAGCGAGATCACATGGACTGTGCTTCATTACCTGATTACAAATGCAGCCCAGCTGCAACAAGGACACTTTGGATGGGATGCAAATCTGTCCCCGAGCCCACGCTGGCACCCTGTGGGAGGTTTAGATACCAATTCAATGAAGCACATGTTCTTGGACTATGGGAGGAAACCCTCGACACTAACGTGGGTTGGAACACACACACACGTGCAGAGAGGATGCACAGCGCAGAGCCCCAGCCCTTATGGTGCAAGGCCGCGAGACCCCCCCAACCCCTCAAGCTGCCACACTCCCATTCATCCTCTTCAGTAGAGGTGGAGAGTTCAGGTCCAGACCAGGATTTTGTTTAAATCAAGCAGTTGAGTATAAAGAGTCACAGTCACAGAGTACACAACTGGTTGGTTGAAACAAAATCCTGGTCTGGATTTGTACTCTCTGGACCTGAAATCTCCACCTCTGCTCTTCAGTGTTTATTACTTCAGGTGCTATTCAACATATTTATCGTCATATAATATTTACTGCTAAACTGAATCACAGAGACTCATAAAATACTTAACCTAATCAAAGTAAACAAATCACAGAAACAATATTTGTATCATTTGGGCCATTTTTTGTTACTAGACTTTTTTTATTATTACTCTTGAGGTAGGCATTAAATGGAATCTCCACCTGAAATCTGAAATTGTGGCCTTGTCTGTCTTGTCTTAGGTGGCAAGACACATAGACACTCAAATGCAGTGCTCTGACATACAGTTTGATCTGTGATTGATCTGCACATCACAACTTAGGTTACCTGGCTAAATGTTAAGCTATATAAATAGCAGTATAAATGCTCCACACACTCATCAATGGAAAAGGCCGCAACTAAAATGTAACTAATGAGCATTACAATGTGGCATTTACCTGTTGTTTACACCAGTAACAGAGACCCTTTTGCAAAATTCCGTTCCTCAATAATTTGTATTGTAAGGTATAATGGAGACTTAATAATAAATTATCCTTTATTGTTCCCCTGGGGAAATTCTTCTAATACCTCCCTCAACTTGCTCTCTGTAGAGCAAGCAGTCGGCAAAGGGCAGCCACCTATAGCGTTGCCCAGGGAGCTGGGGGGGGGGGGGGGGGGTAAGGGCCTTGCTCAAGGGCCCACAGATGTGCTGAGGCTGTCTTTGAACTGGTGACAATGTGATTTCAGGTTCACCCCACTGAGCCACACACTGTCACCACAGAAAGCAGAAAGCTGGGTTCTGTGCTGAGTGAAATCCAGTCCTTAGCCCCTTTCCATACCCTGCGCAATGACACATTCACAAACCACCATGTTAACAAATAAAACATTACTAGTTAAATGACCAAATGAGATGATTGAGCAAATGAACACAGGAGAGTGACCTCCAATCAGGCATGGGACGTCTGAGTGACTTCCAATCAAAAATGGGACGTGGTGATGACATCCAATCAAACGTGGGGCGTGAGAGTGACCTCCAATTAGACGTGTGACATGAGAGTGACCTCCAATCAGGCATGGGACGTCTGAGTGACTTCCAATCAAAAATGGGACGTGGGGATGACATCCAATCAAACGTGGGACGTGAGAGTGACTTCCAATCAGACGTGTGACATGAGAGTGACCTCCAATCTGGCATGGGATGGCTCTTTCCAGGACATCTATGAATGTGACATTTGACTGATGAAAGACTTTTGAGGAAGTATGGATGGAGGTTCAGGGTCCAATGGAAAGCACTTTTGTGGCTGTATCCATATAAGTTTTTTATCTTCTATATTTCCAAAACATCATTATTCAGTTCCTAATAACAACAGCTCAGAAGGCGCTGAATGACACTAACAAACCTTACTCCGTGGACAGGAAATTCCCCGTGCAGCATTATTGCAGGGTCTCCGTGGGCCAGACACCAGCCTAGCCTCCACCACATGTTGAAATACGACGTCTCACACCACGTAGCGTTTTGGATTCCGCCGCTTTGTGTGTGTCTGAGGCGCCGATGTGAAGTGGTGAGGATGAGCGGTGAATCACGGCAGTCTGATAACACGCTAAGGACTGTACTATGGTGACAGGAGGGAAGGAGCAGGGGAAATGAAACAGCTGGGAGTAACATCCATCCGTAGAGAGTCAGCGTGATAGAAAGAAAGGCTGAGGAGGAGCTTCTTCCCGCAGGCGATACGGTCTCTGAATCAGTGAACCGCACAGTAGTGATCAATTCTGCACATCCTCATATGCCTCTTGCACTGACTCGAGACATTCTGCACGTTCAGTAGCACTAGTGATCACTGCACACCTGCACTTTCGTGGACATTACTTATTTATTCTATTTTATTCTGTTTCCCTAATGCAGATAGGTCGCTTTAAATATGACACTTTCAGGCATATTTGAACACCCCCTGGACATTTCTATTTATATTCACTCCATTCCCACACAAAAATTCCATAAATACTATATTTTCTATATTGAACAGCTAGGTTTTTCTTATTTTTTTCTTATATTGCATATTTTGTATCGTACAGATATTTTATTTTCTCTTAGTCAAATTTACTTTCTGTTTTCTTTTTCGTATTTATTTTCTATTAATAGTCTCTTATTTTAAGGTCACAAGCAGCCGTCTAAGCATTTCGCTGCATATCGTACTGCGTGTGACTACGTATGTGACTAGTAAAATTTGAACTTGAACCTGAAAGGCAGTTTTAGCCGTAGGCGAGACCTGCCCAGTTCCGGGAGATTCGCCACATTAAAAGCAGCGTCCCAGTTATCTGGGTCTTTTTCAAACCTCCACCAGTTCGGCTGCTCCACGGAAGAGGGGACACCGGGAGAGGAGGAGGCCAGGCTGGACCCCAGCTGCTGCTAATGGCGCTAACCGAAAAAGGGCCCCCGGCTGAGAATATGAGTCGGAGGCTTTAACAGCCCCCACTCCAGTGATTAATGATGAGGAACAACGCGTGGGTGGGCTGGGGCAGCGGAACATCATATTTCTTTATTTCTTCATTTCTTTTCCCAAGATAATCCTGCCTTGTTTCACGTCCAAGTCAAATTGCAGACGTATGTATGTATATCGCGGTGTCCCTATTATATACAGCAGGAAGAATCGACTTTGGAGATTTACGTAAGGATGGACAGCAGGAAGGCAGTGCCGCTTTGGGGCTCGTACCTGAGATGCGTTTGGCTTGAGGGATTACCTAGACCGGGACACAAATCCCCCTCCCCCCCCCTCCGCTGGCAGGTTCATCTAAAGCCAGCCTTACGAAATGCTGTATTTTAGGGAGGACAGGCTCATGCGCGGTTGGGTCCCAATCGATCGGAGCAGCCTGGGGGGGCTTGGGGAGTCGGCGACGGCCCACCCTCGGTCTCCGGCACAAATGAAAGCCTTCGGGCGAAGTGCGGAGTCAGCAGGGAAGGCAGCCCAGCCCTCCGACTCATATTCTCAGCCGGGGGCCCTTTTTCGGTTAGCGCCATTAGCAGCAGCTGGGGTCCAGCCTGGCCTCCTCCTCTCCCGGTGTCCCCTCTTCCGTGGAGCAGCCGAACTGGTGGAGGTTTGAAAAAGACCCAGATAACTGGGACGCTGCTTTTAATGTGGCGAATCTCCCGGAACTGGGCATTTTGGTCCCCAAATTCAATCTATGCAATTAACCACTGAGAGGTGAAGTGAATGACATTGATTATATTGTTACGATGGCACCTGTAAAGTGTGTCATTATATATTAGGCAAGTGAGCAGTCAGTCGTTGAAGATGAAGAATGACGTCCTCGAAATGGCAGCTATGGAGAGGCCTCCCCAGTATGTAGCGGTCAGCACCTACCAGAATGGAGGCCAACTGGTGAACCAGCAACAGGGTCATGGGCACCCAGGGCTCATTGATGTACGTGGGGAGTGAAGGCTTGACTGTCGGCTCCGGTCCCATGGAGAGTTACTCAAGTGCAAATTGCAAAAAATTTGGCTGCGATAGACAGGTGTCGGAACACACAGTGCATCTGCGCAGCTGCAGACCAGTGAGAGTGTGCCCACGATGAGCCCTGTTCACTGGCAAATGTGCCGACACTGCAAATGCGAGCGTCAGAACTGGATGATGGGGCAATGAGTCACGTTTTCTGTTACATCACGTTGGACGGATGGGTGCGTGTGGATTGTTTACCTGGGAAGGTTGCACCAGCAAGCATAATGGGGAGAAGGCGAGTCAGCAGGGGCAGTGTGATGCCCTAAGCAATGTCCTGCTGGGAAACATTGGGCTCCTGTCATTCATGTGGATGTTACTGTACTTTGATGCGCATCACCTACCTATACATTGTTTCAGTACCAGGTACACCCCTTCACGGCAACGGTATTCCCGGATGGCAGTGGTCTATTTCAGTAGGATAGTGCTCTGGGCTTTACCGCAAAAAAAACGGCTTGAGGAACATGAAAAATAGTTCAAGGCGTTGACTTGGTCTCCAAATTCCCCAGATATCATTCCAATCAAGCATCTGTGTGATGTGCCAGACATTCAAGTCCAATCCACGGAGACCCCACCTTGCAACTTACAGAACTTAAAGGACCTTCTAATGTCTTGGGGCCCAGCTTCCACAGGAGACCTTCAGAGGTCTTGTGGGGTTTACGCCTCAATGGGTCAGAGGTGTTTTGGTGGCATGGGGAGAATCTACATAATATTAGGTAGATGGTTTTAATGTTATCATCAGTTCATATATACAGGTGAGAGTATGGAGTCACAACCCATGGATCTCTTGGGATTTAGGGCCTCAAGGCCACAAACATCTCACCCATCGAGCTCCAGACCGCCCCCTAGAGTTGTGTGGCTGCAGTGCTATCCATATTTCCCTCATTTCATTAGTGAATTGGTGCCATGCTGAAGGATATAGGCAGGATCATCTCATGGTGATTCATCTGCCTTCATGGTCATCTCTGCCCAGAGGGTCCCTCCCTCCACTGGCTGCTCTGAACGTCTTCATTCTCAATGCGGTTCGATCTCTGGCGTCCGTCACCGAGCGCCACCATAATGGAGCTGGACGCAGCCTTTGCAAGTCTCCACCCGCCCCCGGGGGCAAGTGCATTGTGGGAGATTTGACAGCTGCGTGTGAAGAAGCAGGTGGCTCCGCTTGGCATCTCCTCGGCGGCCCCTAATCCAGACGTTTCCATAAGTGCTTCCTTCCTCAGTTTCATGGCAGAATAATATCTGTATCCTCCCTTAATTCTCCCCCTGCAGCTGTTAAATTGCCGATTTAGTGCACAAGCTAGCCAATGCCAATAAATATAATGTCTCATAAAGAATTTAATTAGTGTCTATTTGCAAAGCTTTGGATAAAGGGTGATGATTTGTCTCACCGAATCGCTTATTTATTTCTGGATGAGACTCCCCATTAGCAGTTCGTAGTGAGTGTTGGTCTCCAGATCCTCTTAACTCTGCACAGAAACTGCCTGAAACAGCACAGTCTGAATTATTTTTGGTTTTTATTAGCTGCACTCTTTAAGCGGTAGAAGTTGACGTATTTGAAAGAACAAATCAAAAGGAGGATTACTCTCCAGTTGGACAGAAAGAAATAATTAGGGGAATGGTTTATGGGCGGGTCTGTGATCGATGCAGCTCGCTTTTGACCGATCGTCAGGGATAAACCTACAGAGTAAGCAGGACACCGTGACCGTTAAGCGAGATCCTAAGATTAATGAGTGAATTAAGAAAATAAACAGAACTCCAGAAGATTCTTTATCGGCCGTTTCTACGTACGAACGTATTTATTACATTAAGCGAGCACCTCTAGTGTAGGATAGACTCACCATATGGATTGCTTTGCACGGACATCGAAACCCCATGTGGGGATGGCAGGGCATCTGCAATTCCCCCCCCCCACACACACACACACACACACACGCGCTACTGCCGTCCACCCTCCACCCTCCTGCTGATTTAATCTACTCAAGGGTAACTGCCGAACTCCGAATCAATGGAACGACCACCGTTCCACCTGAAAGCCTGTACTTCCTCTGCAAGCCTGAGTGTGGCGCCGGCCGGTGTTCAGATGAGCCCTGACATATGCAAGAATGGCACTGGGCCGCCACCCCCCACCCCCCCCCGGCACTTTCTAAATACGCTGCTGCTGGCACCACCAGATGCAGGCATTATGTCGGTCGGTTGGGCGGATGGGAGAGCCGATGTGTGGTTGGGGGGGCGGGGCTGATCCCGTGGGCAGCATTGGGGCAGGGATCGTAAGGGGTGGGGGGGCTGGAT
>JAABNY020000019.1:9424390-9435461 GCA_015164015.2 Brevimyrus niger
GGACAGACAGCACTGCGAGCGGACAGACAGCACAAACTTCAAAGGACCAGGGTATACTTAAGAAAATCCAGAACACCAAGCCCTCACACTTACTACCAGAAGCAAACACACCCCTCTCTCTCTCCATAAGCGCTACAACTGGCCCCATTTATTCCTAACGAGGTAATTAGTACAATCAGACTCAGCTGGGCTTCATTAACTGGGGCAAACACTGGCACGTGATTGGCAATAAATCAGCATGGGCGCGCCAAGTCGTCAAAGCCCTTTACTGTACCCTTAAGGGGCTCAGCTCCACCATCCCAAGGGCACCAAGACGCAGAAGTTCCATCTTTTCATTGAGTGCAGTGACAGTTAGGGTTAGGGCTTAGGGTTAGGTTAGGTTAGGGTTCAGGTTAGGGTTAGGTTAGAGTTCAGGTTAAGACACAGTTTGACCAGCTTTATTCCACCCATCGCCGCTAACCTGGCAGACGAGTCTGATCCCCCTACCAGCCTCCATCTGCTGGACATCCCGATTTTGATACATTCTGTGTTACTCTCTCTAATCATGTTTAATGTATCACAAAACATCCATGTAAAGCACTATACAAAGGATTGAACTGAATCGAATACCCCCCCCCCAGCAAACAGCAGCACAGAACATGACCCTGACTATGACAGGCTTGATGAAACACAGGTAGCGTTTGGCTTCACACAAAGAAGGCCGCCGCCTTCCCTGACAGTCCCTCGGTGCCACCGTGCCAGTTCAGCCTGTCCCTGGTGTCGACAGTAAGGCAGCAGGACCATACAGTTCCGGCACTCACTCCCCGGGGGGGGTGACAGTGGTCAGGTCTGCTCCACATGTGGTCCACCCCCAGCCTCCTTTCGTTCTCTCATGCAGTTGCAGGTGGTTTCTCTCACCCCCCCCCCCCCCAAGAAAACTCATACTGCTGCACTTCTTTACTCCTCCTTCAGCGATACATCCCATAATCACAGAATCATCGCAAGAGCTTTGAAGACGACAAGTTGCTGAAGCTGTACCTGAGGTCTGCGATGTGCAGCCTGAGCAGGAAGGTGACAGCGCTGCCCCTGACCCTCCCCCGTGCTCTTCGGCACGTCAGATAAGAATACGAGAGTAAACGGGAGGAAGAGAAGCAGCCCTGTCGCCCTGTTTCGTTACAGTGAGGGCCGATATCGGGAGCTGAGTGGCTGTGGGCACTGCGAGGTGCATGGAGTTTGCTGGTTCGTGTCATGATGGGGCAGGATTGATGAGGATCCACTGTGCAGCTCAGAAGCGAAGGGATTTATTCATAAAACGAACCGAGAAGAACTAGAAAACGAAAAAGAAACAAAGGCAGGCAGGCAATACAAGAACTTAACAGAGGCTGAAGCACGTTTAGCCTCGAACTCACAGTGATTAGAGATGCGTGGTTCTCAGCCACAAAGCCCATTCAGCCACATGGTGGACCAGGGAACAAGGGGACTTGTGAGGGCAATGACTGGGACAAAACCTGAAAGAGCGTAAGGATCAGAATGTGATGAACAGAGACCCCCTGCTGGCCAAACAGGGAACTTCAGACATAAACACTGGGAGAATACTAAGACATAGACTGGACTATACATACCAGCAAAGGCCAGCAACACATGCTGGTCAACAGGGGAAAGCAGGGAATATATGGAGATGAAGGACAAAATGGGAGAAAGCAGGTACCTAACAGTCCTATCTGGGTTTGCTTTGGTTTCTTCCAGGTAGGTTTTTACTCACATAATCATAACTTTACAACCTCATTGCAAAAAAGTTTGGACACAGTGTAAAATGTAAATAGAAACATAATGCAATGATTTGCAAATCATATAAACTCATACTTCACTGAAATTAGAACAAAGACAACAGCAAACGGAGAAATTCTGTTTATCTCACATCTAATTAGGTTAATTTTCAACAGGTCAGTAGGATAATGGGGTATAAAAAGAGCCTCCCAGAGAGGCACTGTCTCTGTGCAGTGAAGATGGGGGGAGAATTTGGGAATTTCATCATCTAATATGTTTAAAAGATTCAGTGAATCCAGACAGATGTCTGTACGACAGGGATAAGGCCCAAAACCAGTACTGGATAGTCGTGATCTTCGGGTCCTCAGGCAGCACTGCATTAAAAACAGACACGACTCTATAGAGGAAATCACTGCATGGGCTCAGGAACACTTCAGAAAACCACTGCCAGTGAACAGAGTGTGTCGCTGCATCATGCAGGATGAAACTGCCACGCAAAGAAGAAACCAAATCTAAACATGATCCAGTTACGCCGCCATCTTCTCTGGGCCCGAGCTCGTTTAAGATGGACTGAGGTCAAATGGTCAAATGTCTGATGAATCAAAATTTCAAACTCTTTCTGAACATCATGGACGCCACGTCCTCCAGGCTAAAGAAGAGAGAGACCATCCAGCTTGTTATCAGCAGGAAGTTTGAAGCCCAGCATCTGTAATGGCGTGGGGGCGCATTAGTGCCTATGGTTTGGGTAGCTAGCACATCTGGGAAGGCAATTTTAATGCTGAATGATACAGGCAGGTTTTGGATCAACCCCCAGTTTGTTCCCTCTAAGTTGAAGGACCTCAATCCTTATATGGCTGGATGTAGATTAACATCATGCCCAGGATGAAGCAACTGCAGGCCTTGCTCAAGAGCCCAACAGGATAGAAGCACTCGAGGCATTCCCGAGATTCAAACCAGCAATCTTTCGGTTACTAGCACAGATCCCTAGCCTCAGAGAAGGTTTTGTATATTTCGGCAAGACAATGCCAAATCGCATTCTGCACGTATTCCAACAGCATAACTCTGTAGTAGAAGAGTCCGGGAGCTTGACTGACCTGCCTGCAATGTAGACCTGTCACCCATGGAAAACATTTGGTGCATCATGAAATGAAAAATATGACCAAGCAGCTGAGATCCTATATCGGGCAAGAATCGGACAACATTTCACTTTCAAAACTCCAGTAATTGGTCTCGTCAGTCCCCAAACGTTTACAGAGTGTTGGTAAAAGAAGAGGTGATGCAACACAGTGGTAAACATGCCCCTGTCCCAACGTTTTTGAAATATGTTACTGACATCAAATTCAAATTGAGCATATATTTGTTATAAAACAATAAAATGTCTCACTTTCAACATTTGATACGATGCCTTTGTTCTATTTTCAATTAAACATGAGTTTAGATCATTTGTAAATAATTGCATTCTGTTTTTATTTAAATTTTACCCAGCGTGCTGATTTCTTTGGAAACGGGGTTGTACCTTTCGCTAATTTGGAACGTTGTCTCTAAATTGCCCATGGAGAATGATTGCTCTCTTTCTGGTGTCCCAGCATGCTTTGTGCCTGGGATCCTGTGATAGGCTCCTTTGCCTGGGGTTCGTAGTGATAGGCGCAAGGCTCACAACAGCCTTACACTGGATACGCAGCAGGGAAGATGGATGGATAAAAGGAGGAAAGGTATGGATGGATGGTAAAATATTCAGAATTACATATCAAAATAAAATTAACACAATGCTGGGGAATTCCTCCAGTGAAATAAATTGCTTCAATAAAATATGAAGTATTTCAGAAATAAGTATTATAAAAGCATGACTCGTAAAAGTATGCGTAACCGGTCCCGCTCTGATTGTTTATAAGCATGCAGTTCTACCTTATGAAAAATGAGCCTGCACCACTTTCACGGCAACCGTCGCGCGCCTAGCCATCCTGCCACGTGTTTATGTAAACAACTGATTATGACAAATTGGATCAAATCGATTTAGGCCAGAGTCTTCTGCATATTATCCGGTGATGTTCTCCTATTTCCTCGCTTACAAATGAGCTAGCCGACAGTACTGTGAAATCAGTAAGATTTGTAGATAACGCTGGTTCTTCTACAACCCAGATGGTAATTTTACCATTTGAACATGTCTTAAGAACTGTCACGGACCAACCCCGGGGGTCTCCTAGTGATGTAAGAAGGACCACCCCCCAGTGGAGACCCCAACGAGGATTACCTTCCTGAGAATGGAAACTGCCCGGTTTACATGCTTCTCCACCGATTTTTCTGGTTTTCCCAGTTATTGGACTATCTCTCAGCTGCTTCCTAGTGGTTTAATCAGTGGCGACTTTTTAGTTTACCTGGTCCGAAGCTCCGACGCGAGATGTTCATGGCCAGTCCTGAGTTTGAGTGTTTATTCCTGTCTGTCTGCTTGCTTACCTACACCCTGTTTCGCCCTCAGTTCCCGAGACCTGTCCGTTCCCCTCTGATCTCCGACACACATCGCCCGACTTCTGCACAAGCAAAAACCGAAATGCATTCCGATGTACAGTACACAGAGCTTTTAATGCAATACTCGAGAAAACAAACCTCGAGCAAAATATTAATAGTTCGGAGACTTGTGGAGAAGCATTATATTGCATAACCTACCAAGCTAATACTTTTACTTAAAGGAATATACCAATCCATCTCAACTGTGAGGTATTTTACATAATAATTCGAGTTAATTATTATTCTCAACAGAACTGTGAACTACAGGGTCTCACTTGGATCTCGAGCCAGGAATCGGCATGCCATTAAGCCTACTGTACATGCTCAGTACTATAGCATGCGATGTATGCGACATCACTGTCACCTCACTGGCAGACCTTTAGTCAGTAGGACTTGTCCCAGGTGAAACCTTGCCGGCTCATACATATGACCTTCATATTCTGCTGTAAGTCAAACGGCTGCTACTTTCCCAACTCGACCTCGAGAGAAAAGCGGAAAAAAACCCTAAAATACGTGGTAAGATGTGCCTCATGCGGCTGCACAAGCCTACGAGGTGCCCACTATACTCTTCCCAGTGGTGTATGTTAAAATATAAGGAGAGAAAATATGAAAGATGAGAACCGTTAACCTTTGAAAATAGATCTGAGTCTGTCTACCTCTTTGGTTTAACCTTTATACTACTTAAGGCAACTAACCGCCAGAGGGCGCACTCTACAACGAAATCCAGTTCCCTCCTGTCACACAGCCCTAAGGTTAAAGCAGCGACGTGTTACGCTAAACCGCAGGTATTTATTATTGGATACAGTATCGTGCGCCTGTGAATAGCTTGGATAAAACATAAATATTTTAAGTAGTATTTGTATTTATAGTGATAAAATATCTGCCATGTCTCACATATGCACTACGCAGACTTTGGCATCAAAGACAACAGTGGCGTTGACAATTGAATTTACTGCTGGTTCGCCGTGTTCGTTTGCACAGCTCCGATATGGGAACATGAGATCTCTCTGACTGCACTACTGCGACCTTTGCATGAGCTCTGGAAGTCCCTTATTCCAAATTCTCTTACATGTTCTTCTTAGTGTAAAGCGCCACTTAGAGGTTGGGTAACTGCTCATTGCACATCAATCACATGGTCCGACTCTTAAATGCGGCATTTTATGAAATCCCCTCTTTTTCAGTCTAATTAGCTGCTGAGATTATGCGAATATCACAGCATCAATTTGGTAATAACAGCGTGGATCATACATGGGTCCTATCAGGAGGCCATGCACCATCTTCTCGGGAAACCCGAGTGATGATCCATCGTCCCATCTTTTAGCTTGAGGTAAGTATTCATGAATACAAAACACGTGGCCCCAGAAACCAAATACCGTACCGTATCTACAAAAAACACAACCAGTCTGATAGAATTGAAACTTTTTACTTTTAAATTCTGATCGATCCCGCTGTACAAGTTTAGCCAGCTGAATGTTCAGTAATGCATGTATGCATAAAATATTGCCCCATGAGTTATTAATATATACAGATTAACAGCCTGTGTACCTCAGCATTACTAAGGGGTTCATAGGACGTGTGCCCTCTTCTGGAAGATTGTAGCCATAACACTTACCATTTCTTTGATTAGTCCTTCCATCCTCAACCTGGATGGAATGTTCTTTGTTTTGTACCAATGTTATATTGTGTTGTCCCAAACAGTTAAACACAATAGAAGTGGAAATCAGAGGGGTATTAAATGTCGTGCTATTTTAAAAATCGATATTAAAGTTAGCATCGTGCACCTGCGCACATTCTCAATAAATTAAAGCTGCAGTTAAATCGCTTTGAGAAACCCTAATGAATTAGACTTTATGAATTTCGCTGGTCTGTATCGTAAAAAATAATTACGGCCTGTAAACTGCCACACATCTTTCATTCAAACCAGCATTTCATATTCAAACGCTCAAAATCACGCATTACATCCGTATTCATAATTTAAACATGTTTCCTAATTTGCGTTAAGATAATATGTTTACTAGATAATGAAAGGACGTCGCAGGGTATTTGATGTATATATTGCTGTCATTAACTGTTTTACAAAAGTATTATGCAACATATATCGCAGAGAAATTATGTAGGCTACGTCTCCTAAACAGGGCAGATTGCTCGTGTTGATATCGGTCCGCTTATAAGCAATATTAAAGCAAAGCACTGGCGGTATCCAGTGTATTGCATGGTCACTGCGCGTGCTTTTCTTCGCTGCTTTTCATCACCCCTCTATCCGATCTGCATGCTGTCTAATGTTTATAAAGAGCAGGTAAGCTTAACTCAGCCCCCTTTGGTTTGGGGGAGGGGGTGCCAGTAAGCAGCGTTGTCATGATCACACAGCACGCCAGTTTTGCCTTCTGTTTAAGAGATGTGTAGCAGACGGGTTCTTTATGAGCTATATGATACAAGGCGTGCCCATTTATATGTATCTCACGGGAACTGTTAAATATGTACAACATACGAATAAGCCTAAAATTATGCTTAGCCGCCCAATCAAATATAAACATAATTAGGATTTTATTATATTTTGAATAAAGCATCCTACCTGTCCTGACATGTAGGTACAAAAAACTGTAAATAAAACACATCACTGAATTTATTTGATGAATATAATTTCGCCTTATGTATATGCTGCCATCTAGCGGTGAAAACTATGTAAATCCAATAAAAACAGCTCAAGCAACCCACTGATGCGGGGGGAGGGGAAATGTATTAGAATATATAACAGCCTCCCTTTCCTCCGTAAACATCAAATTAGACCTTGGCTAAGCACATTGAAAGAACCGAATCGTATAATGATAACACGTTTTCGCTTTCTTTCGAGGGAATTTGATTCCCCATGAGTGTTTAGCAGTTCAATATGTACTTAAACGATTTATTACCCCAATAAACGGCGCTTTACCTCGTCATTATATACTTGAGCGATTTGTGCCTTCCGCAGGCTGAATGTAAATAGGTTTATGTTCATCTCCATGAAAATGGTGAGATCAAGAGGGAGAAATGTAGAAAAGATTCAAAACACGCGGACAAAAATGCACAGGCGTTTGCACGTGGTAAATTTATGTTAGAAGCAGCAGCCTATTTTTTCGAATATTGATTCCTTTCTTATGAATATATATCTATATGTCATTAGAGGTCATCCCTGCAGTCGACATCGCTAGGATTCAAACGCTGTCTGAAAAGTCAAACTGAAACATTCCCGACATTATTCAGCTTCTTCCCGTGGAAACACAGAAACACGTGGACCCGGTTGTTTTCAGGTACGCGGCAGCTACCATTTGCCGTTTTCCTTTATTTTAGTGTATTCGTCATGCTAATTAAAACAGCCAATGGCAGCAACTATACAGTCTGGTCCGTATTTTTTCATATATTCTGTACATTAAGTGATATACATTTGGCAACAATCAGATCATTGTAAATATCAATTAAACTTTGTTCAACCTCCCCCCCTCTAAAATAATGGGACGTCCCCTGAGTCGTTTCGCAAAACCTCAAGGAGGATAAATAGTGACTCTTCAGAGTCTGGTGAGATCTGCCGCTATCCGCGGAGGTCTGCAGAGACATGACGGGACCAGGCGCTCTGAAAATGGATGCAAATATCGTGGTCTTGGGAACAGACAACGTTGGCAAATCAGGTAAATCTATTATTATTAATATTATTATTATTATTATTATTCCTTTTCATTCTAAAAGAGTGTACTTGCATGCAAACAATAATTCATGTGTATAAATATAACTCTTTTTACTTTGTTTATCCGTTGACTATTAGCACTTATAGTCCGTTTCCTAACAAGAAGATTCATCGGAGAATATGGAGATATCGGTAAGTTTATCCAGAAATCTGTTTAATTTAAACTGCTTAGCTGCTATAAGACAGTGCGAAAGTGTTTTCACTACTGTGCCGTAATACAAGTCTGATATAGGATGTGTGTAGATTGTTCAATAGGTTGTTTACACGAATAGCCAGATCGAAATGTTAAAGCTTTTATTTGTGGCTAATGTTACTTTTATTTGCTGTCTAGAATCAATTTACAGCCACAATGTAATAGTAGATGGACGGGACATCTCCTTCAACATCTGGGATTCTCCTTTTTCACAGGTAATGCATGTTAGCCTACGTACAAGGCAGGAGAAAGCGTAGCAGTAGGATAATTGCTCTTAAAACGTGCTGTGGGTCCCTCGTTTACTGTTCTGCAATTCGTCAAGTCGGATTGCATTTATCATTGCGCTGAAAGCGGCTGAGACAGACCTCAGTATGGTCTTCTTTGCTCATAATTCAAATATCATTTTAGGGACCCTTGTAAAATTTGTACTATAATATTGTACGATTAAAGAGAGGATCTACATTTGCAGAAGGGAGCCTTTAACTCTTGGAAATTCTTGGAAACAAAACGATTGCGATGTGAACGGCGCGCTGTGTCTCGCGCACAAGCTGCAGTCACTCAGCCAGCGGCTAGACAGTGAATCCCCTGTGTGACTAAAAGAGAAAGGCTGCTAAAAAGCCCTTAAGACGCTTAAGCATTAAGTACTACAGGTTTATGTCACATTGCAGGGGTCAGAGATTTTTTTAATGCATACTTACAGGCGCATAATTGATGCATATTTTTTAATATAGTTCCAGTTACAGGTTTTTTTTTTGCTGCTATAGGGTGCTGACTATACTGTGCCGCTGTTATTCCGTTAGCGATTTACAACTTTACAGGTGATCTTCTTTGTTGCGCTCCGTCAGAGTGAAAGTAGCTGGATTGCATCTAGAGTGACAGTCTTGTATCCCCTGATTGAAGGACACGTCTCACGAGAGCTCGACGCAGGACAAGAGAATCCAGTGGGCGGATGGCTTCGTCCTGGTGTACAGCATCTGCGACCGGGTCAGCTTCAACCACGCCGCTAAGCAGCTCCAGCGCATCAAGGGCGCCAAGGACTACCTGGGGGGGGACAAGCTGCCCATCGCCATCGTGGGCAACAAGCGCGACCTGCACCATCGCCGCACCGTGCCCAGCGAGGAGGGCCGCATGCTGGCACTGGCCTCCGGCTGCCAGTTCTACGAGGTTTCTGCGGCGGAGAACTACCATGGGGTGCTCATGGTGTTCCACGGCCTGCTGGGGCGACTGCGGGAGGCCCGCGGCTCGGCCAAGAAGCCGGCGGGCATCAAGGGCATCGTGAAGAGCGTGTCGGCCGTCTTCAGCAGGAGGAGGACGGACTCGGTGTGAGAAGCGTCGCCCCCAGGAGCTTAGCGGCCGGCCTCCGAGGAGCCCGCTCTGAGTGGGACACGCTGTCAGGACCCGCCAGGGCGCTCTGGGCACTATAAAGAGGGATTAAGGTTAAGCTCAGGTGAGCTTCAGCTTCCGCCTGGGTGGAGAGCGAAAGGTCTGGGACGATCCTGCAGGCAGCCGCTCTCATTCCTCTCATTCGCTGGACGGCGTCCCGGACAAGCGGCCTGTGATGCCACCAGTGTTTCACACCTTTGCATTTTCACACTCGGTATGTTTACATGCACAGTTCTAGCTCGACTACGCCATGAAATCGGACTGCTGTCCTTGTCCCAGTATACATGCATGGGAGAGGAATCGGTTTACTGACCGAAGTATGTTTGACTCCAGTACAACAGCCAGCGATATGGCTCCTTTCAGCTTGTTAGTATCGGGCTTTTTCTGGTTGAGCTTTTATGTTACAGATGTAAAAAAACAAACCAAATGAAATGCATAACAATGGATGCATGGAAAAAAGTGACGGGCTTCAGTTGACGCAGCGCTCATGCGGAGCACGTGCAGAGCGCCTGGGCCAGTTTGAGTCCGATTGAACGCGCACATGCAGTAAACCCACTACCAATCGCATCATCTGGGTGTTTTAGTTTGACCTCAAGAAATTCGATTTAGTACAATTTCAGTCGAACTAGCATGTTCACATGTACTTTTAAAGTCCGGCTTTAGTCGGACTAACGTGATAATTCGATTTTCTTAGTGTGCATGGAAACATACTGACTGATTAGGTTTAGGTGCCTCGGTGCCGTCAGCTTAACGAGGGTCATTTGTAAGGTGATGAACCAGCCTGACAAAAAAAAATGAATGAAAACACTTCACCTAAAATTATGACCGTTTCTGTAGATTTTACCACCTGGGAAGAAACTCCGCCTTGACGTGTAAAGTTTCCTTTAAAAATTGGGTCAGCTGGCAATCTGGGGACAAGTGACACTCGCCAGAACGACAGCGTTCGCCATTAAACAAAACAATCCCACCTTCTGCTTCTACATGCCATCTTGCAGTGAAGGAGCAGTGACAGCTACTGCCCCAGTGGCTCTATTCACTGTTACCAGGCCACTGGAATATTTAGTCTTTTTATAGCGGTGAGACAGCCGCTCCCCACTGCCAAGCCGAGTACAGCACTCCTCGGTGTTCCTTTGGCTGGGAGGACGGCGCCTTCCAGTGGCCCAGGTCAGCTTCCCTGACACCAATTACGGAGTAAATACAGGTTCAAGTCCCTCAGCCAACACGTCCCGGAGACAAAGTGGTAATGGTGGTCCTCAGAAGATTCTAGAAAACAATAAAATCGGCAAAGCACTTTCTGCTCAGTATTTTAGGTGGTGGACAAAACAACGGAGAATGTAATTTATATGTCTGTTGTACAGTTTTATTATGCCTTGTGCATTTGAAAATAGATTTAAGTTAAATGTCACAGTTAAACTGAATAAACATTTGAAGCCTCCTTGTGCCTGTATATACTTTATAATATACTTTATTTATACATCTGCGGTAGGTTCTTCTTCCTGTACATTCTGCCCACCACGTGTACCAGC
>JAABNY020000019.1:9474150-9485955 GCA_015164015.2 Brevimyrus niger
CAGATGAACATCACTGTTTGTTTTTCTCTCTGTGACTTTGTGTCAGAGATTAAGTCGAACCATCTTAGATCTAAAGCTCCACCGCATAGTCCGATGATAACATCCACCAAAGGGAGAACTCCCCCCAAAGCCTGTCTTTCCTTCTGAGATACCATAGTAATCACAGCATCCTGGGGTATTTTGTACTCTCTGTATCTGCGCTAAGCTAATCAAGCACCTTCACAAGACCACATATAACCATGAATCTCACCGCCGCAGCTCATACTGTAGCTCAAGCGCACTATTTGAAGCAGGAAGCAGTTGTTTATGATATCTTCTCTAAAAATGCATTTCCTGTTAAACTGTGGCCAAAACCGTGTGTTTATTTAAAGTGAAAGACTACAAATGAGACAAAATAAAAATGTGCTTTTTGGAGTATGCTCATGCTCATGTCAGTATATGTTCTGTGTGCTCTTACAGTGCAATATCACTTACTGGGAATTTAAAATTGCTTTAAATATAATATAAATCAGCTGTGACAAAAATGAACAATACACAAGGCAGGAGACAGCCTGGCTGAGATGTTACTCTGCTGCATGATACCAAGAAGCAATTTAGAAACTTTAGCATTTGATCCATGGAGGAAAATCCATGCGGAAAAAGGGATCCATGCACCTCCCCTACATACTTTGACCAGTAAAAAGATAAAACGGTTAGAGATGTAGGACTGAAGGTTCAAAAGCAGTATCTGAGAAGCAAGTTCCAGACTGTGGTGGTATTGATTAGAGCTGAATAGGGCTGACGTCAGCCCTTTGAGGTCTGTGCGTGGTGTCACTAGGGCTGTTTTAGGGGGACTTTATGAATAAATGTACACTAATTAGCTTAAATGATGTAGTTTCATTCAATCTCGGTAAAATTGGACCCACAGTAACACTGCTGGACCAGTGTTCCCCTGCAAATGACACATTTCCCTTATCAAGCTGGAAGCAGAATGGCACAGCTGGTGGGGTCCTGAGCTGCCCGCTGCTGGGATTCGGGGAGCCAGCAGGCAGGACAAGCACCACGTAAGGATGGATCAACACAGGCCAGTGTGTTTAGCAGAGGAGATCGATGACTGATGGACACAGTTTGGCTGAAAACTATGAATATTTTATGACTACAGTTTATTCAACAGTGGCCTTAACACGGCTGTTCAGGTAAATTGATGCCTGCATTTCCCTTCTATTGTGTAGATGCTGCATAAAAAAACCTAGAACATACCTTGCCTTACACTCAATTTTTCCTGTGACAGGTACTCAATCTCTGTGCCATCGAAAATAGATGGTCTTTCATTTACGAAATATCAGACTTTATGAAAGTGTGTTTTTTTCCACCCTGAGCAGGGGTATATTTTACACAAGGGGTCAGACTGAGTCTTTTGTGCAGCATGATGAAAATGCAGAAAAATTTGTCTAAAAATGCGTAATCCCGAAAACACCCAGGCGATTCTCTGTAATTCTGTGCTGTAAATGATGCTGTCCTTTGGATGAGATGTAAAACTGAGGTTCTGAGTCTCTGTGGTCATAAAAGGTCCTGAAGTGTCTTTCAAAGGAGCAGGAGCTGTACCTGATGCCCACTTTGGCCCTATCAGATGTAGCCTCTTAATCATCCCTTATATCTAATTCGTGCATTCTCTCCTGCCCTCCACCATGTTAGCTACTGCGCAGTGAGCATATTGGCATACAATGGCTGCCGTCACATCATCCAGGTGGGTGCTACACAGTAGGGCTACTTCAGGTGGCTTCCTATTGGTTCCTCAAAGTGCTTTGGGTGTCATGAAAAGTGCTACATAAACATGGTGGATAAATGAATAGATTTTGACTGACATCTTCATCACTGATTGAAGTCTTGTTCCTGTGGTAAGAAAGGTGTCACAATACTGCTCTTCATTTGGGATCAGCTCACCCTGCACCATTATTACTTTTTACTTTGCATTTTTGCCGCAGTGTAAAAGCCAATCGGTCATTTATTTAACCCAAATCTGAAATGCAATCAATGCAGTTGTGATACAAATGTTATACATTGCCTTTCAGTGGTCTGCTAGCAAATTAATTGCTTTTTTCTTTTCAGACAACCTTTTATTAACCTGATTTTCAGATCAAGGTTAACAAATTCTACTTGTAGGAACTAAATGAGCTTCATGGCCAAGAGGCCCAATCAGAGTAAAAACAATAAGAAAATGAGACAGAGCAAAACTAAAATGCATTAAAACTCCCAAACACACAATCAGCCATTGATTTAGGAGGAGCAGCTGCGGGGAGCCGTATAGAGATAGATGATAAATCACTAAAAAACAAAGAACTAGTGGGAGGTCAGAGTGGAGTGACTTAGGGGATGAAATGTGGGATCTAATTAGGATTTATGGAGGCCGGCGGACCAGTCAGTTCTGGTGACAATATGTAATGTGGGCCTGTTGATGGAGTAGTACAGAGTGCAGCAATGTGTTTTGTAGGGATAGCTGGTGACAAGTGAGATGGTTGAGTGACAAATGACATCTGTTACAGGTCCCTTTACACTATTCTCGGTCAATCCCGCTGTCTACAGTAGGAAGGTCACCTGTAAGCTAATATGCGCTGTGTTGCCCTGTAAGTGAAATACAAAACACGGTGGATCTGGGCAGAGGTGATGCAAAAATGATACACGGTCATTGGGTTCAACAATGCTTAATATGACACCGTGATCCAGTAAAATGGCAGCAGAGTTTTTAGATTTGCCTCGGCTCCCTGAGGGAGCAGGGAGGTGAGTTCTGGAAGTTTCCTGCAATTAGGCACTTCATTAATTGTTTGTTGGTTTCATTAGGACAAATTGAAGGGCTGCCAATTATAGATTCCCGTCACCCCAGCTCCCTGTGAGAGACTGGAAGAGAATTCTGGAAGTTTCCTCCAATTAAACACTGCATTAATTGTTTGTTCATTTAATTAAAATATCTTAAAGGCCTGCTAATTATAGTTTCCTGTAATTACACACAGCATTATTGATTTGTTCACTGAATCTAAAGCAGCACTTCCAGCATATTGTTCAAGGCTATATCACTTACCTGATTTTGTAGTTCACTTTATTATGAATTATTAGATATTCACTGTGTCTACTACAGTATAATGCCGTTATAATGGACTCGCTTATAAGGGAATATCGCGTATAACGGTCAAACAATTTGGTTCCCAGGGTCGCTTCTAGCTGTAGTCTTGTTCTGCTATAACAGACATGCAGCTCCACCTACAAGGCGCCTGGCGTGCCGGTGATATACGGCGCAGATACGTAGTCGGGATTAATAGCCACGCATCTGGTCATGACGTAACAGCAGGCGACATTGATTGGTCTGTGTGGCTGTCCATCAACAGACGACGCTCGCAGTTGGAGGGATGCAGTAAGCACTTATAGCCTACATGTACTTTCAACAGTCAGGTAAAGTTGGATTACTACATGTACAATATAATAATCTATACTACAAGTGTGTTTGCTGGGGTGTGGAATAATTCAATTATGTCCTGTAGTTGTGTTCTGGGCATACAGCGACTCTGGATATAACGGACTGTTTTGCCAGGTCCCTTAAAAGTCCGTTATAACGGGATTATACTGAAACGTTAAGATACTCAGACCGAGGAATAGTATTGGCTACTCTCAAGGGATATGAACCCATGGTCTTACGATTTCTTATACATTTAGTCACAAATCTGACCTTTTTAAAGAAACATGTAGTGTGCGTGTGCGCGCGCATGTGTGTGTCTGAGTGCATGCATTGTCACATGATTTATGACGTCAATTGATTCTTTTCATTTACTTTGTCTTTGAGAATGATTATGGATGACCCCCCTAAAACCTGCCTTTTAAATATTTAAACAGAAGATAAAATAATTGCTTCAAGCAGTCTGTTTGTATATCTGTCCCACCAGTACACCCCAACATCTGCATTTTTTTCACAACACCTCCCAGTTCCATCTGGGAATTATGTTTATCCGTTTATTAAATTTGAACTGTTTTGGAGCTTAGCATAATATATTTATATGTTACTATTTTAGTATTTTTAAAAGGCTTTTGTTTATCTATTTATACTTATGCCAATCTTATTACTACGTCAGTTCAAAGTTGCTACGGTAAGAAACATGTAGTACATATTTCTGTGTTGGCTGAATTATTTAATTCAAACTCGGCAGAGAGGGAGATACTTGTGAATCGCCTGGGGTAGGTCCCGGAGGACGGAGGCAGGGCGCTGCAAGTGAGGCACCCGGAGAATCTTCCCGGTCGCCATTAGCCGCCGGTCTGGGATGAACTGCGGAGCGCGTGCAGGCGATGTGTCAGAGACGGGGGAGGAGCGCGCGCGGCGGGATGCGCTGCTGCGCTGCAGCAGCCGGCTCTTCGGACTTAACCCGTACTCCAAAGTGAACGCATTCTTCATCATCATACAGTAAGAATTCAACCAATGGAAATTATTTGGTAAAGCTTTTATTCTGCGCTTCAAGAAAACAGTAGGATAATACAGTTTTTAAACTGGCATACGAGTTTTTTTTTTTTAATAAAAAAAAAAAACTCAGTGGCATGATAAATAATAAAAAGTATATTCTTTAGGACTTTTTTTCTGAAATGCAGTAATATCCCGTTCTGAGGTGCTCTATGGTCAACATATATCTTGTCTGAATATCCCGGACTGAAGTCTTCTAGCAATTCTCAAGGTAAGCTTGAAGGTTAGTTAAGTCATTATGTAATTTGGCATCCAATGCTTTTGTGTTTAATGAATGAATGAAAGAATAAATAAGCAAGCAGATAACGGTTTGCTTGAATGATTGCATGAATGCAAGAACATTAGCAGCTGCAAGTCTGTACTCATACACATGCGTTTGCATGGAATATAGATTTAGCCCAACTAAAGATAACAATTAGTTCCTGGGGTATTACTAATGTTTACTGCTCCTAAGATTTAACTTATTTTTTGTCCAATGTTGTGTAAGGGTTGATGACATACAAGGATTAATTATTTACCCCAAAAACACCAGCAAGGGCTACAAAAATACCGGAATACTTAAGATTTTTTCATGTTACGTTGAAGTGTACGTTGATGTAAATTCTTTTATTATGGTATAGACACAGTCCTGCATATCCCACTTTGCAAGTAAAAGGTTTCTTTTACGCTTATAAACTTTGTGAGTATAAAATCGTCATCATCTCTTACTTCACTCAATAGTTTGGTGTTATTGTTTTGTATTATGAACAATGTCACCATCGTAATATGCATTTTTAATGCGGTTATTTTGACAGATTGTGAAAACCGGTTTAGTAGATCAGTTATAGGCAAAGCCATATGTTAGAGCCCAAATGAATCGTATTGGTTGGACTTTACTTAAAATAGCGATAATAATGCATTTTATATGCCTTTATAATGCACTCATGAAGTATTATGAACAAGACTATAACTATTTATAAAAAGGCATAAAACATTATACCCATGTTTGTTATACTTTATGAATGCTCTATGAAACTCTCATCTGTAATGCACTATAGATATTTTCATAATGCATTATATCGGCCAGTATAAGAATTAAAGATACATTGTACTGGATTGCAAGGTATTTATAGGACCTTAAAGATGCAAGCTTCGTAGAGCATTCATAATGTACAATAAACCTGGCTATAATGTGGTATGCCATTTTTTAGATAGTTATAGCAATGTTGATAATACTTTATGAATGCATTAGAACGCATTATGGAGGTATCTTTAATGCATTATACATGAGTGCTTATTCTCTTTTTAGGATACTGCCCTATACTATTCATTTGAGTTTCATCCTTTGTTTGGGATTTTGCTATTGAAGTGTTTTTGTTGACAGATTTAATATAAGCTGGTGTTTGCTTACACTTCATTTTTAATATTAAAGGAATATCTATAAAAATCCTATCTGGATTTTTTATTCTTTTTCCTTTAGGTCAGTACTAAGGCTAGGGCTAACACCTGGCCCCAGTACAAACTGCAAATTCCCCTTGACATCCCGGCCGGCCTCTTGGCCATCTACAGGAAGCTGCAGCAATGGGAGGCTAGAGAGCGTGTTCCTCCGTATGCACATCCCAGACATGAATGTCTCCTCCCAGGGGCCTGAGATGCTGATGCCTCTCCAGATGACTGGGTCTCCGCTAAACTCCAGCTGCAAAATGGAGGCCGCCCCCTGCAACGTGAGCGCGGAGAGCGACCAGCTGCGGCTGCCCACGTTCTCCATGGCCGCCAAGGTGCGCGTCATCCTCACCTTCATCCTCTGCGCCGTCTCCGCCGTGTGCAACCTGGCCGTGCTCTGGGCCGCCAGTGCCGAGAAGCGCAAGTCGCACGTGCGGACACTGGTGATGCACCTGAGCGCCGCCGACCTGCTGGTGGCCTTCATCGTGATGCCGCTGGACGCCGCCTGGAACATCACCGTCCAGTGGCTGGCTGGGGACGCCGCCTGCCGCCTCCTCATGTTCCTGAAGCTGCTGGCCATGTACTCCAGCGCCTTCGTCACCGTCGTCATCAGCCTGGACCGCCAGGCCGCCATCCTCAACCCCCTGGCCATCAGCGAGGCCCGCAGAAAGTGCAAGATCATGCTGGGCATCGCCTGGCTGATGAGCGCCGTACTCTCCATCCCACAGGTAGGGGGCACTCTTCCCCACATTCTATCTGGGGGCGGCAGTTACCCACCAGATGTCCAGTATGTAGGAAAGGTCGGGGGTGGGGGGTGGGGGATTAGCATATTCCAGAAGACTGATTGTTTTGGGGTGAGATCTGTGCACCCTCTACCATTTCCAGATGAAAATTTGATCTGAGCAATCCCCAGATGGGACTTACTATTTTGATTCGATTTCTTAGAAATCATGCCCATAAGTCTGGGATGGATATGAAAATTGATCTTGGAAGAGTGCAGAATTGTTACTTTATGTCTGTTATGTCATGACAAGAATGAGATCACTGTGAGATCCCAGCAGCTCCTCCCTCCCTCCCTCCTCTGAGCCTATATCTCAGTCCAATATACCTCACACGGTTCCCTGATATCCAATTTTTCAATCTCTTTTATAGATACTTCTGTGTTTTTACTGAATAGATTTGTTCATCATCGTCAGAGCTCGTCCTGAGGTGCAGTTTTGAAAGCCTAAAACTTAAGTCACATCTTAATCATACATAAATGAGTGAATCATACATGAACTAGCTTTGTACATGAGTGTCTTGGGGTATGACAGCTGTATAATTAGCATGACGTTATGAACTCACCGCATCTTTCCTGCTCTGTAGAGCATCAGCAGGAGCTCACTGAGTGAGCAGGTGCCACAGGGAGAATCTCTAGACCTGCTGCTCCATTTGACAAGCTAACATAGTTGAGTCGTTGCATAAGATGTGCTTCCCAGCTGCGCCTGCAGTATATATGCAACAGTAAATCAAGGGTTAGGCAGCCCTGATCCTTGACCACTGGTTTCCACCAGGTTTCCCATCCTACCTGGTCTCTGATGAACCACACCCGATCTCAAGCAGACAGTAACTCGTCACGTAGGAGAGAAACCCTACCTACTTCTATGCCATATTAGCCATTTACTTTAAAGCAGAAAGTTTGGGAACTGTCCATCTGCTTTCCATTAACTTTTATCCGTTGCTGGGTCATGACAATCTCAGGCAGCACAGGGAACACCTTGGATGGGATACCAGTCCGTCAGAGGGCATACAGAAAGCTTTGAACAAAAGGAGAGCATGTAAGCGTCACACACACAGCGTGGGGAGGCAAACCGGCGGCACTGGAGGTGAGAACCCACTGTGCTTATATGGAGACTCAATGAATATCTGATCATCCATGTGTAGATGATAACTCCTGCCTATAAAAATCAGATCTTTCATAACTGAATTAGCTAATCAGTCATCTTATTAGCAGATATTACACCTGTCAAACACCTATGGTCTGCATACTGAGCTCCGATTCTTCGAATAACATTCCAGCATTTTGATATTTAATGCTCTTATAACTAGACTCATATAGATATACACATCGTGACTATAAGTATATGAACACCCACAAGTGCCTAATTAAGCACACAGGCATGCAATGTCCAGCGCTGACGGCAGAATGCTTGGGGACTTTCAGTGTGGCACCATCGTAGGATTCCTTCTTTCCAACAAGTCAATTAGCCAGATTTCTGCCCTGCTAGAAATGACCCGATCAGCAGCAAGTGAAGTAATTATGCAGTAGAAATGTCTAGGAGCAAGTTCAGTTGTGAAACAACACAAGCTCACACAAAGGGGCCTTGGTAGCCCAACATCAATACCAGTAGAAACAGCTCTAAGACCTCCTCTAAAATGTCACAAAATATTTAGTCGAATATGTGCGGTTATATTTACATTGCTGTTACAAAGAGCGCGCTAGAGCGTGTTCAACTTCATGGGTACTTCATTCAGGATCAGCAATCATTTCTTGCTTATCATCTAATGCGACTTTTTTTCTAATATATTACATTCATGTGGCTGCACAATCCAGTAAAACCCACTGCGGTGCAACTTCACTTGACTTCAATAGCCCTTCTGTTTTCAGTGCAGCGAAGCTAGAGGTTTATTGGACGAATGCTTGAAAACAACATTTCCAGGGAAGCTCAATATCTCTGGCAGTGAATGGGGCAGCGGTCTGGCCAGGACACTGGGCTGCTACATGATGATTGGAGGGGCTGTCAATGTGGCCGCACATCTTTGTCTTTGACAGCATTTTTGAAATTATGCTTCAGCATCGGAGCGTTTCAACTTCAATCCCATGCCAAGTTTTAGCAGGTGGCGTCTCTTCATTTTCTCACCTTTCATTTGTAGGTATTCTACTGTAAATAAAAAACATAAATGTGACATTCTTGAGTTTGCTCCTTGTCTTGTTAGTAAGGTTTGTTTGTTAGTAGGGTTAGCAAACGTTGCTTGTTTATTATTGTTTATTACGTTTTTATTCATTCGGTGGGTGGGGGGTGCTTCCCCTGTCTGAAAGACTGTTAGCCACCACTGATCAATACCCAACCTGAATGACGGCAAATTCCACCAGCAATGTTCCAGCATCTAATGAAAAGCCATCCCTGAAGTGCAGAAGCAATTATGGCAAATAAGAGCGAACCAACGTCTATACTCATACCCTTGGTTTCAGAATGAGATTGAAAGTGTATTTCAGCACCTTGATGATAGTAGCTGAAAGAAAATTACATAGAAATGGCTTTGAATGGATTTCAGTATATATTAATATTTTATAGAATGATGTGTTGATTGAAAAAATATCTTTAAGCAATTGCCCTTTTCATATGCCCCTTTAGGCATATTATTACTAACCTGAGCTCCTGAAATTAACTGTCTGAGGTCTTCAAATCACCACGCTGTCCAAAACATCACCAAGGACTTATCAAACGACAAAGAAGACTTCTAAATGGCTTTGGCCTCAAATTGTTTACAGCAGCATCTGTAGAAGAAGTGATTCTTCTGTATCTATTTACCGCAACTTTGATTGTCAATAAGCTAGATATGATGGACTGGCATCCAGTCCAGGGTGAGCACCCGCCTTGTGCCCTATGCTGCCTGGGTAGGTTCCAGGATGGATGGATGGATGGATGGATGAAGCCGATAGGTGAGCCGGGATGCCAGGAGACCTCTGGTGCTCTGTTTTCCCAGATCTTCATCTTCCACAACGTGACCATCACGGTTCCGCAGACGTTCACACAGTGCACCACGCGGGGCAGCTTCCAGAGGCACTGGCAGGAAACCCTTTACAACATGTTCACCTTCTCCTGTCTCTTCCTCCTGCCCCTGGTCATCATGATCTTCTGCTACACCAGGATTCTCGTGGAAATCTCCAAGGGAATGAGGAAGGGCAACAGTATGTTAATACACAGATCTTTTGAGCATCCGGTAGCAATAAAGTCGTATCCGGTTGATATGCTGACTGGTTAAGAAATATGACTAAAGCCAGTTCATGGTTAGTATGCTCACACCCCAGAACTAGCAGCTAGATAACTTTATACAATGTTAACACTAGAAAGACTGCTGACTGGTTATAACTAGAACGACGGTTATAGCTGTGTGGGTCAATTGACCCAGTCAGTCTATCTAGTGTTAATAAACTAGGTAATTCGGCTGACGTTTCAACTATTTGTGGCTAAAAATGTTTAGCTAGAGCAGTGTTCCTCAGTAATCTCTTCTGGGATCCTCTGTTTAAATGGATTTTCATTCCAGCAGAGTCCTTAAGCTTGATTTAAATATCGGTTGCATTCTGTCTCAAGACCTTGAACTGTAAAGAAGCTGTCTGATTGGCTCTAGCTATAGTGACTTAATTAGTATGAAAAATGACTCTGGATATGGTCTATGTTTCAGTGTCTTCTGCCGAGGTCCATCTTCGCCGCTCGAAGAACAACATACCAAAAGCGCGAATGAGGACGTTAAAGATGAGCATCGTCATAGTGTTGACCTTCATCATCTGCTGGACGCCTTACTACCTGCTGGGTCTGTGGTACTGGTTCTCCCCCGACGACCTGGAGGAGACCGTCTCACACTCCATGAGCCACATGCTCTTCATCTTCGGCCTCTTCAACGCCTGCCTGGATCCCATCATCTATGGACTCTTCACCATTCACTTCCGCAAGGGCCTCAAGCGATGTTGTCGCGGCGCGACCGGCGTGGGCGGCTCTGAGGCGCCCTCGCCCGTAACGGGCTCCGTCAGGCGCTCGCCCTCCCTCCCGATGAGGAGACGAGCCCCCGGGGGCCTTGCCCAGGTGGGGGACAGCCGGAAGCAAAACGAGAAGTCCTGCCACCAGGGGGCGTGCGGTAGAGAGCAGGAGCGATGATGGCACAGAGCTGGGCTACCTTGTGGTAAGGATGGATGGAAACTAGTATGGAGAGCAGTTCCAGTCTGGACCTCAGTCTGGGGCTGGTGACAGTCAGGGCGGAACGGGACGTAACCCAATATTCGGCGGCTGGATCCTTTCTGCTGTATTCCTGTGCCCCTACTCAGCCTCTACTGATTTAGCACAAATGTATATGATGAAAACCCAGAGGATCCTAAGAAATGTTGTTATGTTGACTGTGAAGGTTAAACGTGGGCTGGTCTCTCTGTGATAAAGAAAGACCAAAAAAGACATTTACGTCATCCATGAAACGGCTGCAGGTGAATGAAGGATGTGTCACCCGATTGCGGGTCTCCGAGGGTCGTCCTTGCCCTCCCCTCTCTCATAAATAAAAAGGAAATTTCAGTTATTTCATTGTGAGAAGACATAAACATTATGTATGACATGTGAAGTAACCCAACAAAATGGGGTTGACAGGAGGTGCTATTCTGTTGAGTACGATCTTGTGTTTTAGCACCTGAACGTGTCCACTGCCCATCACTGAGCATAGAACCTTGCACAAACTGTTTCTTTATAAGGAGAGTGGCATGCTGGGGTATGGTGAGGCGCTTCATCTGGTCCTGTGTCATGCGGCGTATGGGCAGCAGCGAGATGCTGTTAGTCTCAGGGAAATTACTGTGCACTCCGCCATATTCTCTGCAGAGCTGTGCTGCAGCTGGAGACTGAAACTGTAAAGTGTGACGCTCTGCGGCGTCTCCCGGTACCACCCTCCTTCCGTCGGGCCGACCCGGGTACAGCAGCTCTTCCTCTCCCTGGTTCCAGGCCCGTCCCACGTGGCAGAACTTCCTATGGCGTGAAGGCACTTTGATTCTGAAGACTTGGCAGGCTGGCAGCAATAATGAGGTCAAGCTCATGTGACAAGTAGCAGAGTGTGATGATTAAGGCGGGGGGGGGGGGGGGGACTGCTGGGCCCCTTTAGCAGAACCCCCC
>JAABNY020000019.1:9494316-9507791 GCA_015164015.2 Brevimyrus niger
CCCCATGGGGGTACCTCAATTTTATTAAAATCTGTGAATGCAATCAAAAAAAAGTGTGTGTGTGTGTGTGTGTGTGTCTAAAATTAAACTGGAGTCAGTCATAATTCGATTTTACCTAGAAGAGTAAGTAACTTTGCAGAAGCACTCGGAAGAACCTACACACATTTAAAGTCTTCAGTTGATCAATTGTATTCCGTCATTGGGCCAGTGGGCAGCTCCCTACATAGTTACACATGATTGGACTTTAAAACTAAAACTAACTTACTTGATATAAACTAATAAGCAATGTGAGGGAACAATGTTATGCTAATTCCCTTAAGGCACAACCACACGCGCCAGAGTATGAACGTAAGACGAGTTGGCTTTAAAGGGTTGTGGTAGTAACAACAGTTTCAAGCTAAAAATGATTGGAAGAAAAAAGTCTTTGCAAAACGTTTGTATTTTTGCTCAGATAAAATCGGAATTTGACAAAGAAGAAATTGAGCTGAAAGGGAGAAAAGAGCAAGTAAAGAAATGGAGATAGAAAAGGATATGACAGAGACATAGGGGACAGAGATGGAGAGCGAGGCAGCTGCAGCAGATTCCACTTGTCATGCATTAAAGCAGGGAAGCAAGAGCAGGAAGACTGAGGATCGGGAAAATGCAGAGTTTATTTACCAGAATGGCAAGTGAACGCAGACTGACAATACAATGACCGGACTGGGGAAACAAACTGAAACGAGAATTAATTTGATTGAACTAATAACAGCAACAGGAAACAGCTGGTGAACACGGGGATCCCACACAAGTTAACGAGGGGGCGTGGCACATGGGAAGAGCAGACGATTGGGGCAGGACACTACCGAAGAAAATTAGACAGTTAATTGTTAATTATACAAATAGTTTGTTTAAGTGGTAATAAAGATAAAGAATAATCATTTTGTGAAATCCACAATGAAATGTGTAATAAACAATAACTTGTGTGAATTGCATGATCTTCGGTATGAGTTAAGGATTTGATTACTATTGTCTGGTAATTGCCCTTACCATTTCTGTGGCTGTGTCATTTTTTTTTAGAAGGGGGGGTGCATAGCCTTGGCCCTCTCCATGCTCTGCTGGGGGCCACAGTTGTGGGCTCTGCAAAGTTCTCATGACTGAAGTCCAATCAACAATGCACATTTATGAATAACAAAAGAAAAGAGCCCCGCCCTTGAGAAAGTGAGTCCAATCGGTCAGTTCCTTTTCGCTCACAAATACACAGATGTCCCTTTCCTCACGGTGTCAGTAACAATACACTTTCAGCTTTAAACACCTCCAACCCTAAAAAAATTATATATTTTTGTCTCTTACTTACTGCCCCCTCCAAAGGGGCCCCATTCACAGGCTGCTGTGATTAAGCTGCTCCCCCATCACGGTCCACCAGCGGAACTATCCTGCAGTCCTCGTGCACGCCAGCGTGTTTGCACGTACCCACGCGCTCAGGGACAGCTCGGTGGAGGGGGGGCATACACACTCAGACAGTGGCACTTACATAACCGTCCTCAGATCCAGACAGCTAGAAGGATTCTGGCCCTGATATTTCCCATAAATTTCCATGCTCTGGTTCTGCTCTGTGACGTGGTTCACAGGATCGGAGTTCAATGATTCAGCGCCGTAGATGTTTTGTGCCGCATGTGACTTTAAGCCACGCTTGAACCACACTTTCGGCTTACACATTTTTTACACTTTATTCTCATGTTTACAAACTGAAAACACATTTATTAGTAGTAGAACTACTTTCTTCTGCCAATGATCAACCATTTATTTTAGTCTCCGTTAATTTTAAATCATATTCTGCTTTCAATGTAACATTTATTAGAATGAAAAAAAAAAATTAATAGCGCATTGATTTATTACTATGATTCGCCTGACTGGCACTATGTGTGCAGTTAGCAAATTAATCAAAACCAAAGTCCTTTTTTCACACATTTAAGCATATTACCCAATTTGCCTAATGGAGACAAATTAATATAGCAGGTCAGTCATGTACAACATCCATGCATCCTCGAACCACTTATCTAGCATGGGGTTGTGGTGAGCATGGAGACTTGATGTTTACTTGAGTGGAGGGCACAAGGCAGGGGCACCCTGGGCTGCATACCAGTCCATTGCAGGGCACCGCCTCACACACACAATCACACACCATGGGCCATTTGGAGACACCAATTAAAATAGCTGCATGTCTTTTTGTTGTAGAGGAAAACCCACACAAACATAAGAGAATATCCAGTGCTACACCACTGTATAACGATGCTAACCATCTACGAGAAATATAATCGTGCTGTATGATTGCAATTAAATAAAAATGATGAAGATCGAAATGTGTAACCCACCTGCTTCACTGGACGGATTACTGTGTTGATATACGTATGCTATTTCAACCGGAGACTTAAAAAACAAACAAACAAATTTCCGATAAGCATCTAATAACACAGACTTTGACATCAGTTCTGAGTCATACATTTTTTTTTAGTTTACATTAACTAGAGAAAAACATATAGGAAAACATTCGTATATCGCAGCCCTGCTTTCACTGGATGCAATTGCTTTCACTGGAGATCTTGATATCCATTCCGTTTTCTTAGTCATTTGCTTAAGTGTTCCGTGTCATGCTTGCCTCTTCCAGGATTTTCAGTAGAAAATGAGGGAGGTCAAGCTGATAACATCCCTGGTTATACAGGGTTTCCTCCTCAGCCCCCCGCCCCCCAATCTGGAAAAAGACAGACCCATGATCCTTAATTAAAAGGATAAATGCGAAGCAGCTTCCTTGGATACAGGAATTCCTTTAAGGTAAATCGATGCCTGTTTCTCAGGCGGGAGCATAAAAACATAAAAGGACGGAAAAGCAACAGCTTGGCCTGTCAGCCCCCAGTGTCCACATTACGACTCGGGTGAGGAGGTGTCAGCTGCAGCCCTGTGCGGACAGGCCCGCCCGGCTCGCTTTAAACCGCTAACGAGCTCAGTCGGTTAGGGACGTGATTAGGCTGACGGAGCATGCCATCGGCCATCGGAACAAACAAGAAGCCGCATATTCACTGACTGCCTAGCACCAGGAGAGCCTGATTTAGATGCTTCACAAACATTTCGAACATTATACAGACAGATAAAGTTTCGAAGCCTCAAATAGACAACGGACTCAAGCCCATAACCGTCGGATTACAAAGTCGGCCGCTGGATCACAGTGCTACCTGCTGCCCTGCCGGAGATAAGAACTTCCAGCAGGATTTCTACAGTAATGCCTGAATGGTGTCTAGCTTTACATTTCTTCTGACGTTCCTCCCTGCTAAGCTACGGTGTGTTAGTCTTTCTATGCCGAAGTTATGACAACACGTTATAAATACTCTCGGCATCCTGCGTTAGCTAATACGCCAAACACCCTTCAGCACGTTCACTCCTTTTTGCTCCAAACGTTTTCTTAGACTTGGATACGTCCAATCGAAATGTAAAGATTCTGCCCTCCCACCCGCATTTCTCGGATCCTGCTGCAGACATTCGTCACGTGAGCATGAGTTTTCAGTCCCCCGAGGTCATGCTACATGAAGAGTGACGAAAACGCCGAGGAGGCGGCAGCTGGTCACGATCCAGCCGCGGAGGGCTGTCTCACGGGCACGGGGACGGACGGCCACCATCAACACCGACGTCAACGCTTTACAGCTTCTCTGCCAGTGATAATCGCCTCCAAGATCCCACAAGGGGTTGCAAGCACTCCGATTTGAAAAGCCTCGTGTGTCGCCTTTATTCACTGTGTACAAAAAAATGCGGTGCTTTTCTGGAGCTTTGTCTGCTTCTAAATGTGTCTGAGCCCATTGAGACACCCAGTGACCATTGTTATGACAGGTCACGTCAAACCTGGGAGCAACACGGAGACGAGGAGACGCGACGTTTCACGGTCCATCGGCTAATGGCTCTTCTGATTTCCCCGCAGGCGTCCGCTCGAGGGCAGTGGCGACGGGAAGGTAGCCCGCTAAGGTCCGACGTTGGACCCAAAGTTTTGCTTTTGCAGGCCGCCAGCCTGCGCAGATGTCATGGTGGTAGCTTTTGCAGTCCGTGTGTTTCTCGTTGCCTTGGAAATGTTCACGAAGGAAGGTTTTTTTAGGACCAGAATAGAAGTTTCTGCTGACGAAAGGAACACTGTGGTTTAAATGTTAAATATGTACAGCAGGGTATAGGAGACGCGACCTGCCCCAGCCAACGACCGTCACTGTCACTCTCAACCCACTCTCACTGGCCCTAACCCCGCCATGAGCGTACTGTGAAGTCAACACATTTGGCTTAGGAAACCACTCTGACTAGGTAATAGGACAAGTCATGAATTTGACAGGTCACATAATTACCCCCATCATAGTGTTAAATTGATAAACATTGTTTAAGCACCTAGATTACAGACCCATAACTGGGGAGTGTGTTCTTCATTTTCATTTAGATAATGCCTTTCTCAACACAGTCGTCCCATGGAGTAGCAGGGACAGCATAAGGCTTGCTAGAAAAGCCAGAAGACAATGAGGGATAGGACTGAAATGGTATTGTAGCAGTGATGGCCAAAAGAAACTTCATGACCCAATTGCTGTTTTTTTTGACCACAGTAGATGGTGCTCTTGGGTTGCTTTGGGGCATGCTTTGAGTGCTTTTCTGAACAGAGAGCACCATCTGGTGGGCTCAGAAAATACAGCAAGTGGTTCACGAAGTTTCATTAGGCCATCACTATATTATGGTCGTTCGGAGAGAAAGCTGAAGAAGGAGCCACCCCCCTCTTCCCCCATCACACCCCTCCCTGCTAAACTAGTAGTTAGAGCTGCATCTTGGTTCTTACAGGCTAAGTTCCAATAAATTGGCATGTGCCTAATCAGCCCTGCTTAGGGCAGATTTTGACAGTCAGTGGGTTTTGGGGTGTCACTGATAGAGGCAGTGGGTCGGATTCCTATCCTACATGTGCAGCGTTTCTGTGTTTTTGTGGGTTTTCTTAAGGAGCCCTGGATTCCTGCTACATTCTAAAAAACGTGGAAGTGCTAATATTTCCAAAATGGTGAGCTAACATCATGCCATCCACGGAGCCCCCTGCCTCATGCCCTGTGCTTCTGGGGATGTGCTCCAGGCTCTCCGTGACCCAACATGAGTGTGAAGATAGATGGATGGATGGATTCATTATGACTGAAAATGTATTTCATGATTTGGCCAAAACTAGCAGATCTAAACAAAAATATTTAAAAAAAACAATAACATGAGAAACATTTAAAAAAATGAAAAAATTAAAATTTCCATTTTGAAATTATACCAAAGCAACCTTTCACAAGCTGTGTCGTGAATTGCACCAACTCCCCACGGGGTCATCAAAGTCTGGTGAAATTTCACAATAAATTGAGAAAAGCGTCTGATGGAGATTCGCTGTGAGTCTGTTCCATGAAAATCTGTCAGAACCAATAAGTTCTGATTCATTACTTGCGTAAAAAAAACAAGTCTATCCAACCATGCATTCTTTAAACAAAAGTAATTCTACTTAAACAATTCCTTTACATTTAACTCAATAGAGAATAAAATGTTTTCATTCCGCATTTGTACAAGGATGCAGCTATTTTCAAAAGTTTAAACACTTACCCTGTTTGCATGGGTTTCATCTGGTGTTTTGCAGAATTATACCTTTTATAATGTCACAGTGACTCAGTGGATAGCACTGTCTCTCACACCTCCTGGGTTGGGGATTACAATGTCGCCTCTGCTCTGTGGCCTTGGAATTGGCACAGTCTCCCTGAGTCTCAGACATTTCCTCAGCCCTCCAACACATCATTTAGTCTGGGTTCACTATGTGGGCATATTGCATATGCAACAGACTGGAACACCAAGCTTGTGCTTTTGGGGATTCAAACCCCAACCCTATGTACGCGGGGCGGGGCACTGAGCCACAATGCTGTAACAAAGGTTGTTACCAGAACACTTCACCATTAACATTATGTATTGATGCACATATATACCAATTACTGTAAGCCTATTGTAAAAAATTTGCAACACCCAGAACTTACATGGTAAGTATATATTGAATATACCACGTCTTTCTTACCATTTAGAATTATTAAATATGCAGCAATCCTTATTCCTACAGTCATCCTAGACTGTCAAGGGATAAGAAAAACTCAAAACAAAATGTAAAAAACATCTTTCCAGCAGATTAATAAATTTATTTGCATACCTCCCAGCAACCAGTTTTCTTAAAGGGACCATGCAGACATTATCCCTAATGCAATGTGATCTGTTATAAATGTAACCAGAGATTATATGCATTACCATTACAAACAATATGAGACACAATTTAAAATGCATGCACACACACAGGGTTGCAGTTATATCTTTGTAGGGACTCTCCATTTATTTCTATAGGGGAAAACTCTAATCCAAAAATGATTACCTTAACCCCTACCCAGCCCTGACCTTATTCATAAGCAATGAAACAAAATACAAAACTTTTGCCATTTTTTTTGTTTTTTGATTGCATTCACAGATCTTTGTGGGGACCTGAAAAACACAAAGTCAAGAGTTTTTTTTTTACATTGTGGAGTACATTTTGTTCCCATAATGCAATATAAACATAACACACACACAAAATGTAAAACGTATCTGTAATCCAAGAAAACAACAGGGTTGGGTTTGTGTGAAATCTGAACATTAAACCAGGCAATCAAAGACATAATCAGGTCTTCAATCATCACTGACATTTAGGCTGGAAAATAATTTTCTTCTAATTAAATTCCTTTTTGTATTGAAATGCTAAAGCAGAGCTGGACTCTATTCATCCTGGACTAAATCCATTGTGGGCTGTAACATTTATGGATATGATGCTGTGGTTTTTTGCTGTAGCCCGTAATGCATTAGGGTCTCACAGTTGTCCATTGTGTGTGTGTGATATGCATCATTCTCACCTGCCTTTAATGGATGAGGTATAAGCATGAAAATAAGGTACATTTTTGAAGCTATAATATACATGTTTTTATGATATAATGCAGAAAGAAGAAAGACAAGATAATGTATTAGTATTAGAATGATACTAAAAAAATTGTGAATCTTCATAATGCGATTGAGTCATTCTCAAGAGTGCAGGGAATTTTAGTACCAATTTTAACAAAAGGAGCCATCCATTTTCTGAGAAAATTGTCAGGGACGTGTCAATTTGTGGTGGGGGCTGGGGGTGCCTGAGCACTGACCCCTTTTTGCCTCACCCTTTTGAGGTCCTGAGTGCAACTTAGTGAAATGCAAATTTAATGGAAGGGCACTCCCCCTCGTGGGGGACCCGGTCAAGCACCTGCCCCCAGGTCCGTCCATTTGGGTGGGGGGGGGGCCTGTGGGCTGAGCAGTGCTGACAGCCCGGGGGTGACTTTGTCACTGCGGCTTCAGTTCAGCCTCCCAAAATAGCTGCTGTATACGTAGCATTCTGGCTCTATACGTCATTCCTATTTTGTTTTATAGGTCACAGACTTTTAGACAATCTTTTTAGACAATTCATACTACATTTACATTTTGGTTCCTCAGCAATCTCTTTGTCACTTATCTACAAGCTGGCTTTGTATTATAGCATGAGCTTAGCAGACCAACTATTACCGATATTATCTAACTGGATTTCTACATCACCAATGCGTCATGAAGCCTGTCTTTGTGATGGCCTGTACCACTGGAATCACAGGGTGCCCTGGTGATGGCCTGTACCATTGGAGCCATGGGGTGTCCTGTTGCTGGCCTGTACCATAGAAATCATAGGGTATGTTGTTGATGGCCTGTTCCATTGGAGCCATGGGGTGTCCTGTTGCTGGTCTGTACCACTGAAACCTCAGGGTGCACCAGTGATAGCATGTAATACTTTAACTGACTGTCTTACTGGTTTTTTTCCTCCTCCCAGCTCCAGGGTTTTTTACCCACTAGAACATGGTTAAATGGAAGCCACAACTGGTCATGACATGACTCCCCCTCAGTTTAAAAGTCAGGGGTTTGAATCCCATCTCTGTGCATGTGGAGCGTACACTGTCGCCCTGTGATGTGTGAGCGTTCCCCTTTTGCCCACAGCCACGAGGTTAAGCTGATTGGTGCTGCTTACAGGGTGTGGGCGTTCCCTGGACTGCGGGGGCCCCAGGCAATCCAACAGATCCGATAACATACATTTACCTAATCGTAGACAAAAATAAGCAAACTGAGTAAATCATAATTACTAGATTCTGTTTGGGTAGAATGTTCTGCATCTACGCATACAGGTGTGTTGTCAAAACGATAAATGTAATTCCAAGTAAAGTTAATCGCTGATAATCCTGTAGATTGTTTCCCTTCTGGAATCATATCCTCCCTGTGTTTTCCTGTGTTGGTTATGTTACACCCCATAATATTCCACGGCTTGTCGGGCTTCTAAGCTGCAGTAAAAGAATTTCTTCTAGAATGGCAGCTCATGGTTCTGCTCTCCTATCTGCAGACCTGCAGCATGGACCTGCATATAACCCAATTTATTATACCTGTTTCAAGTCAGTGAGAAGACAGACACCTGAAACGGTGACCCTAAAACTGTTCTCAGGGCAAAAAATAGTGCACATAACTCACTTCACCTTTTTATATATTCTTTCTGTCCGGAGGGGTGGGGGCAACTGAATTATTATGGCAAGATATATTTAAACTTCTGCTGTCATTCATATCTGAGTGTTAGACTACCCTTATGGATCAGTAATAAACAGCAAGTCAGAACATAGAAAGAAAAGCACCAGGGACTTCAGATAATCCACCTACCCTATTCCATGGCCACTCATTTAATGCTCTGTCACCGCAGGGATTTAAGTTCTTTCTGAGTATCACATATACAGCTTTTACTTCACTTATTCCGACTTTTAGGCAATACTTTACACCTTATATATCTTTCTATACCTAATACATATAATGCATTCGAATTTAGTACTCCTTAATATAATTATCCTCAGTAACATTGAAAATAATTGTCACACAGTACGTTTTACTAGGGTGGACAAGAAATTCAAACAGGTGAAGCCCATTTTAGTTCATTTAATGAGTTGCTACTGTCTCGATGAACATCATAACATAAAAGTTTTCAATTTCAGATCAACCTTTATTAATAATAGTAACATTCTCAGACGCAACACATACATAAAAAATGTATTGGGCTGGATATCTGGCTCTCTAATGTCAGGTTTCAGTTAGTTAGCCACAAGTATGTAGGTTTTAAAATTCATATCTGGATCCAATGGAGTCACTTTGGGCTCACTTTCCACATGTTCAATGTCAACAAGCCTTAAGTTCAAGCCTTAAGCCTAAATTCAAATGAGTAAGCAAATTAATTACGTTTAAAGTTAACTACTAGGCAATGCTAATGTCAATTTTACTGTTACCATAATGCAGTGTACTAAATGATAACCGATAAACAATTACAGAACATGTTTGGGTCAAATGCTCCTGAGACTCAGAAAGACGCTTGTGTTTCTTTCCTGCTCTTCAGTTGATCGGTTTCATCTGTCGATCGGTCAGTTTCAGTTAGTCTGTTTTGTGTATCTACAGTATTGGTCAGTTCTGATTCGTGTGTTTTGTGTCCCTTAGGATTGTGTGGAAAAGGGGAGGGGGCAGAGACACACAAAATTGGAAACTGCCAAGTACAGTTTAGCTGAAAAGCAGAACAGAATGAATCACCCCCCAAAACAAAGATCCTTCAAACCAATGTGTGATTATGACATGATGAGCCTAGACGGAGGGAATTGCTTTTAAACCCACTATAAGAAACTGCTGGAATCCATTCCCCACTTTCCAAAGGTAGACATAATTTCTTTTGAAGGGAAAAACATCCTTACACTTTACGACATAATAGCAATGCAGCCTTATTCAGACCCATTCAGTGTTATAACTTCCCTCCATAATGAAGCACTGAAGTAGCTGACATTACCCACAAAGTTACCCACGATGCACTGGGCTCAAAGATTTTAATTGGCTTGTTGAAGTATAAATGGGTTATAATAGAACTGTCATTACAAGAAATATCATAATTAATTCACTCAGCAAGAATTCAGAATACAAATTACTATTGTAGCACGGTGCTTCTCCTTGAGCTGAAGGCAAACACCTTGCATACAAAACACTGCATCTAATACACAGCTGTATTTCCAATTGCTCAAATACTCAGTGTCCAGTTCTGTATGTGTGTGCAGCTTACAGACTGAACCATTTGGTAATGCTTTCCATTAATCACACTTACACATCACATATAAAGCATTCATAGAGCATTCAGTGCACCTTCGTAACGCATTCATGGAACATTCAGTACATCTTCATAATGCATTTATAATGTATTCATAGAAAATCCAGTGTACCTTTATAATGCATTCATAGAACATTCAGTACATCTTCATAATGCATTTATTGAGCATTCAGTGCACCTTCATAATGCATTTATAATACATTCATAGAACATTAAGTGCACCTTCATAATGCATCCACATAATATTCACAAGGAGCATGCATGTATACCTTAACATCCAAACACAATTTAACAGCTTTAACATACATTAGTAACAAACATCTTTTGCTTCCTAGGGTGGTATGCTGGTGCAGGGGGCTGCACTGTTCCCTCACAGCTCCTGGGCTGGCCCTGTTCCATGTGTGTGGAGTTTGCATGTTCTCCTCATTTCATGCTATTGCCACTGGCAGTCTAAAGATGAATATGTCGGCTAGTGTCTCCAAATTACCTGTGTGCAATGGACTGGCATCCCACCATCTGCCTTGTGCCCTATACTGCTTGGAATAGAGGCTCCAGGCCCTGCGTGACCCTGTCCAGGACGAGGAACTGGACGATGGATGGATTTCTCCAGCTGACCTACTTGAGGTTACTCAACTGCCTCAAAATTCACAAAGCTGTTTCCATTTCCGATTGTATGAGAAATCTACTTAATGCATGACCAATAAAAAATTATCAATAAAGAGTACTGGCAAATATACGCTTTACTGTCTAAATGTACGTCTTTACTGTCAAAATTTATGATAGAAAAATATGCAGTTTCCTCTGCATTCATAAAGTGAAACACAGTGTTGAAATCTATATTATATAAAACATTCTGGATTCACTTGCGCAAAGCTTTTTCAATATGCAGCACACATACTGTTCTAATAGTTTTAATAAAATCCCCTAAAACTTTTCTTTCTTTTTTTTTTTTTAAGAAAGTTTCAGTTTAGATGAATTTTAAATGGTGTAAAAAGGTGTGAAACTTTCAGGATTTAAGGTCAATTTATTGGCATCAGCAGCTTTATACATGTGCAGTGTGATGAGACAACGTTTCTCTATGACCCCAGAGCAAAATATTGTAATACGTAGTAACACTGAACACAAGGTCACAACATCACAAGGTGCAGACATGCAGTAAGATGAATAGACAGTGCAGAGATTCAACAACAGTGAGAAGGTTAAATAAATTTAGCATGTTTTGGTAAAGCAGCATGCAGCATGCAGCATTTACGCCAACATACAGCAGCATACAACACAACAAAGTGCAGGAACAGATTCAATAAAATACAATACAATACAATAGACAGGACAATAGACGGCACACGAATGGAGATGAGGGATGTAAACCTTAATGGCTGATATTGCACATGGTTATTATATTGCACGGGTCAGTTTTATCATTAACTCCACAGTGGGACAATTGACAATACTGACACTGATGCCTGATTTGGCAGTAAACAATGAACAATAAAGTGCAGTTGCAATTTCAAGGTAGTTTTAGCATATGCAGTTTACAGTAGAGGTGTTTAAACAGTGTAGATGTTACTGTGGGTTCACATTTCTGATGGCTTGCAATATAAAAGCTGTTGCATAGTCTAGTAGAGGTAGTGTGGTCGTTTATAATGTCTATTGGTCTGCTGCGGCAGCGGGTCTGGTTAATGTCGTTTTGGGGGGGTAGGTACAGACCGATGATCTTCCCAGCTGCTCCCACTATCTGTTGCAGTGTGTTACAAACGTTACAGTTTCCGTACCTGACAGTGACGCAGCTAGAAAGCGGACTTTGATGGTGCTGGCTTTGCCATCAAGTCATATTGTCTGCGAAGAATAAGTGTGGCGTGGGGCTGACAAACATGAGGTGTAGTTTTCAGTGCCGGGAAGTAAATACTTACATGTAGAAATGTCCTTCTTCTGGCATATTTCCAGACAAACCAGCAAAGCCATTGGAGCCTTTCAGCTTTAGCGGGCAGTTTATAACAGTTGCTAGAAAGGTAATCAAATGTAATGTTCCATTACTTTGTTGAAGTTATCAAAATAGTTAAATTACATATTACGTTTTAAACAGGGTAACTAGTAAAGTGAAACCTTTTACATTTAGGTGACCTTTCCTAACACTGGAAGTGTAGTAATGACAAGAAACAAAGAGGCCTGGGAGCTAAAGGAGCAGAAGAGGACCATTTATCCCTGGAGTTGTGGTCCACAGCCAGACAGAGAGTCAAAACCAGGAACGAGCAAATGGAGAAAAAGTAAAGTGTGAAGAGAGGCTGAAGGCCGTATAATGAGTACAGGTGAAATAACCGAATCCAAGCCAGTCGGCGCAAGGTAAGTAGACCAGGAAATTAAGCAGGAGTCACACATAGAAAGCTAGCAATGTACCAAGCACTCAGCATGGAGGCAAACTCGATACTTCAGAAGGTTGTAAATGACACCAATGATCTCTACAGCCTACAGGTGTGCCTTCAGTATTCAGGGGAGATGACGTGAGGACCTAGTGGGCACGCTCTCTGGGCACCACACCCTCAACAAGGTCAGGATAGTGAACATATCCATGTAACATGGAAATGGGAGGACTGAAGAGGATCTGGGGGTTTAATAAAACCTTATAAAGGGAAAAAAGAGCAGGGAAGATAGCACCGGCCACAAGGTCTGGGGTGTGTGCTCTGTCTATTTGGGGCAGATCAGTAAAATGTTTGATGCTGGTGCAGATAGGGCTGGTAGGAGGACACCCACACCATAATTCAAACAGGTTTGTTCACCAATGTAGGTTTAAAGTTCACTTGAGCCCATAAAAAATGGAGGAGAACAGGTGTCTGTCAGATCAGGGTGAGCAGAGCGGGTGTCTGTCTGATTGGGGTGAGCAGAGTAGGTGTGAAGCAGCTTCAACGGAATCCTACCCCCCAGTACGTAACCCGGTCACTGCATTTAAATAATTTTCCAGGTTCCCAGGTATTTGGACAGATATTTAGATAAAAACTATTTACTGATGTAACCAGTACCAGGTTTGTTTAAAACTATACTGGGACAAAGTGAAAAGTCTGCAGAGTTATTATAGGCGTAGCAAATACCTAAAAATGCCCTGATGCCAGCAAGTGCTATAGTAAATGCCAGAGAATCCTAAGGGATCTTCTGAAAAAACACATCTACACTGCATCTACAGACAACCCCAGTCTGAGAGGAGAGTTAGAGTAATGGGTCTAGCCAGAATTCAAGGGGGCAGGGA
>JAABNY020000019.1:9511173-9527208 GCA_015164015.2 Brevimyrus niger
AGAAAACTCGGGTCAGCGGGCGACAAAATATTGAAGCCATGAAATAAAAGACAAGATTTACAGCCTTCCCCCCTTCTCCCCCCCCCCCCCCCCACACACACACACGCACACAAAGGGTTGTAGTTAAACCTTTTTGAGGGCTCTGCATTCATTTCTATGGGGAAAACTCTAATCCCATCATGATGACCCTAACCCCAACCCAACCCTGACCTTAACTATAAGTAATCAAACGAAATACGGAACTTTTTTACTTTTTTATTGCATCCACAGATCTTTGTAGGGACCTGAAAAATGGTCCCCATGATGTTAAAAAAACAGGTTTTTATTACATTGAGGGTGACATTTGGTCCCCACAATGTAATATATATATATATATATGACACACACACACACAGCTACATGTACTGCCTTACAGGGTCGCTCTGTATACAGCCTTTCCCTTTACTCACCAATTTGTATTTAAAGTGCATTATGGCAATAAGGATGAAGGTAAAAATCAGGAAAAGCAAAGCTAAATTTCCACTGGGCTGCTGCATAAATTTCCACCTGACAATAATCCCTACACCTTTATTTATTCCATAAAGCTTTCTCTCCCACAGTTCTCACATGAAGGCTTTGCACTCCTCTTAGCCGTTCTATCTCTTATTTAAAAAAACTTTGCCTGGCTGTAAGGTTTTTGTTTTTTTTGCAGCCCCCCCAGGGGTTACACCCCAGGCTCACCGTCACAGCAATAAATAAGCTGGAAGATCTACTTCCACAGCAGTCAGATACATACATACATTTATTGGATCAGCAGTTGCGTGAGTGAGTGCCTGAGAGAAGGGACATTATGATATTATGTCTGTCAAAGTGTGTCAGCTTAGCCATTTCAAAACCTCTCCTAAAGTCACCCCAGTAGGTCCAGCATCCATCCAGTCCACCCTTGTAATTGTTGAATTGACCACTATCACACCATGCTTGACTAATCAATACCTCATCAAATTAATTTATGAATCAAATTAGCTGATGGTAAAAGGAAGCTTCAATTGTTCCTTCTGCCAATAGGATCTGCCCGTCTGCCATTTCCCTGTCAGGCCATTCAAGTGTTTTTTTTTTCTTTTCCACAAACTGTACCCTTGCTGCGTGTATTCTTAAGCAACGACTTCCTTCTTGCAACTCCAAGCGCCTACAGGACGCTGTTATTCCATGTTACCGAAATGACGGAACCACATTCTCACCCACTGCGGCCACGGTAACCCTGTCTAAGCTACTGTTGGCCTCCGGGTGGCGTCTCGTACCAGCTGTCTTATTGTCCAGGCGCTCATGCTTCAGAAAAACGGCTTAATCTAGGTTGTTAGATCCTTCCCCTATTTTTCGTTGGAGCAGATTATGCTCACATGCCTTCACTGCATCTTCACTGCCTGTGGCGTTTTTGTTCAGTTCCCCGTAATCTATTCTTTATGTGAACCCAATGTCTGTCTCACTTTGAAAGCTTCTTGATCTTCGTAATGTTTAAAGAATTCAGTACCTGATTGAGAAAACTCATAGCTACAAGTGTTTATATTAGAAATCTGGGATCATTTTTGTGCATGTTGTCATAGGCCATTAAAGTATCTGCTTTGCTCATTAATGCACCAAACAGGGTTGCCACACTAGTTTGTAAAGAAGAGATTTCTCTCACTTTATATCCAAAGAAAGGAGGGAACTTAAAACAGTTCATTTTATTGCAGCTGGTCAGTATCAAAGAGCCCATCAGGGAAGAAAATAAATGAGAAAACTTCAGTTTCGCATTTCAGCTCTGTGTTCTATGCCTCCTTTTATGCTCTGATACAAAAAAAATGTTAGAAAGGACAGTACAGGCTCACCTCATTCTTTTTTATCGTGACATATGCTGCAAAGAGCTAAAAACAGCACAGAATACACACCATGTATGATAAAAATAAAGCCTTAACACTTCATGAAGAAAACGAGTGGGATAATAACGGATCGAAGAAAGTGTCAGGGAACAGCAGAAGTGGGAAAGTCCAGTCACAGCAAAACACAAAATGCGAATCTGAGCCCAAAACATTAATATAAGAACCAAGTAAACTAAACCAGGTTTTCAAAAATACCCTTTACCGAAAAATACATTTGTAATATCCTCCTGAGACCCCACCCATTCATTTATGTCCACTGTAGAGGGCATTTTGTTTTTGCATTTATCTTTTCATTGATGTAAGGAAACATATTTATTCCTGTTGTACACTAAAGAGGACATGCTGTGAAATTAAAAATAAAAACAAATTTGAAAAATGATGTCTTATTTCCCCCAAAGACATAGAAAATCACAATTAACCTAAAACTGACTTATTTCCTTGGTCTCAGGAGGATTCAGTGGTTCCAGAAAGTATATGTAATAATCAACACCAGTTAAGTAAAGTAGCATCCATACATCCATCCATTGTAAAATTTCCTCAAGCTAAATGTTATGTGATCTACGTTATATTTCCTGTAAATGTAACTACTGTATATCTGAATGATTTCTTTCTCTTTTTGTGGAATGTCTAATTATGATTCTCCCTGGCGTTTACCGACGGCTCTTCTTACTAAGATATTATGGTCAGAGTCTGAAATTGGCATCTGAACATTAAATGACAGGGAACAAAAGCAAATTGGAGTTTACAGGCCATGCAGAGTCTGACTGGGCAGCCAAATCTCAGCCGTCACCTCCCAGGAATCTCAGCAGCAGAGTGTTTGGTCTGAAATGAAAACCTCATCATTTACTAAATACTTTCTTTTCTTCTTTTAAGTGCATAACACAAGATACCTCCCTCTGTCCATTTAGCATTAGCACTTCTGAGGTCCTGGATCAGGCAGAGCCCGGAGCCCATCTCAAGAAGTACAGGGCACGAGGCAGGGGACGCCCTAAATGGGGGGGGACACTGCAGGCCATAACAAGGAAGGTATTTAACAGGCACTTCTTGGGATTTCTAAAGCTGAATAAGGGATGGTACCGGGTGCGCACTGACTACCGGAACGTTTGGGAATTTTCCCAGTGGCCTGTATAACATAGCAAATATGATCGTGATCAGCAAAATATCCCAAGGTAAGGGGGACATGACACCTGATCAGCAGCAAAATACACTAAAAGGACCCCCCCCCCCAATCAGCAGTGAAATATTAAATTGAGGCCACATGGCAGCATATACCTGGACTGCCCCTGGATAGTACAGTGGGTGGAACCCTTACCTCACACCCCAGGAGCAAATTCTGTATGTAGCTGGGTATCCGCCTGTTATTGGAAAATGTGCATTTCAGCAAGTATGAGTGTGTCTTAGGATGGACTGGGATCCTGGTCAGGGGACCCCTGTCTGACCTACCTGTGGCAGGAAGGTAGATGACTGAATACAATAATTAAATTATATTAAATGTTAAAAGAATAGTTTTTATAAAATTTAGGGTCTGACATATGTCCACATATACTTGTATGGTTATGAGGATATACTTTGGGGGAATGTGTATGTGTGTGTCTGTGTGTGTGTGTGTGGCGGGGGGGTTGGGCCCACAGTGGGCAAAGGGAGGAAAAATGCAAAGTCACATTAATCAATGTGCACATTTTGCTGTTTTATGCTGTTTGTTGAAGCTGGATGCACGCGGTATTTCCCTGGCAAAAGCCCTGCATGAACCAGGTATTCGCCGCTTCAAAGGCCAGAATCAAAGGCTTCACCGTAATACCAGCAAAGTGAAAGCGCAGAGCGGGAGCGATGGCACAGGATTAAAGTCAGGCTGGCCGTTAGGCGACATTTGGGGCTCATTAAACGCGAATCTGTCACGGTGAGCCGGGCCGCAGTGATGCCCTTCGTCATCTGCTCAGCGTTAGACAGAAAGGTACTGGCTGTGTGTAGAATGGGATTCGGTCTCAGGTGATTCCTGTGTTCTGTCCTCCTGTATGGAAGATGGGCAGATATTAACTGTGTAATTAGACTCACAAAGAACACAAACTGAGGGAGTGACTCGTTTGTTTTCGACATTGCTCTCAGTAACATGGCAGAATTCCCTAGGCAGGTTCACAGCCGTAGTCAGAAAACTATTCCAAACATGCGAATGTATCCGTCCGCCATTGCAACGGTGAGAACGGATCCAGGAAACGCGAGGGGGCACGAGGAATTAAAGTATTCAAAAATACTAAAGGGATAAAAATAAACAGTAAATATGTGAAATACCAGGGACGAAGTCTGAAAGCCCACAGGTCATTTTTAGAGCATGTGTGTTTACATGTGGTACCCTGGCTAATGCGCATGAGACCGTTTTAGCCATAGATGTGCATGAGTGAGACACACCTGGGAGTATTTTTAAACGAGGCTCCTGAGTTCACTCCGGAGATGCGGTTCTAGTGTTGACTGGCAGCCATTCTGGAGACATAAGTACACTATTTTAAGAGCTGGTTTGATGCCAGCGCTGCTACAGTCTGTTTGACCCGCAGTGCAATGGCTGACCGGTGGGGGGGGGCACAGACTCCCTGATGTTTATATACTGTAGGTGTAATATTTTATAAAATAATCTGACATCATTTGCATGGTTCTGACCGGTCTTTGAAGGACTAGTTTAAATCTATATCTGTGCATCTGCCCGTCTCTCATTTTGCATGACCAGGGTCCAATAATCCTGGATTCTTGCAAGGGCAGCATAGGGCACAAGGCAGGGGACACCCTGTACGGGATGCCAGTCACTCTGAAGGGACAGAGCTGGGAACACCCAGGACGGGATGCCAGTCTATTACATCACAATTGGAGCTGAAGAAGCCAGTGTTACAAGTTAGAAATATTTGGGTCCTGTGTGCTCATGCATGTATGTGTTTAAATTATACCTGGAATTCATGATATGCCTGCTACAATGCCCAAAAATTTAGAAATCTTTCATAAAATTAGTAATTGGCAATGCAGCATTTTATTTAACGAATCTATTATTTAACGGATCATTTTGAAACTCAATCGGCCCATTTCATCCACATCACTGGGGTTATGTGGTGTAAGGGCTGGGTAATTGAAATTTCCTAAAAATAATCCCATATGTTTCATATCACTAGGTTTGTATAATTATACGTGGCACTGGTGGATTTAGATATGAGCGACAAGGGCAGCTGCCCAGGGGATAAACACGCGGGGGGCATCATGGGGCACCGTACAAGCTAGACCCACCACTGGCATGAGGTCACTTTGCCCCCCATGGAGCAGCCATTAAAAATCCTACATTTATGTAGTGACCAGTGTTCTCTTCATTTAACCCATTTGCGACTTTCGTGACATAGCAGGGGGCAGCTAATTCAGCGCCCGCGGAGCAGTGCTCGGGGACGGTACCTTGCTCAGGTTACCTCAGTGGTGACCTGCTGGTGGGGGATTCGAACCTGCAATCTTCTGATTAGCTTTTTTGTATGCTTGTTCTACTAGAAAGTATTAATTTGTTTTGCAAAGTGAGATACGAAGATGTCTTAAAAACGTATAACAGATCCCTATATTTTGGTGTTTTTCCAATATATGTCTATAAAAGATAATTTGTAACATGACTGTTTAAAAATAAATCCCTCGCTAAATACAGACCCATTGAAATGTACATTTAAACGAACGAAGACAGTATAACATAGGCACTTATGTCCTCCAGAGTACATTACCCCATAAATAAAGAAATGGCATTTTGTTTACATCAGATGTATGTCAACAGTATTTAACCGACGGAATACATCAATTCATTCATCGCTAAAAAAAAAATAATAGCAATAATAATTTAAATAACAATAATAATAATAATTAATATTATAATGTGAGTCAGTAGATTTCTGTTATAGGAATATAAAGTCTGCAACTGTAACGTGATGAGTTTTTTTAATGAAATGCTCTTCTCCTGAGAGAAGTGCTACCTGATTGGCCAGTTCGGGAAGATTCATTAATATTCATAAAAAAAGTGCTACATGATTAGTCGGTGAACGTGCACCCATCCACATGTGCTACCTGTTTTTTTGCAGTCAAAAGGTTGGCTGATCCTATGAGGTAGCACTTCTCATGAATGTTAATGTATTTTCCGATTGGCTATCGGCGAAGAGTGATCAGAGTCTGTACAGGAAGTGTCTGTCCATCTGGTTCGCTCAGGACAAACTTCCCCACTACAACCTGTGCTTATCATCTTATTACTCATCACTTATTTATTCCAGCTTTATATATATATACATAATTTCAACGCATAAGACTGCCAGGAGACTGATGTTTTATATCAGAAGCCAGGTCATTGAAATACTAATAAGAATTCTTGTGAATGTGACAGCACCGTTTTAAAACTTAATAAGGTCTGCTGAACATATATCACGAATAGATCAGGAGCCTGCGGTGAAATGCAAGACATAGCAAGCAAATAAACTCCGTCATCTTCATACAGTTTTTATGAGACGTGAGTTGCAGACAGAAGGAACTAATCGGTTGGTTTATGAGACGGCAGGTTTTCTCTCTATCTAATGTACGTGTGTGAAGGGGTTAAAGGGCTTCTTAATGCCGGATAGCCGGCAGCGCAGCTTGTCCTGCACAGTTCATTACCCCGATGATCGTGAGATAACCACGCCACACCACCTGCAAAAACAGATACCCAAATTTGTACGGCACAAAACTTTGTTTTCGCCCCTGCAACTACAATGGAATCCTATATCAAGTTCACAAACCAAACCCAGGGAAGGGATCGCATTTTCAGGTGAGTCTGATGCCGTCACACAACTATCACGATCAGTGCTTCATCTGTTGTTATTTTTATCTTATCGTCAAGATTTAGTCTGAAGCGTGACAATATTCCTGCTAGACACTCATTCATACAATGAAATTTTTGTTTTCTGTCGATGCCATAATGTATTTTGAGTGGGGTTCTGTTTAAAAAGTTACTACCCGGTTACATAAAAACTTGTTGCGAGGTTTTCCCATTGCAAGTACATGCCCTTCCTGGAAATGCTCTTTGGATCTGTTTTGGAGTTGTCTTGTTTGTGCATGTTTCTGGAGAAATTGTAATTACACGTGCCTTTTTCCAGGGCAGCGCAGTACGCATGCGCGTGCGTTAAGTACTTGATACGAAATAATGCTGCAAAGAAAGAATTAGCAGAGAAACTGCGAAATCTGGAGTCCAGCTTGAGCGCCGGGAGGAAGTGTAAGTATGTTTACGTAGGCAGGGTGTCGGAGGGGCAAAGACACTCCGGCACATTCGGGGAGCCAATACTTTTGATGGCCCTTGAATACGCCAAAATATAAATTATACCATCAGAAAGATTATACTGTGACGGACCCCCCACCCACCACCACCACCACCACCCACCCTGCTCAGCAAATTCTACCGTATTCTGAATTTCTTAAGATTGAAAGTGATAGCCCCAGTGGGGTTACGCCTCTGTACATAGGATATAGGCAAAAGGTAACGTATTGTAGATGATCTAGGCGTGTACGGCCGTTGGACCTTGACGTGATCTACATGACCGAGCCTAACGTGATGGATGAAGTCCAGTAGTGTAGGTGTGGTGAGGGTGCTTCAGCAACCCCTCTGGTTGTTGCTGGTAATGCAGTGTCGGTACTGTATGGCAGCTTGCGCATGACTACGGTTTAAAACTAAAATAACTACCCTGTTTCCGTGCCCGTTATCTTGACACTTGCTGATAGTTAATGATGATACATAATAACTTAAGTAAAGTTTACTGCTCGGTCCTACTTTCCCCACTCGAGGGTTTTGCTGCGTCTATGAGACGTTGTTAAAGCCAGTCAGTAACTGACAGTGAGGGCTGTCTTTTGTAGTTTTCTGAAGCTTATTTGTTCCCATTTGTAGTCTGAGGCTTCAAAAGCATGCCGAGTGAAAACTTTAAATGAAGTAAAATTAATGTTCTGAGTACGGTAGCGTATGCAGAAAGTTGCAACAAGTATTACTGTGTCCTTACCATTTACATGGTAAATTGTGATCAGGCCAGCCTGAGGCTGTCCCTGGGTTTGTAAAAGCTGTTCATTTCTTGGTGTTTGGCGTATGGTAGGAATGCTTTTGGCGGACAATCAAGCAAGGGTGTAAAATGATTTTACAGTGGAGAAACACTTCAGTGCTAGTTACACATAAAATAATCAGCAACTTTTGTAAATTGTTCCAATCTCTGCTGCTGCTGTTTGTTTTACGGTTGGTACAGAGAACTCCATATTATAGCCATAAAGATGACTTGCCAGCACATTTGCCATGGTATGTCAGGACAGGGCGGCCAAAATGCTGTTGTGTAACACGTTTAAAACTCATCCAGGCAGAAATAGCAGGTTAAAGGAGGGAGTTGGGAAAGAAAGATGTCTAAACATGCTGAACAATTTCTGTGTCTAGAAAAGAGGAACAAAGGAATATTCAGCTTTATCTGGGGGATTGCCGTGATTGTGCTTTGATTGGCCGGCTGCCTGCCTGCTGCTCGCCTGCTGCCCTCGTACACATGGCATCCCATGTGTCCGAGTAGCCGCGTCCGCCTCTGGGAACCCCATGCGTGCTGTCATCACGTTTCCCAGCATCCATCTCTTCCCCTTCAGTGTTCAGGCTGGGGAACACCGTGAGCGCGGTGGACGCGGCGGCCCATGCACTGCAGCTGACGGACCCGGTGCTGCAGCTCTGCCTGGCCGGCGCCCACCTCAGCCGTGCCCTCTACTTTGCGTGTGACAACCTGCTGTGGGCCCGGGCCGTGGGCCTGGCCCCCGGGTTCGACAAGGAGCGGTGGGGCCTTCGCGCCTCCTCCTGGTACCTCCTGAGCCTGCTGCTCAGCCTGCTGCGGGACGCCTACGTTCTGGCCCGGCTGGCCGCCCGCTACGCCCGGGAGCGGCGGTGCTGCCACCATTCCCCCCCACCTCCCCGCAGTACCGACGACGGCTCGGCCTGCTGCCACCCCCCGGGGGACGTGCTTCCATCTGACCAGATGGAGGCGCTGTGGGCCAGCCCAGCGGTGGCCCTGGACGTGGTGAAAAACGCGTGTGACCTCTTCATCCCGCTGGACCGGCTGGGCGTGTACCGGAGCAGCGCCGGCGTGGTGGGCCTGTGCGGCCTGCTGTCCTCTCTCATAGGAATATTAACGCTGCTGGAGCCCCGTCTGAAGCTGAAGCCGTGACGGCACTGAACTGCGGAGGTCGGCTCTGCTCCGATCGCACCTTCTCACGGCAGTGTGCTCAGCCGAGGTCGATTTTCTTATTCACGAGGGATTTCTTTCCGGTGCTTGTCTAGGACTAATGTCAATGAATCTGACAAAAGTCAGATAACCACACTGATCTGGCAGTGTTGTCAGAAACCTGAATAAAACCAGCTGCTGTGTTTCAGCGCCTCAGATAATGACCAGACGGGGAAAACAAGCAGAGGGAGCGATGAAACTGGCATTATTCCTTTGCTAAAATACTGTGTGGCTAAAATGGTGGAAAAAAACCCCTATCTAGCATATCTATCTATCTAGATATTCTGTGATGTGATGAAGATGAAGCACTTTTTCATGGAAATGTGCAGCAGCACAGATTCGCAGGCAGATTACAATATTAACTGGGAAAGGAAATAAATCTCGAATCTTTTACAGAGGAAGCCAAGCTAAAGTGTGCGGCCTCATGGATTAAGTCACCGGCAGATGCATTGTGCTTCAAACAGAACTACTGTGTGGAAAGTGACTTTAACTGTGGCTGCTTTGCTGGGAGGCATTATGACTTATGCAAGCCTCTTGATGCACATACTGTATCTACACATTTTGGGGTGTCCCGTTCCCTGCAGTACACTGTAACTGTAACTGGTTCTGCACTGCCTCCGGTTCTACCTCACGTACAACCAGACGTCTTTTATGCACCAGCCCGCGGTCTGCAGTCGTATCACTTCTCTCTCTTGATTTGTTGGGAGATTGACAGATTTCAATTTTTTTTTTTTTTTTTTTTAAGATTTATGTTTTGTCTCAAAAAATGTCAATGTTGCCGTTCTGCAAAGATAGATGCCCATTCAGCTGTTTGCATGTCACGGGGACACTTTGCAGTCTCAAAAAAGTAAAGAACGGTCTACGTGGCTCTGAGACTGAGCAGCAACTTTGTAAAGAGCACGTGACATACATGTTTAATGAAGTGGAATCCTGCTGTGAGTAGTCAATATTTTCATGTGATGAAAATGCTAACCTTATTATCTTGCTGAGGATGGATGTGTATGTGTCATGATATAGATTTTTTAATTAAAAAAATTTAAATAACTTTAATAAAATTTTGAAATTGATTAATCTTTCATCGGGAAATGTTTTTTACATCTAGATAAATGCCCCCCCCCTCCCCCTCCAGAAATCGAAATTTAGCTGCACATAGTTGCAGTTCAGATTTTGGATGTTAAATGAAAACTACTACCGGCCAACCATCATTAAACCCCACTAACACAGGGATACACTGTGTTTATGTATTTTTGGATACTGAATTCTGAACATACTGAACATTTTCTCAATTGCATAACATTTTTCATAATACACATTTTTAGCTGTCAATTACAGGCAGTGCCCAGGTCACAAGTTCTGTTCTCTGTTTGTCAAATTTGTAGGTAAGTCGAGGAAAAAATTATACAGAACATAACAGTAAATATGCAGTAATAATAAATGACCAAATATAGCACTTTTTTTTTATCTTGAGTCTCACAAGCGTTACAAAGTAGTGCCTGCACTCATTTTTTTGAATCATTGAATTTGATCCCATTTTTCTATAGGAGCTTTATGTCAATCTGTGTCAGGTCCTAAGATACCGCCGACCTACGATAACTTGTATGCGCAGGGAAATGAGTCACGCGGCCCATTTCTCAGCGGAAACAAAGGGTAACGCTTCAGTCTCAGCCTCGCATTCGCTGTGATAGCATCATGCATGTTTACACTAACTGAATACATAAATTTAGGCAGTAAAAATACATTTAGACAATGATAGACAGTAATAGTAATTATTATACAATAAATACATTTAAAAATAAAGATTTCTTATTAATTATATTTATACGTTTAATTATAATATGTCGTGCTGGGAGGGAACGGAATGGAGACATAGACGCAGACGTTAGGGTAGCGGAGAATACGGGGTTTAATTGCAGATAAGGAAGGCAAAACGCAGGCAGACAATACGATGACCAGACTGGTGAAACAAACTGGTCCTCCGTATTTAGTCCGCGGTTCAATGACAACAACCAGAAACAGCTGATCACATGGGGATTCCACACGGGGTTAACGAGGGGGCGTGGCACACGGAAGAAACAGACGATCGGGGTGAGACACATTGGGTTTTTACATATTGATTGAATACATTCATTTTCTTACTTTACAAATTACTATTTTGATAAATGTGCTTAGATGTGTTTAGTACAGTATATGATCTTGTTTTATCCTGTTCATTTTGTGTTTAAATGCTAAATAAATAAATAAATAAAGTTGTGACATCACCACTTCACATTGAGCTTGGTTTAAAGAAGCAGTATGTCAAATCTCGATCAGAAAATGGAGCCTGGTTAATCTGTTTGTGTTGGAAGCTCCAAATTTTTTCCTTAGGTTAAACTCAAAGCATTTTTGTTGGATTTGGTATTAGAAAACCAATCTCTGATGCAAAATTTGATGGTGCACTGAAAGATCTGGAAAGGGCTTGTGTACAGTTGAAATAAGTTATTTCTACATTTTAGGTAACAATAAAGACCCACTTTATAATGAAATTGTGAAAATGCATTATTTAACTTAAATGAATTGGCTTGCAATGAGTCTCAAAGTTGACTTTTTGGATTTGCATTTGTAATTTTTCCCCTGAAAACCTTGGTGTGGTGAGTGAAGAGCAGAGTGAAAGACTTCATCAGGACTTGGAGAGGAGGCCCCAGGGAGGCTGGGATGCCGGTATGATGGGCACGCATTGCAGCACGCTTCCTGGGGAGCCTCCAGGAAGAGCACAGACACAAGGGGCCACAAAACCAAGCAGTGGAGCAAAAGAAAAGTTAAAGCATCAAGAACTAGAGAAGTTGTGTCAACCAATGATCATGCAAAGTAATTTTCTTTATGTTTAAAAATATTTGACAATATTTTCATACAAAATTTATTTGAAACAATAGTTACATTAATAGTCATTTGTTGAATTTTAATTAAATGTTTAAAATTCTTTACACGGAAATGTGCCATAATGGAAACTTAAATTTTGCAAACCTGTGTAACATTTTGACTGCCCCATGCAATGAAAACTCTTTGAGAACCAGGCTTATCTGGTTGTTTGCCAGAGTCACCCCTTCTTTTAAGCATACCGACAATCCTCATGGATTCAGTGAATCTTACAGGAGCCTCAGGTGCAGCCTGATAAGCTTCGTCAAAACAGTTTGATTATTCCAAGTTAGCAAGCCAAAGTGCATAGACCCATACCTCCAACACATACTGGGATACCAGTAGAGGGGGCGTACCCCAAAAAAGGTAGAGCAGTTAGGAGTCTGAAGGCAAGCAGGCCAGCTTCTGAGCCTGGAGGACAATACACACACCCCTCCAGGCTCAGCTGAAGAACCTGTAGAGCAGGGGTTTCAGATTCTGTCTGTAGGGAGAGGTGTGTCAGTCACATAGCACTATCACCCCTGGGGAAATGCTGTTTTAGTGCAGTGCTTCTGAATCCGATCCTCAGGGATCTCCAGACGGTCCACGTTTTTTTGATTGCTCCCAGGTCCCAGCAGGTAAAGAGTAAAAAAAACATGGACTGTCTGGGTGTCCCCAAGGACCAGGTTGAGAAGTGCAGCTGTAGAGGATTCCAACAGCCATACCTGTCAAGTTGTGCATTTGGTGAATTGGACTCCATTTCTTAGGGAAAAAAAAAATCTTTGTTTTTTCCATCTCTCTCCAAATTGAACAAATGCTTAGTGTTAACAATTTCAAAACTTTCATCCATTTCAAATGTATCCTTAGTAGGATTGTGGTGAGTTAGGAGCATTTCCCAGCATGCAATGACCGCACGGCAGAGGGCTCCCCAGAAATGATGAGTCCATCATAGAGCACAGACTCACATCCTACCAGCAAACCAAGGACACCAATTCATCCAACTACATGTTTTTGGACTGCAGGAGGAAATAACCTAAGCATCAAAGTGGAAGTGCAAGTGATGCGATAGGTGAGGCCTCACATCCCTGGCGGGTGGGATTATCATGCTCGGGCCAATCAACGTGCAGCTTTCTGATGGCTTGCGTTAATTTCCATTGAGTTACATGAGACAGTGACCATCAGCACACTAATAATCTTACCAATATTGCATAGCAAGCATCAGTGCTCCCATTACAATCTAGCTGTCAGAGATCAGGGGCCTGCATTAGGAAGCTGGATTTCATGTTTAGCCAGAAACTTGTCAGATTTAAGGTACACCAGTTTAAATGACTACATTAACTTACATTTCGCCCAGACTACCTTAAATCCGACAAGTCATCTGGCTAAATAAATGATACAGCCCCCAGGCTTCCTCACCCTTGGATAATTAGGCATTATGATTAATGATAGGATTGGCATTTGCTGCTTTTAGCTGGGCTGGGTTTTCATTTCCACATTTCTCTCTCAATCGTCAAATCACACTTTGTTTCTTTTTCGGTTCTCTCTAGGGAGCTATTTATCAGAATCGGAGGATTTTTATGCTGCGATACCTGCATGCTTCATGCGAGTCTGCCCACTCAATGGCAAGTTATACATGGCACTTCTGGTCACAAACCTGAGGTTTTTAAATCAGGGTCTGTGATACTCGTTTGCCTCACAATGACCTTTTACATACCTTATACATGCTTCTGGTCAATTACTGGAAGCTCAGCCTGGAAGTGTTTCTGCCTCAGTTGTCGCCATGACAGCTCAGCATTATTACGGGCAAAACGACGTCCGTCAAGTAAACAAATAGGAATGTAAGCACGCCCACTTTATGCCAGGGTTCATCAGGAATCAGACAGTGACCGGCTTCACTTGCAGAAAGTTGCTCAAAGAGGCGCCCGCTGCCCAAATTGTGAAACATTCAGGGACATTTTGGCGACCTGCGGCTCTTTACTTCATCGATTTGTAAAGTTCATCTCCCGGGTAACAGCAGAAGTTGGCATGCAGTAAATCTCAGGTCCAAAGCCCGAAAAAGGGCAGAGGCTCACAGATTAACACTGTTTAATTAGCCCTTTTTTCCTATTTTTCCAGATTACATGTGCTGAAGTGATTCTAAAGATTAATGAATTAAAAAGCAAACACCTTTCTACAGACTGAACACATGAAATCCCATTTAAGGTGGCTGGCCTCTGTTCTAAACAGACTCCTTACTGCCATCTGGTGGAGTCTGCAATAACAAGAATAACAACAGCTGATGAAAAGACGTTTATTTTATTGAGACATTAAATACACTGTATTTTTCCCCCAAACTTAGAGTGGTTGGTAATACATGGCCTTTGAATGAGATGTTTGCAAAAATAAATATCCCATTTCCCTCTATACAGGGAAGTCTGGTCAGTTTTGAAAATTTTTGAAAAGGTTGTGCAAAGGGAAAACGGGAAAAAGCAACTTAGACAATAAATTATTTCTGACACAAATCTTTCCTACAAATAGGACAAAACGCAGAGACATATACCAGATTTATTTTTCACATTTCTAAGACATTTACTTACATCAAAAGAAAATGAAACCACAAAAAAAAGATTAAACAGAAAATTCCCTAAACGATAGATTTTTTTTTTTTTGTTCGCGCAGTTTCAGTTCATTAAAAGTGACTCTTTTGCATTGGAAAAAGTACAGACACGCTCATCAGTTCTGCAGTGAGATTCCACGGATCACCTTTCTTTAAAAGCTGCAGGTTTGCACAAGTATCAGGCATTTGTAAAATGCAATTTAGAGACATGATGCATTTGAGTGCATACATTTTGTTCCGTATATGACACGCATTCAAATGCATTTCACTAGGTCCCACTTAACAGGTAAAATCCGAGTTTTTAACACTCCTGCACCCCACCCCACCCCACCCCACCCCACAGAAGGCACATTCACCCAAAACCGGCGAGTAACTAATGGGCGGTTTTTAAATTTCTCCGTTTATATTGTGGACTACAGCTCCCCACTGCCTATTATCGGTAGGCTCCATGACGACGGGTGGCGGACGCAGTACAAGGTACCACAGTGCTGCTGCACCATCACCCCAAGCCAGCGACCCGAGTCGCTTCGGCGGAGGTCAGCAAAGGTGCCACCGCGGACCCGACACCTACACACGGATCCGACTCCACCAAACGCTGGCACGGGCCATCTATATCTACAAAGGAAATAAATTAAGACGGAAATAAACAGCAGACATTGTCGATGGAGCCAAATCTACCATTTTCTAAGATTGCTGCTATTGGCTATGTTACACTTCGCGGCGCACAAGCCCCGAACGGCCAGCAAATCGGGCGGACGCCCTACTCGACGGCCCCCGCTTTCTGACGAGAGAAGCAACAACATCTACCTAATACTTGACAGAAAAACCTCAAAAAACATTTTTTTTTTTTGTTACACTTTTTTGATTCTGGAATCCTTTTCTGGCAGAAATCAGATGGATCGAAGCATTTAAAGCACATTTACAGGAGGAAAATGAACCCATTCTACTGCAGAAACCACAGTCTATATGAGGAACACGTTACGCATGCATAAAACTCAGGGGGAAAAAAATCCCAGGCCTTTTCCCCTCCCATTATAAAGAATAGAAAAGTGCCCACACTGATTGATAGTGTGGCTGAGACCAAGACACAGCAGTATAGAGGAGGACACTGGCATTTAAGACTGAAATAGAGCACATTCAAGTGGTGAGCTGTAGCCAAGTACAGTAATAGTAGTAGTTTCATGTGGTCTGTTTTATTTAAGGCATCTAAATGGACAGACAATAGCACACGGGGAGAAATTTTACTCCACTGGCTTCAGGACGGAAACCATGTCCTTTTGGCAAATCCATCACCCCCCCCGACTGCTGCCATCTCAAACCTGAACTAGCCCAGGCCTGACACCCCCCCCCCCTCCAACATCGGAAGCCCACGGGCAGACAGCCTGAGCATTGAGAGAGCTGAATGCCGAGGGGACAC
>JAABNY020000019.1:9545240-9560504 GCA_015164015.2 Brevimyrus niger
CAACCGGACTGGGGCAGCAGTGGAGATGGACTTCCTGAGTGAGTGCCAAAGTGTACCGGTGAGGGGGGGGGGGGGGGGTTTCCCTGCTGAGAATCCCAGTAGGGCCCAGTCGCCCAGCCTTCCCGGCCCCGCCACACCTCACCCCGAGGTGCGGGATCTTGCAGATAAAGGGACGGTGACGATCGCTCGGAGGTCCACCCAGTGGAGCTGCAGCAAGGCAAGCTCTCTGCCGTAACCCTGCGGTCTGCCGCACGGCCACCGTGGGACCCTGCCCAATGCCAAGACCTCGGGGGCACATCTGCCGGTCCCCTCCCCCACCACCAACGAGGCGAGGACAAACAGAGGCTTCACTGATTGGCCGAGACTGGTGTTCCCTTCCCTCACATCACAGAGCCGGGTAAGAGAACAACGATCACCAATGGGTGTAAATAAAAAAAAAAATGAGGGCATATGGCCGGCATGCTCCTATGAGGGAGCAACGACGACGAGGGAGCTGGAAAGAGCATAGGGGGGGGGCTCCCAGGCTTCCAGTGGGCCTGGCAGTCACCATGGTCAGGGCAAGGCCGCAGGCTGCAAAACAGGGTGAAGTCTTAAGGAATGATAGCAGCCCCCGGAGGGAGGGGGACGGGGATGGCACACGGTGCAGGTAGCCACAGGGACGCCTTCCCTCGCTCACCCTGCCAGCTCCACATACAGCTGCACTTGAGGGCATTTATGTAAATATCTTTATATCAGGTCAGGTCCCACTTCAACCATCAAACCACTCACATCCTCAAAGGGGGAGGAGCCTAATGATGGAGGGAGGGGCCTAATGGTGGCTGGGGAGGGGTTCACTACAGGTGTTTTCCAGGGCTCACACACTAACCACAGTGAGGCCCAAACCATGCTGGAGCGTCACCCCAGAGGGGAATCGGGGGGGGGGCAAAATATACAGCAGAGCTCTCGCTAAGGAGATATTGCTGACAGAAGCAGAAGCGCTGACAGCCAAGGGGAAATACAGACCCCTCCTCCCCCGCGCAACCATGACACGCCTGACGTGTCCCACTGAACCCTTAAAAACCTTTTGGAAATAAATGCTTAAATATAAGTTAACCATTAGCACTGGGCCAGGCTGGGGGAACGCTTAGTCTTTTGATGACCAGTCAGAACCGGATCAGCACCGCACAGACACATGAGAACCAATAACGTGGCACAGGCAGCCGAGGCCCCCGGCAGAGCGTGACCCAGGGTGCCCCCCCACATTCCCTGGGTACGAGCTGCAGCCCAGAGCAGGCCGACACTGGCCGAAACCGGCCAATCTCGCACTGAAATGCTCGGCGTGGGTGCGGAGGCCACATCAGAATGCACAGAGGAGACACCCTGCAGGGCCTGCATGTCGCAGGAAGGGGAGAGTCCCAGCAGGCAGTGCATCGGTGCCGCCAGGGACACTCCGAGGCAGACAGCGGCGTGACGGCAACAGTGTTAACTCTCAGCATTCGGGTGGAAATTAACACAGAGATGAGGGGGGGTGGGGGCTTCAGATTAGCAAAGCACAACATCTGCTGGCCAGAGGAACATTCTGTGAAATCGAGTGGACAAAAAAAAATAAATAAAAAAAAGGAATTCTAAAAGTAGCATTCTGGAAAAGCAACAGTGGCTGATTAAATACTGGAGAACGGGTAATGAGTTATCATTTAGGAAGATTAACAGAGACAGCGCTAAGGTAGGAGAATAAGCTAGTAGGTCACGTGACCACTGGTGGGTCCGGCAGCTCGAACCCCCCCCCAATCTGCTTGCTGACCTTGTGCCCCAGTTATCGGCCTCCTAAATGACACTGTCACACTGCTCTCCAGAATTGCTACCCACTTACAAAATGACCCCTCTGGTGTTTCTGGGCTGTTTAGGACAGGAATGCCTGTTGTGTTTGGGAGGAGGGTCAGACCCACACCTCTGCCCTGCCCTGAATGCACCATTTAAGGGGGGTTTGTCAGACACACCTGTCCTGAGATCTGCACCTACAGTATACCGCCACCACCCCCAACAATACAAACATTAGCAGCTCTGATTCATGCAAACCGAGTTGGCTGGTCCACCTTAAAGCAGGGGAAACCTGCGTCAAAAAAAAAAAAATGGACTAGCCCAACCTTAGCCCCAGCTGCCGGGCTCTGGAGGACCGCCAGAAAAAGTGCCTCTGAGGGCCCTCTGGAAGCCCCTTAGGGGCCCAGCAGCAGGCTGGGGGGACGCTGGCATGAGGAAACCGCTCACATTGGAAGCTTACACTCCATCACCAAAAATAGAGGAAGCCTTTGTATTATTCATCACAGAGCTTCTCCGGAGGAGGAGGACCTCATCAGCCATGGGGACCTCGCCTCCCCTCCCGCCTGGAGAGCTCCCCGCTGTCACTGACTACACAGCCCACCCCCACTCACTCGCTAGGGAGATGGCCATTGAGGAGGGGGAGCTCACAAAATGCATCACTGGGGAAACGGCTGGCCAGGTTAACCACGGACACTCCGGCTGATTCATGGCTTTTGCTGCTAATTCTTGCCCGAGTCGCGGTTTTCATACCAGGTACGAAATGTGCCTCAAAGCGACAGCCTCTGGGGAAGCCTGCTCCCTGGACGGTCACCGTGTGTTTCCTCATAAACTCGTCTGTTTAGGATCAGCGCGGCACGTATGCCCACACGTACACCCATACCACACATACACTCCTGTCGTCTCCACAGTGACCCAGTCACCTGGCTGGCAGGAAACAGGGTGTCGATTCCAAGGTCTCTGGACCTCTAGCAAACATGGGGGTGGGGGTCTGTGCACTGACTCAAGCCACTTTCACCCACGCAGTTAAGTCTCGGGGTGGGGGGGGGGATTACCAGTATGTGAAAGGAACACAGGCAGCCACACAAAGGCTGCAGTGCAAAGCCACTGTTGGCAAATCGGGATTCTACACAGTGCGCGCGCGCACACACACACACACACACACACACACACACACACACACAGATTTAGATTCATACGGCAGATTCACCAGAGTTAATAAACCGGTGGCCTGATGCAGCATTCCAGTGTGTACAGTTTATGCACGGCATTGACGTTATGATGATTTATCTGCTAAGGTTTAATTTTATGGGAGTTACTAAAAGGGGAAAAAAACACACAAGGCTGCTCACTCATGAAACACATTGGTAGACTCTACATATCAAGCAGCAGAACAGCTCAATCACACATAATGACGACAGCTTATTCAAAACAATGAAAAAAGCTAATCGTGGAAAAAAACAACAAACAAACAAATGAGGAGATGGACACAGACAACAATTCAACAAAGAATCCAACATGCTTCAAGAGCTTTGAACTTAATCCTGGATCTCTCTCAACAGCAGGAACCAGCAGCTACCGCAAAGCGCCACAATAAGCAGGTATCAGCACCGTTGGTCTGGACTGGGCAGCTCATGATCCCAGGAATAGGCAAAGATGGGAGATCAGCTTCCTGGCACAAGTTAAAGCAGGAATGGCAGAGGCATGCCGTCAACGGGCTTTACTTACCCCTTGGTTCCCGGTGAAGCAGATAGTGGGCTGATTCGGTAAGGACCCCTGCAGGAACGAAAAGGAAAGACACTGTCAGCGATGGTGACACCAGCCATGACAGTGACAGGGGAGCGCTCCAGCCTGGCGGGACCATCACACCTCTGACACACATGCCCAAGGCTGCTGGGTAGCTGCTGGAGAAGGCGTCACACTGTACTATAAAGACAATATCAATATAGCCGGGTGCAACTTTTACACAAAAAAAAAAACGGTAGAGGTCACAACTGTCAGCAAATGCGGTGCACTATCACGGAATTTCTGCATCGCTAAGCCATTAACAGTGTGGCATTCAGCCCAAAATCCAGCTAGTGAAACACAAAATGCACTGAGCTGGGGATCTTTCCCATAAGAACACCATTTACATTTACATTGATGTAAGCTCTAAATTCACTATTGGATGAAACTCTCATAGGTCATATCGTGTGACTTCCAGTGAGTTCTTACTAGGGGTGTACAACTGCAAGTCTGCGTAGCAAAAAGCTCCACATTAACCTAAACTGCACCATGATAGACTAATGGGTTCTGACACAAAGCCTGTCCAGGAAATTCTCCTCAAATCATCGCACCAAACCACACGCCCCCACTGGCCCTTGGTTACACGTGGTTGTTTGTCCAGGTGCCTCGTGCAAGCTGCGTCCGATCCACCTGCCTCTCAAATTCACGTCATCCCCCCCGGCTTGGCCATTTATGAGGAACACAGGCAGTGGGTTTATGTCTTTATTGCACTTTCCTCGATCGCTTTATCGCCAGTCGTTTCATTAAAGAAACAGAGAGAAGAGAGGAGAAATCATTAAAATCGGAGTGTAGTGCGAGCCTTCGCGCTGCCTGACGCGGTCTGCCTTTCGGTGACATGTGCCATAAACCCCAGACAGGATTTTTCTCTGAGTGAACAAGATCAGTTCGTCACAAAATGAAGGTGGCATTAGAGCCCCGGGGGCCAGCTTAGACTGAGGTCAGGGCCTGACCAAAGCGCACCACTGACTGCCACTGAAAGTGAGGAGCAGCCGCTTCGGAAGCCGTGTCGCGCCCCCGGGATGCCGACGGCAATCTGAAATCACACAGGAGCGTCGCCTTTTACTTGCCAGAAATCAGGCACGTGAAGCGACCTCTTCACAGAAGTGAGGAATGTGTGGATGCTCATATGGGCTGCTTATTACCCAGGGGAAGCATACAGGGCTCTTATTGGCACCTCACCTGACTGCGCTGTGCACATACATCATCTGGCCCGGTTAAAAAAAAAAAAAAAACACCCCAAACCAGAGCTAAAGGCCCATTTTCACATGCAGGAATCCAGAGCCCCGGAGTGCCACGTGGGGGATGGGCCTGGCCCGTCTGCACGAGGTTCCTTTTCTTTGAGTGGAAAATTGGATTCGAAAGTGCTGCAACAAGGTGTTTGAAATCCGGTAAATGTAGCAGCAACCTGACCCTAATACCGGTCCAAGTAATTCTCGAGCACTATAAATATCGCCACTGAAGTCCACACAACAGCAGCAGCTTAAACAACGTCACGAGATTTTTATACACTTTACACAACTGGATTTGCTACTAAGTGGACTTGTTATTCTACTTATTTCTAATTGCAATTTTTATTCACTGGTACTTTCCATGAATACTATTTTGCTGGCATACAATACAACTGTATTCTTTGATGGGTTCATATCACTTCACAATTATGGCTTTTTTTTTTAAAATTCCCCAAAAAAATCCATTGGAAAATTGCCTTAATTCACTAGCCTAGTTACAAGTGTAACAAGAAAATCACTTTTGTTTGCAAAGTTCGCATTATCTAACAAACTGCATAAATATAAACAACATTCACAAAACCATTCAGAACTCCGAATTAAGATTGCTTTTGTAACCTTTTACTGTGGGATTTAAGATCTTCAGAGAAACATAATACCTGCTAGTGGAAGCGTGTCAACAGAAATTATCTCATGAGATTAGGGAAGTGAACGGCCTTGTTTCTATTGGTAAGCAGTTGGCAGTCGAGCCAATAAGACCCCTCCTCTTCCACTAACTGGACCAATAGGAGTTGAGATTGGGCGGGCGCCCCCCCTTCCCTAACGCGTTTAAAGGGCAGCGTAATGCAGAAAGAAGCATGGTAACAAAAACTACACCACGGACAGCCAATCGTACAGCGGGGGTGACTGACCTGGCTCCCCGGCCAGCTGCCTTCAGGAGGTCCCAACACTCCAGTAAATTAATTGTGGCGGAATTTAAATTATGACTGCTTCTCCAGCAGTAAGTAGCGTGTGTTCACCTCCACACTACAAAGCCACCACATCAACGACAACACCGTAAAGGGGACCCGATGGCTAGCCGGGGCACATCGTGTTTCATTTCTTGGCAAACAGATTTGCTCCTTTTATAACACAAAGGAAACACGATCTTCTGTTAACACAAATCAGTATTATATGAATGAAAAACACAATGGCATGAAATATCCCCAACAGAACGTTTTCGGACGTTTTAAACGTATAACTCTTGATTCCAATCACTTAGCATAAGTAAGTAAATAGTCTTAAAATATTCCGAAATTAATTCATGCACATATGACACGCTCACTTTAAAAACATGTATGCCTAAATATCACGACACTCGGACCATATGCGAGCAACGAATGTGTAAAATAAAACTGCAAGCACCTAAAATGTATTTAGGGACTTTCATGTCTTCTACAATCCCAATGCGAAAAGCAATTCGCATCGATCGTTCAGAGTAACCAGTAACTGGCAAAAAAACTGTTTTCCCCAAACGGCCAGCGCTGAAGGCGTATGGTGCCTTTAGTAACTTCGCCATGCAAACATATCTCTCGGCACGGCACTCAATAAGGACACTTACAGGCACAAAGCAAAAGTTGAGAGCTCTACCTCTTCTCTTCGAAACTTAAGATTTTTTTATAAACAGAGATGTGTATTAGTATGTACTTGAGTGTGTGCGTCTATACACACATACATACACATACACTATGTCTATTCACCTCCTTCGGATTTAAACGAATATTAAGCAATTTACCTCGTCAAAAATAAAATCCCGCAGGAGAATATAAAACTTTATCCGTTAAAATGCAAAATGCATCGTCGAAGCTTTATGAGAAGTAATGACATTTTATACTTGTCGCGGTTACTTGTATCTGAGGGAAAAAAACAGTGCAAAACATTTACTGGGTTGCAGTTTGGCCATATTTTAGCCAACGTTGTACCTGCTGAACAGCCAGCTGGTGAAAATCCAGTCTGCCCCGAGTAAAGTGACAGCACAAATAAGTCATAATGCTACTTATTTCTATATTCATTCCTACAGAAAGAACCACTGACATCGAGTCCAACTTGTTAATACAACCACAACGCACGAAGAGAAGACACATTTAAAAAACTATTGTAAAAGTGTGAGGTAAAACTGACAATTATGCGTTACCTTGTGGTTCTGGAAGGTTTCCAACGCTCGAATGGCAGTGTCGGTGAGCTTGACATGATAAAGTGTTTTATTGTGAGTGTTTTTGCTAATTTTTCCGCAAGAAAGACCATAACGATGCTCCTGCTTCAGCGCTGCCATGTCTAGAAGTGAAATAAATCGGAGACATTCCCATTGAAACGTCACGAAGGCGGAGCTTCCAGCGCGTTCCTTCAAGCTCGTTACCGAAACGCCCGAGGGAGGGCGTGCACGTACGCGCACACGCCGTGAGCACGTAAGACAATAAAGCGCACGTGCCCATCTTTAACCTTTTGTGTATGGTATAACTTTGAAAGAGCATGTACAGCGTTTGTGTTTTTCCTTTACACGTAAAGGAAATGTAAGGAACCTCCTGGTACACTGCATTGCCCTATGCACACATAATTTATATATGTATATGTGAAAAAAAATATATATCCAAAAAAGAAAGAAACCAGTTTTTAATCATTTAAACATGTTTTTGTTTTTAATGAATGTCTTATGAAGAGTATGCTTTACAAGAATGTAAATATCTCGTGAATCTTTATTCAGAAATGTAATACTGCTTTTACAGTTAAACTGGTTACAGGCCAATAAACAATACATTTTAATGTACGGTCTAATTAAATCATAAAACAATGCAGTCATCTAAAATGAATATAATAACCTCACGTTGTTATGGTATCATACAGGGGAAAAGCGCAGAAGCCGTTCAGGCAGCAAATCAATAAAAGTAAATCAAAGGATTCTAGTGCTTATAAACTGGTGCCACTGCGTGTCAACTCATTGTTAAAAGACAACTGCATGCATTATGTAATTAATTACATTTCATTAACTTCGACTACATAATGACTGGCATAAGGAAAATTTGATGTCTCAGATATATCTAGAATTAATATAGTCTTAGTTATCCACGTCAGCATAAGCCATGGATTAGGAACAGTATGTGTACTGTTAATATCAGTACTTATATTTCAGGTAGTAATGAAGTTATTTTACTTTTCACAGTAAGCTAATTATCAGTTATTCTCATTAAGTGCCTGTCACCATGTCCTCACAGACTCTGAAATATTTAATGATTGTTTAATCCAGGTAAACATGTTGCACAGTATAAATGGCTATGTTTTGACACCGAAAGACTTAATATTTGAAATATATACATGTCTTTTATTTTTTCTTGCATTTTGGGAATTTAATCCTTAAAGTCGTAGTATATATATATTTTTTCCAACACAGAGATTCTGTGCTTATAACTATGTAGGATATGTATCATATGATCATCATTTACTGTATTATACTTCATTATCACCCATGTTTGGCTCCATACTGCTGCTATATCTTTCGTGCGCATATTACAGATAATAACCGCTCTTATGTATTTATGCACACGTGACAGATAACAACAGAAAATTTAACGGTCAGCACAATAGTTCAGGGTTGCCTCATAAAACTAGCCCTATATGTCAATTTGTTAAGATGTCGGATTATTTTTATGTGGCCCACCCTGTATATTCAACACCAGCATTTCCCAGCTCGGTCCTTGGGGAGTCCTAAACGGTCCACGTCATTATATATGTGGACTGTCTGTCTGACTGGGATCAAAGACGTGGACTGTCTGGGGCTCCCACAAGACTGGGTTAGGAGACACTCTTCTATACAAATGAAATGTTTTGCAGTTCTATAGATCCTTCTGTCGAAATAAAGATAAAATGTGCTGTGTAAGCACCGAAAGACAGTACAATATTCTTTGATTGATCACAGAATTAGAATAAAATAGCCTACTGATGTTATGTAAAACCCAATTAGAGTTATCATCTTCATCTTTTTTGTGTTAAGTCATACTGAGTGTTTTATCTTATGTCTAATTCCAGTTTCCTCAAAAGGACAGCAGCTGAAACAAATTGTGAAAACAAAACAGTTTGTGTGATAAATTAGAAGGAAAGAAGACAGTATGCTTATTATTCGAGCGATGATGGCTCTAAATAGCCATTTAAACTATAAAGCGTCCAAAATCACAAAAAAGAAAAGAAAAAAAACACCTCGCCTTATAAACAAGACCTGAGCGTGAGCAATACCTCTTGTCTCCTTGCTTCAAAGCCCTCAAATGTATGAGATGTATTAGTAAATGAGAAATTTGTCCTCCGTAACAGTTCTTTAATTCTGGATCTTCAAGCTAGCCGTGGATTAGGAAAACTGTTCATCAATCTTTTGTGGATGTTATGTTTCCCATACAATCCCTACAATGAGAGCTCCAAAAGAATACAAGGTGGACAAAGTTTGTTAGTAATGCTGTCATTAATAACAGGCTAAACGACAATAACAATAATGACAGCGTTAGAGAAATGTTGACAACACATTGGTAAGCTATATGAGGCGATGTAGTCTTATATGCAAATGAAATATACATTCCATACTGCCTCTGGATCTGTCCTATTTATCCTAATATTTCAGCATTTCACCGTTTAAAAGATCTATCCATCTATTCATCTTCCAGCTGTTTATCCGGTACAGGTTCCAAGCAAGCTTGAAGCCTATGCCAAACAGCACAGGACACAAAGTATAGGACACCCAGGACAGATGTAGGACACAAAGCACGGACACAAACAGTTACACCCTACATGCAGCTTAGAGACCCCCATTCACCTGACTGTCTTCAGGGTGCAGGAGGAAACCAGAAAAGACGGGGAGAACATGCAAGCACTCAAACCCCAGCCAGAGTACTCAGAGTATGAAAAGACGCGGAGAACATGCAAGCACTCAAACCCCAGCCAGAGTACTCAGAGTATGAAAAGACGTGGAGAACATGCAAGCACTCAAACCCCAGCCAGAGTGCTCAGAGTATGAAAAGACGCGGAGAACATGCAAGCACTCAAACCCCAGCCAGAGTACTCAGAGTATGAAAAGACGGGGAGAACATGCAAGCACTCAAACCCCAGCCAGAGTACTCCAAGTATGAAAAGACGGGGAGAACATGCAAGCACTCAAGCCCCAGCCAGAGTGCTCAGAGTATGAAAAGACGGGGAGAACATGCAAGCACTCAAACCCCAGCCAGAGTACCCAGAGTATGCAATGCAAACACCGAAACCCCAGAGATGAATTAATTCTGTTCGGAAAATAATTCAGAATATTTTTAAATGCTTTTTTGTTCCAAAATGATTTTGCCTTCTTGCTGTTTATGTTATGCTGTTTTCGTACTCTTGCACATTTTGCATATTCAAGCATCACTCATGCTTTTAAGAAACATGTTGCTACACTGCACATGGATCTTAACATAAAAATGGTCAAAGATGCCTTTTAAATTGTTAACCTCCAAAGAGTATCTACCTCACCCACGGCTGATCCCTCCTATATGTAAGTGAGGTGATCGCCTAGGGCGCCTCTTGATTAGGGGGCGCAGAAGAGCAAATAAATACCTCTGATTGCATTCTGTGACAGTGCAGGTATCAATGCTAATTTTAATGTATCACTTTTTTCTCATGGAACTCATGCAGCCTCTCTAGTTAGTAGCTGTGCTACTGAAATGGTTTTAATATAATTTAAGTTGCGCTCCACAGAATGTCGACCAGGGCATCAAAACACTCAGGGCCAATCCTGACCTCATCGTCTCCGTCAAATGCTTTCGATTTTTTTACTGCAGCTCTAACAAATGCAGAATTTACAAAGGACAGAGCGAGCCTCATTTCTGGTAATCCAAACAATACAAAGAATATTTACCAGAAGCATAGTTCTGTAAAAAGTGGCATGTGTCCCATTTAGTGACTTTTTAGCCTCTCTTTATGATCATCACTAAATGCAAAGTAGGATCCGATCCTATATAAAGTGCAAATTACATACAGTGACAGTCTTCTTGTGAAGACATTAATTGACTGCTTTTGTGAAGACTTGTAGAAGAAGAGACTTTTCTGGAGAGGTCAGGCAAAGACCCTGGGCCCTGCTGACATTACCATCTCATGAGAAGATGAGTCACCATTGTTGTTGATTTTTTTTGCTATTGTTTTTCGATCAGATTTTATTCTGCTCTTTGAGACCACCGTTAAGCATATCTAGGTATAATTTAAATTTAAGGCAAGACATAATGAATCAGTTATCAGCACTGTAGTACAGCTGGAAGTGAAACTGAGAATCAACATTAAGGAAGTACGGTCGCAATCTGAAAAGTCCCGCCCTCTCTGTGTGAGTAGGTGAGACACAGAGCCCACTTTGCCCGCCACCAAAACCACTGAGTAGACTGTCAAGGCTGGGCGGGCCCTTTGGTCACTGTTTGGACCTTATTTAGGGAGAATGCCAACCAAAGGGACTCGTCTGCACTGAGCCTGTTGCTCAGGTGTCTTGCGACGTGAAGAGCCGGCTTGCTGGGGCCGTAGGCCTGTCTCATCCTGCCGGCCGTGGTTTACTCACTGGAGTGCTGCCACAATTTGCACTAGGAGGCCAGAAAAACCAGTTCTCCACTTAGAAAATGAAAGAATGCTGCGAGTCCTATGTCTATTCCTAACATCGCCACATGTTCAGCACTGAAGTGGTTAATAGTTGAGTTGCTATACCCAAGTTATAGTAAATGTTTCACACCTCTGTTGTGTGCAGTAGCAGGGGGAGACAGGGGTAGGGGGGTGAGGGGCTTATCACGACGGGGGGCCAAACTGCAGAACAGCCCAAGGGGGATCCCACAGCCCCCTCCTTCGTCCTGTGGTTGGCAGCAGCAATGAGAAAGGGGCTAAAAGCAGCATGATCGTAAGTCTATAGCAGCTACCCACGTCTTGCGGGCTGACCCTGCGATCTCAGCCCAGCTGTTGAGTGCGTGCGCGGTTGGCCTTTGTTAAAACTGCACGTTCTGATCGCCCGATAGTACAGCGAGTGTCCCTTTGCTCCGGTGAGTCAGCTCCTTCAGCTGGCAAACTTGCGCCAAGGTTTCTCAGGAACGGCTGCGGGGCGCGTCTGCATTCATGGCTTAGGTCAGAGCCTAATTCCTCCGCGTCGAAAACGCAAGGCAAACGAGGCAAACATATCATGCCGGTCGGCCAGGGAGAAAATCAATTAGCAACAGGAGCTCTTGCGCCCTGATTGGTGGATGTCAGCTGTGGAAATGCATGATGGGTGTGTCGCTAAGAAGCTTATGGGCACACTGGCAGATTAGACTTTGCTCTTCTAATCTGGGGGATTATTGTCACACAAGTTTTTTTTTCTCTGGGACTATTTGTTTGAAACCTTTTTTTTTTTCCTTTTTACAAAAATGACTTCTTTATTTTTTGCACTTCTCTGATATGAGAAAGTAGACGGGCGTGAGGTAGAAATTGAGGTTTGCTTGCATCAGCCTGGCAACTGCATAATTTTAGTAGTAAGCAGTTGCACTGGTATGTCTGGGGCTACTGGGGGGGATTTTAATGTACCAGCGGGGATTGGTGTGAAGTATAAATCCATTAAGATCCAAGAGAGCAGTCTGAGTGAGGCAGGCGAGCAATGACGAGCTCTCGTGAAAGGAGGGAATCAGTGTGCCCACATCAGAGCATGCAGTGGGTCCGAAGGATGCCTACAGGGGGGACTGGGCCACAAAATCAAGCCAGTTGGGTGGGTCAGCAGCTCCTTGTGGGAAGTGATAGAACTTAGAGAGGCGCTGGCCATCCTACGGAGGCACATCTCAGAAACAGGAGGTGAACATAAACACGGCAATCGACTGTTAACCAGCTTCTGTAAAAAAAAAAAAATCCGACAGGATCACCTGCAGCTCTGAGGATTAAAAAGACATTATATGTATATCATTCATGATTCGTAATCGACAACTCAGATAGCCGCTTGGGATTATAATGACTTCTCAATTTGCCAAGCAAACTAATGTACATAGCTAATGTTCTAGCGTTTGCGTCAAGATAAAAAAAAGCTATGTGAAGCTATGTGTGTCAAGTTAAAAAAACAAAGGCATGATGCTTTTTAAATTTTAGTCCCTCAGAACATTCCCGTTTTTTCTGGGCGTCGGTTCATTCCTCAACATCTGCGCGAGTTGGCCAAACCTTCAGCATTCGCTCCATGTCTGGGTGAAGCGATAGACAGAACTACGCCGCCTCCTTGCTCCTATTTGTGGCCATCCAGTGGCCGCCAGTGAGGCTCCGCCTCTGACTGGGGCTCCAGCCACCTGGGCGGCCTTGGCAGTGATGGCCGAGTGACAGGGGGGTGCCGGGGATACAGATTCACTGGAAAACCACTGCACTACATTTTCCCGAATGTCACCACTGACACCTTTGATAATTGTGATTATAATTACACCCAATAATAACTGCTCTATTAAAACCCCGCTGATATGTAAACCCCACGGTCTCAATTAAACGTCGCACTCAAACGAGATGCAGAAAGACTTTATCATCATCAAGACTGAACAAAGTACTTTTTTAACATTCTTTTTTGGTCACTGTCAGAATACTTCATTTTGTGTTGATAGGCTGCTGCTGTTTACAGCGTCAAGATGTCTTACATAAAGTGAAAATGCATGTCTGCAACACATACGCTGAGATGCTAATTAAAACTGGCAGCATGGGAAACTGGGCGGGGGCCGGCAGACGCCCCGGCGTCACGCCACACCTGCTGCACTCGCTGCCGCCGAGGTCCCGCTCCTCTCACATCGCTGCTCTGTAGCTGTAGTTTCCGCCGCTCTCAACCATTAACCCGAGGCGGAGGTGGAAAAACGCAGCGGCCCCGAAAAAGCCTTGCGGTACGTTCCCGGTAAAGAACAAAGCCCTTTGTACCTGGGGGGAAGACAGGGGGCTGCGTAGCTAATGAAGCATACTCGAAGCATATGGCCGCCCCACCCGTTACTTAGCGATGGACAAATGCACTGGAGCGCGGCCTGTCGGTTTGTTTTTACAGACAGATCAAACGGACACTCGGCACAATGGCCTGAAAGGGGCGTGGGGAGTCTTTCCCGGCTGGCCTGTTAACATTCCCGTTTTGGTCTCAGAGGTGCCTGTGACTTCACGCACATTTCCCTTCGTACGGCTTAATGATTTACCAAAACGATTGAGGTTGGCTACTCCAGTACGGCTCCTGGACAACCTGCAGCCTTTCCACTACAAGCACACGTCTTCAACGCCAACCCGCCACTACACATTTCACCTAGTACAGCTTAGTTTTTGTATCACTCTTAGCCAGTGTGTGGTAGCAGTATATTATACACAGTTGTTTTAAACTGACAGAATCCCCCTCCGCCCCACAAACACAGGGTCAATATTAGCAGCACAGTCAGTAAAAACGTCCAGCACACCTTTCACTCAAAACTAATGGACAGTGTAATGTGATTTTTATGTATGGAGCGTCATAGCCCAGCTGGAAAGGTCACTGACTGTTTGACTTTCCATGGAGTCGGGTCCTCATATCGGAATGATGTTTTCCAGTCTTGTGCTATGACTTGTCACTGGATTGCCAGTTGTTTCAGCGGCGCACACTAGAAATTAAACCGCTGACAATGCGGGCCCCGCTTTTCCTGCAGTGAAAAACAGCTACGAAAACATGCAGCTTGCCACGGATGAGAGAGCAGACAGTTGCTGGGGTCTATTTATCATTTCGGGTTTGTTTTGGCAAAGTGAACTCCTACTAGCGACAGGAGAAGTTGGCACTTATGCTAATAAGCCGCCTCTGACTCACTCAGGCCAAAACGAATCAAATAATCCGAATGCGTCACTCAGCCCCCATCGCCGGCAGTGTTTTTTAGTCTCCCTTTGTTCTGGCCCGCTGCTGGCGGGCTTAACGCCGTCCTCCATGCGGGCGAGAGCCTTGCACTGTTACCTCCCTGGGAATACTGTCTGTTTGTGTCTGGGATCGCTGTCTCCGTTCCCCTGCTGCCAGGCCACGGCTGCTGCTTCTCTGCCTCTGCATTCGGGGGTGGCTGCGCTTCTTTATAGTAGCAGCTAACATGACTTCGTCGTGGGTCATTTTGAAAATGAAACCTCAGCCTCCAGAGTGCCACAGGCAAAAATTCTTAGGAGGAAACACCAGCTATACAGGACCCACTGCCAGTCCCTGTCACTCCCTATCTGTGGTATACTCTTAAAAGTAAGACACTCCTTGTCAACAGTTCACTGTCCCAAGATTTGCGGGATGATGCTCCCTGTCAATAGTACACTGTCCACTTGTTAGTGGGATGGCAGTCCCTGTCAGTAGTACAGCGTGTCCCGTCAGCAGTATGGAAGTCCCTGTCGGTAGTACACCGTGTCCCGTCAGCAGTATGGCAGTCCCTGTCAGTAGTACACCGTGTCCCGTCAGCAGTATGGCAGTCCCTGTCAGTAGTAC
>JAABNY020000019.1:9563280-9573566 GCA_015164015.2 Brevimyrus niger
GGAGGGATGGATGGGCAGGAGGGCAGGCAGGAAGGTGCAGGAGGCTCAGGGAGGGCAAGGAAGACCGAATGTAACTGTGGGAAGAACAAAGATGTAAGGCACAGCAAACAATACCTCGCATCAACTGACTGCCGGAGTGAGGCTTAAATACTGTTCCTGCCAATTACCTGCTGGCGTTCCCGTGGTGGGCGTGACAAACACACAGACACTCATTACACTGTCCTGACTTTATTACACTGGCTTCCAGTCCAATACAGGTTTAGGTATTAAAGCATTTGAAGCATTAAACAGGCCAGCTCCTTCCTATGCCACTGACTTTCTCCATCACCATTCTCTTCTCGGGCAACTGAGGCCATCAGATAAACTCATACTATTTGTTCCAGGAGCCTCACTAAAGCTGAAGCGTGACCGTGCTTTATCAGCATACGCTCCTACTCTGTGGAACAACCTCCTCGTAGCATCGGATAACAACCTCCCTGTAGCTTCAGATCCTGCCCTTCTGTTTCTGTTTGTAAATCTTGACTGAAAACCCACTAGTTCAGACTGGCATTCAGTCCACATTTTACGGTATTTTTCATTGTCTATTGTCTTCATCTCTCTCATAGTTATCGCTGGACTTGACACTATTATCTCATGGCTCTGTCTTATGTTTGTATTGTATTACTTATTATTTGTGAATGTTGTGCAGCATCAGTGGTTGATAAATAAAAATGACTTTTTGTTGAAATTGCTGATATCTGGGGCGGCAGGGCGGACAGGGCCCCGAGTCTCACTTCCCGCCGTGTGTCTGTGAGAGAGCAGACTGCATGTTCTCACACTTTCCTCCTGTTGTCCAAAGACAGGGAGTTATAGGGACTGGCGTCTCTGTGTTGACTGTGGTGTCTGACTTTGGGAGTCGTCCTCTGCCATGTGGCCCGTGTTTCCCCGGATGGACTCCAGACTCACTACCTCGAACTGGGTCAGGAGTGGTAGAATGACGATTTATGTGTATCTATAAATAATATGTATGTATGTATGTATGTATTTATTTATTTCTGACTGACATGCTTCATACAGTATTCACTAGTGGCCAAAATTGGGGAACCACCTACACTAAAGTGTGTACCTTTCTCTTTAAGAGTGTAGCATTTCTGGCATTATACTGAAAAATGTACACGATATTGGCGATAATCTTTATAAACACTCTTTTATAAACTTTTATAAACTCTAACACAAATGATACACTGGATGAAATAAAGATTGGATTAAATAAATAAATAGAGTAATTGGATTAAAGTTCTGCAATCTCCAAAAATTTGAAGGAAAATCTGGCCACTAGTGTAAATAATTAGCCTTTTAAAATGAACCACTGCTAGATAAGTCACTGTACATGCATCGGTCCAAAACGGAAGTGTGCAGATGCGTCCGCAGACAGTGCTGCACAACTCTCAGGAGCATTTGCTGCGGAATGCGGGCAGTATGCAAATACGTGGAGCGGCACGCGTTAAACGCTACCTCTGGGTTATCGCAGGGAGCAGACAAGACCGGCTGACATTGCTAGTGCTTCCCATCTGGATAGCTGGCTGATTGTGGTGTTTGCGGATCTTCCGCTGCATATGAGGTATTTCAGCTTAATGCTACGGTACATATAGCTGAGGTAGTGCCTTTAGCACGGCACACAGTACATAGCTGTTATTTACAGACATAGACGAAGCTGAAAAATCACAGTGTGCAAGCACAGCCAGCTTCAACATGACAGTCATCTCATGCCTATAAGAGGAAGGCCTGGAATTACCCAGACATATAAAAGTCCAATATCACTTTTGATGTGCGTAGGATGGACAAACAGTGTCACAGAACTGCTGTGAGAAAACTGCTCAGAGAAAATCATCCAGACCCACATTAATCATGTATTTATCATTCTGAACCATCTGGGGGAGTTGAAACTTCAATCCAGCCTGATTAAGATAAGACAGAAAGTGTGAGGGTTTGCTTTGACAGACTGGCATCCTACCCAGCGTGCCCCCTACCTTGTGCCCGCTGCTGCCTGGAATAGGGCCCATTGCCCGGCCCAAGCAGCACCGCAAGGCAGCACATCAGAAATACTCTTCTCCTATCTACATCCTGTCCCCCATCGGCACCCGCAGAGGGGCACCCAGACTCAAAAGAGCATAACCACCTGCCACCAGTGGTCTCAATCTGTCCGCTGGGTCAAGATCAGTCCCGCACAAAGGTGACTTCTAACCTTTCGGTTTTTACTTTTATAGCACAAATGCATCATACGTACATAAAGAAAAAGCATGCACTGGCCCTTTAATGCAGCCCCCCCCCCCAACATCAGCCCTCTCCCCTCTTCTGATTGGCCCTTTAACTAGCAGCAGCAGTACTTAAGGTCCAGGCCACTACGCATCTTTTGAAATGATATGCATAGGTGCGTAATGAAAAACATTGCAAAGAAACTGTGGCTGGTATCCATCGAAACATTCAAAATAAAAAAATATAACCGATACATACTGTAGGAATAATAATAATTGATACTTTTATTGATCCCTGTGGGGAAATTGTCTTTATGCCTCCCTCAACTTGTTCTTTGTAGAGTAAGTTGCCCGTGAAGGGCAGCCACCTGTTGGGGCACCCAGGAGTTAAGTGCCCGCAGACATGCTGAAGCTGTGTTTGAACTGCTGACCTTCTGATTACAGGCACACAGGCTCAGCCCACTGATGAAGGGATGTCCACACATGGACAGCGGCACCCCTGACACCCGCCAGTGAGGCACAACATCTGCATCCCCTTCAGAAGTCTCACTGTCGCCGGCCGGCCCATCTGGTCGGCGTGTTTTACTACCGGCAGCCCAACTCTGCCCCGCCAGCCAGCATGAGAGTACGAATTGTAAAATAGAAAAAGGGTAGAATAATTTGTTCGCTTTCAGGCCTGAAAAATTGAATGGCAGCAAATTGGCCCTTTGGTTAAGAAGTCTGAGGGACCCCCCCCCCTCCGCTGTAACGGCACTTTTAAATAAAGAGCGATTTATTCATCATTGTGATGATTCTCTGGTCATTGACTCATTTCCAGCCTTGGCGTCCTGCTGAAGCGGCCCTGGGAGAGCAGGAAAGTTCCAGCGTCTCCAGTCGACGCGGATGGAGGGAAGCAAATCACAAAGGTACGTGATTCTCTGCTCCCCCGAAATGGGCTGAAGCAGTCATTTCAGGCCCCAGCCCTGCCAAAGCTTCCGTGCCTCAACGTCTCGGTGAACAGCACATTTATTCTTCGATGCGTTAAGACCCTGCTGGATTATTTACGAAGAGAAAGCTAAAAAAAATGGGTTTTCTTGAGGCGAAACCTTTCTCCACGAGCAGCTGCTAGTAACTCCTGTGATTAGCGGTAATCGGTAACGCAAACAGACGTCAGAGCGCGATAACGAGCGGAGGACAGCTGCGTCGAACAGGACTGCAGCGGTGAGGGGAACGCCAGATCGTGATGGGAGCCCGATCTTCAGGTGGGTGGCACCCACCATGGTCAATCCATTACACAGCCCTCACACGTCCCCCGACCAGCCCCCCCCCCCCCCAAAATGGGCATCTTGAAGGTCACACCGCGCATGTAAACAGGCTGAGGGCCTTGCAGTGTGTCAAACCAGCATGCTTTCTGCCAAAACCTGCATTCATGTGACACTGCAGTCATGTGACACTGCAGTCAGTGAAACATATCTCTCAAATAAAGAGGAATGCAGATCGCATGACTGAAATTCCTGCCTGCATTTAATGCATGGAGGTTGATTAGCAGGTAAACAGCTGGATGCAGAAACCTAGACTGACCTAGAAACAGTGAAACTGTCCAGTCCATTTGGAAAGCAAGGTACACACAAGAATATGTGAGAGACGTGATATTAACAGCACTTGGAGCCCTGAGACATCAAATGAACTTCAGTGAAAGATTATTAATCACAATAAAATCAAGTTCATTGCACAAGATTCTTGGCAACCGCGCAAAAGCTGTCACTGTAATTGATGGCATGTTGTAAAGGTAAATGATTTAAAATTAATCAATGACAGTAAACCAAATGTGGAACTGATGGAACAAAGTGCTTTTAATGATCTATTGTGATTTTTTTATACCGGCAGTTTCTGTCTCTCCAGTCATCTTGGATCCCGTCTCCATGCGGCGCCGATGTCCAGCCGTGTCTGACCAGGGTACTGGACTTTGTCCGGAAGGGAGCATGTTTTGTCTGCACGGTGGGGGTCACAAAGGCGACCCCGTGCGTCGGTCCCTGCGTATGTGTGCACAGCACAGGGCGTCCGTGAGAGCCCGCCGCTTCTCCCGCCGTCGCCATGGCAGTGGCGTGCGTCAGCGGTGAGTGGGGTGTCACAGGCCACGGTGCCTGATCGATGTGTGACTCACTCTCCGGAGAGCCTGAACGCGACAATGGGCCACGTCATGAGTTCATGCATCATGCTACAGCATGTAGTGACGGGGAAAGGGGCTCCCTGGCATCTGAATACCCACGTATTTAAGACTCAGCCCCTAACGGTTTGCTCTACTTCTATACCGTAACCATGACCTGTTACTACACATTCTGAACTATACAATCCATGCCCATTTGTGTAACTTCGTATACTATATGTTTTTAAACTGTATTTTTGATTGTGTATTTCTGTCTCTCTTATGTCCATGTCTCAGAGAGTTGAGTTTAAATCGTAAGATATTTTAATGTCTCTCACGTCATTATTTTCACCCTGATTATCGCTGTTTTCCTTGCACCGTGACCAGCGAGATCATAATTTCCTCTCAGCATATAATCCATGGATCACACATCTGAGGATGACAATAAAGGCACTTCTACAGTTCTGACGAAGCATTCGTTTATTTTTTTGTAGGTCAATAAGCTTTTTGCACTGCTGCTAACTAACCCTGTGCTGTAAATACATCTTCCAGGGTCAGAGAGAGTCTGGGTACAAGGGGGTACAAGAGGGGGTACAAGAGGGGGTACAAGGCAAGGGGAACCATGGATGGGATGCCGGTGCAGTGCAGGACACATGTGCAAACACACACACACACACACACACACACACACACACAACCCCAGATGAAATGGATCCCAGGAAATTGGTTTGGGTGTGGTGATGATGGTAGGTTGGGTTTGGATTGGAGGGGGGGCCCGTCTGCAGGCCACAGGCACCAAGACACGGCCATAGCGCTCCAGTGCGTATGATGGAGGCGGCCTGCTGGGGCAAGCATGCCAGTCATCCAGTCACCGCCATCCTTTGATGCCAGTCCTTCATCGTGTAGAGCAGGGGAGCTCCGACCTCATCGCCCCGCCAGGCAGTAATCGAAGTGAGCACATTAGACGGTCTTGCCACTAAGCCTTCAGTGTGGTTGGTAGCCCCAGGACGTGCTGCGGATCTGCCCCGACCCCCTATCTGCCCCATGCATGTGCTCATTTAATCTGGCCCCTAAGTGCCCGCTCTTGAACACGCTTAACTCAGCCATAATGCCACATGCAAGCTCCTCGGGCTTGTGTGAGAGGAGCCTCCGCAGATTCCAGGCTGAACCCCATAACGAAAACCAGGGAGATTAACTCCCGCCTTAAACCGGAGCAGGGACTCTGGTAACCGCAGACCTGTGGGGATGTATATTTCTTACAGGTTGTAAAACGATTTTGGTCGGTATGAAATATCGCTAATGTGAACAGACCTACGAACACTGTTGAGGTTCTACACGGTCTGTCCGTCAGGAGGGCAGGGGGACTCTCAGAAAACACATTTTAAGCATCTGTTGTGCAGAAACCAGCTGTCACAGAGACGAGAGTCTTGGAAGTAGGGCTCCAGCTGCTTGATTTATTACCGATTACCAAATTGCAACTCCAAAATCAGAGTGCAGAGATAGACAAAGGGGAATTAGGGAGGCAACAGAGCAATAAGCACGATCTGAAATCGCGAGACGGGTAATCAGGCAAAGAGGTCGTAATCGAGAGAATCCGGAACCACATCTAAAGGCCTGAACCGCAACTGTTATCGTTACCTTTTATCTTTGGGATGAAACTTATGCTCTTATATCCTGTGTGCCGCTTGCATGTAGAGTCAACGAGGCGCCCGCCAGCCCTTCTCACACACAATGGGGGCTGATTGATTCCTTACCTGCAGGCGGTGCTTGACTTTTACACTCCACCCTGTATCACAGGTATCATATAATGTAGCCGCTACGTCTTCCTGCGTCTCACGTACGTCACGGAACAGGCACTGAAAGGTGATGTGTCTAAGGTACAGGGTAACCCTTTCCTCAGTCTCTCACTGAGCAACACACCGTCTGTCACGCGCAGATGGAATAATACAGCAAACTCAAGACCTTCGACCGAGTGTCCAAAACTCGATCTCTGCATTATTTCTTCATTCCTGTTTTCGCTGTTTCATATACCGATCTAATGTTATGTTTATTAGTTACACCCACACTGATGGAACTGTGAAATAATGAGACACTGGCGACTTGCAAGATATCAAACTTAATTTATCTTTCATTATAATGAAAAGTATGTTGTATGATATAGTGGCTGTCAGAAATGGACTCCATGCTACTGTCAGGGTTGGTGCCGATCCATCCCTGTACCTTGTGTTCGGTCCCCCTTTGGCCAGCAGGTGTTGCTGGCCATCCCGTTCCCTCTGTCTTTGGACTGGTCCCTAATATGCTCTCCATCTTCCTTGGGCTCTAACATAACTCAGTGGCTTGAGTTGTGTGGTACCAAGGCTGTTTACCTTCCAGTCATGTTTCGTTTGTTGGGTTTCTGTTTTCTAGCATTTTGGTTTTGTTTATCCTATTTGTGTCCAGTATACTTCTGTTCTGCTTGTATTTGTGTCCAGTATACTTCTGTTCTGCTTGTATTTGTGTCCAGTATACTTCTGTTCTGCTTGTATTTGTGTCCCTAGTCCCTCCTAGTTTTAGCTCCCAGTTGTGTGTAAAAATTCCTAGTGTTTATTTCCCAGTATGTAATGTTTCCCAGTTACGGTATTTATTCAAGTTAGTAAGTAAAGTAGTTTTCTGTGTTTTCTCCACCTGTGGCCAGTTTCCCTGTACTGTGCTCTTTGGCTAATTTTATTGATTCACCCCAGCCTTTTGTTAGTCCTTGTTATTTGTGTATTTAAGTGTCTGCCTTTGTGCTGCTCCTCAGTCTGCTGTTGCGAATGCTATGCTGTGTTTGGCCCTCTGGTCCCCCTGCCCATTTCCATGGCCTGCGTTTTTGCTTGGTGACTTAGTTATGCTTTATTTCGTGGTTTTCAGTTGATCTGGTATTTTTCCCTGTTTGATTTCTGACTCCTCAACATCCTTTTGTTTTGCAGCTTTACTCTGTGTGTCCAGTTTCCTTAATAAACCTTCTGTTTGTCTTAGACCCACGAGTGGATTGTCACCCTCCTTTCTCCACCGTGTCCATAACAGCCACAAAGCCACAAAACAGTCCATCCGTCCCTTGAGCATTCGACTGCTTTTCCAACCTCAGGGGGTCACTGGGGCGCAGACAGCATAGACCTCCACTCGGCATGTGCTGGACAGAACGATAGCAACATAATAAAAACCATTATAATATACAGGCAGCTCGTAAAAACTGACTTAAGTACATCCGGAATTACGCAAAAAATATCTGCGAAGTAATGAATGCCAAAAGGCGAAATACACCCCTAAGTGAATTTACACTTTGCCTTTTTAATTTATTTATTACTGTATGTGTTCTTAAATATGTTTTAGCAGTATATTTTTAGCTTATGTGTCTTGATTGATGTGTGAGCGTGTGTGTGTGTGTAGGTGGGTGGGGGGGGGGGGGGGTAAATCCAACATGCATAAAATTTACCTTGTATAAAGGTTGGTGGGATGGATTAATATCGACAGTGTAGAATTGCCTGTATAGACAGCAAGGGTCCCCCACGCAGTGGCTCTTACAGACGTTACAGATCACAGCTGATCGGTTCTCTCTGGATCCTGGGATTTCCCAGTGCTACTCCAGTGTCCCTCCAGTGGGTATTGGGGTTTCCCAGTTCCCGCATGCCCCTTCAGCAGGTACTGGACCTAAAGCTGCCCCGTGTGAATGAGGCCCCTGCTTCCCTCCAGCATCCTGTCCTCTTTGTACCCAGGAATGTGCCCTGCGGTTCCTTGGATAACCTCCTGATCTCCGCAACTGTGTCTGAGTTAACTGAAAATGGATGTGCGTAGACAAGGTCAGGTCAGGTCAGGTGAGGTTGGGGGGCATGGGCTGATGCAGGGCGATGCCACACCCAACACATGGCGAAACTCCTCGGGATCCCGGCCGGCGACCCCCCCCAGGCAGAAAAGGCCATCCATCTGCCGCAGCCAGGTGTTACGTGGGCAAACTGGGGTGTTTTTATACGCATCATGAAAAAAATAAACATAAGCTTACATTTGGCATTTGTACTGAGAAATAACTTATTTAGTGACGTATTTAGTTAGTATTTAGTCACTACTTAAAGTGATCACAAAGGAGTTAAATTCACAGAATACCCATGAACTGAATGCAGCCCTGTAGTCATTAGCCAGCGCTACAGAAAAAGCTAGTCAATTTACCGCAAAGGAAATGAACTTGCTGAAATTGCGTGTTTGTCCTTTCATTGTGTTAGGTGGTGGGGGGTGGTCTTGTCGCTGTCACTCTGCACGTACCTCCTCAGCCGAGTGCAAAAACTGTAGGGGTCAGTAACCAGGCGGGGGTGGGCGGGGAGGGGTATTAAGAGGGAGGGGCTCACAGAAGGACGCAAATTGAACAAGGCAGCAGCTGATAAGCCGGTGGAGGCCGAGTTCTGTGACTGCAGGGAGATACAGGCACCCTGACACACGCAGTGACGTCACAGTACAGCTCACACTTTTATCAGAAGTCTCGTCTTAACATAGATCTGTACCTTGATCCAGAAAGGATATGAAGTCCATTTGTTCATTGGTCATGTAGATTTCGAATGCTAATACACAGTAGGGCTAAACCTGCAGGCACTAGCAGAGTATCTGCACTCTGAAAGGCTGCCTTTCTTTTTGGGGGTCTTATCTGGAAACAAGGAGCCGATAATAAGTGGCTTTGTGTTTTTTTTTTTTCTGTCTCCCACACCGTCGTGGGAATGAGACGTGCCTCCCGTGCCTCCGTTTGCACTATTACACACGCTGACACGTGTTCCCTGCAGACGGCTGTCCTGGTGAACGCGATGAACTGTGACTCGCTTCGGGCGGCTGTGGGTCGCTGGAGCCCCGCAATCTGCCCCGTCTGGTATGCGGGCCACACGACTGGCACGGTGAGCCAGTGCGCCAGCCCTGCTCCAGCCTCCATTTCACTGGCGGCCACTATACCACTGGAGCTGGGCAGGGGTGACGCGCCAATATCCCCCCCCCTTGCCGCCGGGACCCAAAGCAGTGATTCAGCAGGTGGTCGGAGTGCCGCTAGCAGGCGTGACTGACCTGGGGCCTGCAGGTCGTGCTCGTGTGCAGATGGATGGCAGCGTCGGCGACCGCAGCGACTTCGCCCCGGCTGATGCCAGCCCACTACAGGTGACCCCCCCACCATCCCGCCGATGCCAGGCCAGACCATAATGCTTTTCCTCAGTCGCTCAGTGTGGCCAGTTATCATCAGACACGAGTTACTGATTTTAATTCCATTCAAAATATGACTTTGAAAACCCGCCAGCTTTACACGCTGACCTTGTTCCCCAGTCGCTGAAAATGACGCGGCTGAATTTGCGGGCCGTTTTAGCCGTTTGCTTGCTCAACACTTAACCTGCCACGCCCGGCGTTTTAAGCTGGGTCACCGTGAGTCCGCAGTCCTGACGAAGCCGTGGGGGGGGCGGGGGGGGTGGGTGTGCGGTGGAGTCACACCCAGATGATTTAAGCCCCACGAGACGCCCTGCTGTCATCCCCCTGGGAATTGAAGCAGCTTAAATGTTCCCTTAATGAGGATGGGGGGGGCAGGGCAGCCTGGGGGCACATCCTACAGCACGCAGACTGGGGGGGGATGGCAAAACAGCAAGGGATGGAGTCGATAATTGCTGGGCTTAGCGAGCCAGCCAGCTAGCCACAGCCCCCACCACAACTTTTACGAGATGTGGATTGCACTAATTTTGTCATCTGTGCACCAATTATTCCGTGTGATAAGCACCCCCCCCCCCATCCCCGTCACAGTGGACCCCGGCAGCTGTAAGCGTGAGTTCACTGTGTATCCCGGGAATTCTAAACCTTACACTCTGTGTAGCCTGGAATGGGGTCACCGTGACCCTCTGTGGATAAGCACATGGATGGATGGATGGATGGATGGATGGATGGATGGATGGATGGAT
>JAABNY020000019.1:9586507-9598608 GCA_015164015.2 Brevimyrus niger
GGGGGGGGGTGTGGGGGGGTGTGGGGGGGGGGTTGGCTGCGGGAGGGGGGGGGGGGGGGGGGGGGGGGGCGCTCTGGTCCGCACTCTACAGTAGGGGGCGCTTGGTCCCTTTTTCTAATCCCAATACTCAAGGTGCGAAACTGTCCTCGCGCACATCCGTGTGCAGTGGGTTGAAATAGCCAGCGCTATTTTTGGCAAATACCATCCAACAACTCAAATTATATCAAAACAGCAAATGTCCACGGTAAACAACTGTAATTTTTATGCAAACGTCTTTGTTATGAGAAATATGCATTGTTCTCTCATTTAATCAGGCGGTCCAGAAGTCCCAAAATCCTTGATTTAACCTATAGGACTGGAGTGCAATCGAACATGGTATAGAATGTTTAAAAAACTTGCTGTCTCTCGGGTTGGGTGAGGGGGCATCGGGACCCGCTCGCCTGCCTGGACCTAAGGGAGCTTCTGCTGGGACAGGAATGACCTGTGTGGTGAAACCAGTTGCCACCCACCACCATCAGCGCCAGCTTTCTGCTTTTGGGGTGGGGGGGGGGGGGGCTCTACGGCTAACACCATCTGCAGTGCCCACTCCCATCTTGGATACCCACCCCCACCCCCCCAACAGGGCCCACTGAACACCATGTTGGTGGGGGTGGGGCAGTGCCCGTTTCCAAGGGGGCACTGCAGATACTGCAATCAAATTTAACCATTTGCTCCATTTCGAAGTGATACATGGCGACAGCACTGACAACATCTGCGCTGTACAGCAAAGCAAAGTTATAATTGCCTAAGATAACATTGTGATGCAGTCAGTGTGATGCCAGGCAAGAATTCCCATCTGTAAGTTACGGCTACATGAATCATCATAGATCTGGCTCACGGCGTTCAGCGGTAAGTAGCATCGGTAGCGGAAGGCGTCGCGGCTAAATCAGCGGCTACGCAGGGAGTAGGAGACCGGGCTTTGCTCAAGGCTGCGGTTCAGGTCACAGGGCAGGGAGCTTCAGCCCAACTGATTAGTCGAAGATAATCAAGCTTCGGGAACGAGGATTCTCAGTAAGATCACCGCCAACTGCATTTCTGTGAAAAGGCTTTTAAGGGAATCGGCGGATCACTTATAGGGAAACTGTTACGCGTGATCTTAACTCTGACTTTTCCCAGGGCTAAGATTCTGGGATCTAGAGAAACGTAACATCTGCTGTACGCTTTGATTGTGTACCTCACAGGGTCGGGATGCCTCGTGTGCCAATATACCAGGGGTGGAAAGTGAAAATCCGGAAGACTTTGTTTCAACCAACCAGTTAAGTGTAAAGTGTGACAGCCACGGACGACTCAGCTGGTTGGTTGAAACAAAATCCTGGCCTGAACTTTCACTTTCCACACCTGAACTATCCCCTGCTGCAGTATAAGCTTGGCACAGTCCCCGCCGGAAGTGCGACTTTGGGCGTGACGTGCAGATGTTGAAGATGGCTGCCCCCTCCCTCTTCCGTGCCTCTCCGCTCTTCGCACAGCTCAATGGCTCCCGCAGCTCCTTTGCTAGCCAGGCAAAGATATTCCCAAAGAAAACAGAAAACTGTGGGCCGTGATATAGCTGTGTTAGTGACACCAAGTGAAATTTGCTGGGTTAGAGTTAAAACAAACGACAGAGACGGAGAAAAACGGAAAGGTGCCATTTCCGCTACCGATAACGTCATTAGGGTCATCCGCTCTCTCTGCAAGTCCTGGCAGACATAACTAATCATTTCATCACGATGCACAGACATGGCAAAACGACGCAGTACTAATTTATTATGCAGTTTAATGACATGCTGATCATGCTAAAGTAATCAGGCATAATAAATCAGCTTATTATACCCTGCGCTCATAATCTCCCTAATTACGGAAGAAGCAGGTCCGGCCTGAGAGAGAAATTCAACAGGAATGAGAAGATGGAGTGGATGTGGTGAGGTCACTCCTCGGGAATGAGTAATGCTGCTGTCACAGGTGCTGCCGTGTGGCTTTGGCGCCGACTGTCCCTTCATCATTTTCGAAGGCCCTGGCCCAAAAGCCTGGCAAGCCTGGGCCGTGAAGCCAAGCCAAGAAGCTCCAGGGGATGAGGGGAGATCCGGTCTGAAATTCAAATGCGGTTCGACAGAAACCTTTCAGATGCAGTAAAATATACATATAAAAGCAGATTAACAGCAGGACCTCACAGGAGGTGAGGAGAAGAATGGGAGAGAGCTCTTGAGAAACACATGGGGCACAGTGCCGTTTCGGGGGGAGGCAAAGCACCAGCAGATGTGGGGAGCGAGCCCTGCTCCAGCCCCGTCAAAGCCTGCCACATCTGCCCAGACTCTCTGTGCTCTCCCCATCTCCTGGGCATGCTCAGAAGCCCTGTTCCCTGTGCTTTCCCCCTCAGAAACCCTGTTCCCTGTGCTCTTCCCCTCAGAAGCCCTGCTCCCTGTGCTCTTCCCCTCAGAAGCCCTGTTCCCTGTGCTCTCTCTCTCAGAAGCCCTGTTCCCCTGTGCTCTCCCTCTCTAAAGCCCTGTTCCCTGTGCTCTCCCTCTCAGAGGCCCTGTTCCCCATGCTCTCCCTCTCAGAAGCCCTGTTCCCTGTGCTCTCCTTCTCAGAAGCCCTGTTCCCTGTGCTCTCCATCTCAGAGGCCCTGTTCCCTGTGCTCTCCTTCTCGGAGGCCCTGTTCCCTGTGCTCTCCTTCTCGGAGGCCCTGTTCCCTGTGCTTTCCTTCTCTGACACCCTGTTTCCTGTGCTTTCCCTCTCAGAGGACCTGTTCCATGTGCTCTCCTACTCAGAGGCCCTGTTCCCCATGCTCTCCCTCTCGGAGACCCTGTTCCCTGTGCTCTCCTTCTCAGAGGCCCTGTTCCCCGTGCTCTCCCTCTCGGAGGCCCTGTTCCCTGTGCTCTCTCTCTCGGATGCCCTGTACATGCTGGATTCAAACCCGTGACCTCCTGATCACAGACACAGACACCAAGTCCACTGAGGGGCATGCTGCTTTTTAAGCAGACTGCTCCACCTTCCCGCTGCAGGCTTTCCAGGCCCAGCCTGTGACAGCCACCTCCAGTCTTACCTAAGATGGAGCCCGTCTGAGGCGGGAGCCTGACCACATGCGCGCCTCTGATTACCCTGCGGTGGAGCTGCCCAAATGCATGGCTTTGTTGACATCACTTTCTGAAGGCTTTCAAAAATAAAGAATGTTTGTCCTATCCCAAGCACGCCTGGGCGTTATATTTAACCAGAGCATAATTGGAGTTTATTAAACTTTTCATTCCTCAAAAATGTGTTGTTACTAAAAATATAACAGCAGCAAAGAACAGAATGTTGACCGGCAATGTTTTTGCCCCTCAATTAATCCCGATGCTTTTAAAATATTATGTTATGGAATATCCTTAGCCACAAAAACAATTACATTTTTTAGTCTTTATTACATACTTTGGTGGAATAAATGGAAAATTCTACATGATAAGTGCAACCATGTGTTTCCTGAAAACTCGTTAAATTAAGAGTCTGGAGTCTCATAACTCACGTCAGATTTTCCTGGGTGGGGGTTGTGGATGGTCAGATCGATTGAGCAAAACATCACATTACGCAGTAATACTGTTACAATACTGACGAGTGAGTCAACAACTGAAAAGCAGCATCTGATGCAGAATCACCGGATTACACACGCCATCTCACCTGGATTACTATGGTTTAACCATTTGTTCACAAGTCCAAGGGTAATGAAAATGGCCCCATCATTTTCCCAACTCCCCAGGCAGTCACGGTCCTTAGAACGGCCCCCTGTCCTGCTGCTTGTCCCGAGTTTTTGAAGGGCCCAGGCTTCACCCTCATCCTTACCTCACTGCCAGCCGGCAGTCTGGCGGCTGACTGGCTTTGTCTAGTCTAGACTAAAATATCTACGGCCACAGAGCAGAAACCAGGGCTGAAGAAAAAAGCCCTGTTGCGCCAGAAAGTTATAAGGACATAAATAACAACCAAAGCTGAATGCCTTATATTTTTGTTCTAGCATAACATGGGCCCTCGCAAACCATTAATATATTATTCCGTTATTATGGCGAAAGAGCCGTTCCGACATTAAGCATACTGATTTGTTAAAATTCTCCCGGGAACATAGCGCTTTATTTTGCACACACATCTGCGTCGGGTAAAACATCAGAAACAATTAGGCTGAATGTACACTGACCCCACAACGTTTACAACATCTCATTTTTTCTCTCCATAGCAAAACTGCACAACGGTAATGCTTCTCTCACAGTCCGTAAACTTACAAAATCTGCCGTCTGCGTCTTCAGTTTCTTTTTTTGGGGCAATGCGCTGCATCTCCATAGCATAACACATATGCTAGCCAGGAATAGCTGGACCATTCAGAGGTATAATTATTGTGTTGCTATTTAGTGTACAATGATAGTATTTAGGATACGCTCTATAATTTAATATGGTATGTAAGTACTGGCACGCTGCCGGAATTTCTCTAAATGACAGAATTCACGGATCTCGCTGGTGCACTTCCAGCCTGCGTGTCTTTAACGCTAAAGAAAAGCCTTTGGTGGCAGGAAGGTGTTCGAGGGCCGAAATGACAGCAATCTCAATGCTAATAATCACACCCATCATCTACGCCATTTTCAGACTCCTCCAAACCAAAACCAAAAGTACTGAATCAGCTATATTTAAAATGCATCGTTTTTTTTTTTTTTTTTTTTTTTTTTATTAAAAAAAGAGTATTTAGCACAATCCAAATTTTATTGTCATCAGACAAAAATCTTACTTATTTGAAAATAGAACGGTGGTATGACAACAGGAGAAAGGCCAGAAGATCTGGTTAAATGCTTTACATGGCATAATGAAAATAGCTTTTACTAGTGGGCAGGAATACAAACATTTTTTGTCTTAAAGAATCAAATTGATTCCCAATTCCCTCTACTATACTTAGACTGATGCACTCCACCAAAAGCAAATTATTATTGTTATTATTATTATTATTATTATATCAGATCTGCACATAGTTTATGTCAAACAAACGCTGGCTTTAATGGAGTAACAGAAATGTGAATGTATTGAACAATCTTTTTTTACAGAAACAGACCCAGGTGTACACATGACCTGGCAAATGATCGTGTTACAGTCCCTGACTGTGTTCCCTGGGGAGTCCGGCGCTGCTACAAAGCCCTGCTTAAATGGAGATCAGCTTGTTGACTCAGGAGACCGAATAGCAGAGCAAACACGTGAGGTCAGGCAAGTGGAAAGTTCTCCGGAATGGACAGATTGTACGGTATGTCGGAGTGCGACGGGGCTGCTCCGGCTCAGTCAGGTTTGAAGGGAAAGAGATAAACAGAAAATGGGTCAAAACAGCGCCTGCGTAGTAAACAATAATAAGGAGCACGTGAGAGGCAGTTCACTAACAAAGCAGCAGACACACTATGTGTAGGGTATCTACTGTATGTGCAGGATACCCATAATATCAGCGATCTGTAACACTTTTGTAATGGAATGCTAAGAAGACACGCAAAAGAATTCACATGTGATGCACAGCGGCATTTTTAATGACGTTTGTACGCGAGGCAGCCTTTCTGAATAATCATCCAGAAGCTTATCTGAATAAATTTGTAACTCAATGCATATATTACTTGTGCGGGCATTACAACATGTCATGATACTGTGTAGTGTCCATGCATGCACCTGTTTTTACGCAGTACGGCGCCACCAAACCGTACTGTGGTATACATAAGATTTTAATTTAAAAAAATAATTTAAAAAGTTTTATTAATAAGTTATTAACATACACTTGACGTGAACGGAATATTTGGCTATGAGTATGCATGATGTTATATTCAATTAAATTATCCAGTAAATGAAAATACATAATGAGTTTCAAAGCCGAACTCTCACATTTAATAACCAGGTACGTTTCATATTAATGAATAGTAGGCTTTAAAAGTTTAAAGTTTAAAAAATTGACAGGATAAATGCAGTCGTGCAAATCCTACAGGTCATTCGATAGAGGCAAAACATTCACTTTTATTCATTTTCTTACAATATTTTTAAGGACAGATGTTTGTTTTGCTCATCAAATTATTCATTTGATTTCATGTATTAATTGTAACATGAGAATATTGGCTAGTGGAGTACCAGCTCCGCCTATAGTCGTCTAACTTTCAAGATGAAACTCTGACCTACAGCATTTATAATAAGCTGAGTAGGACCGAGAAAGGTTTCGCAATAAAACTGCAAAAAAAAGAAAAAAAAAACTGCTGCACATTGTGCAACAAAGCATATAATCTAGCTGCATGCGTACGTGTTAGCGAGCATGCCTATGTGGAACAAGTGGGAGTGGTGAGGCGGTGTTACAATGCCAGATAATTAAACGCCATGAAGAATTGCGCATGTTTTGCATGGTCTACACTGCCCCCAAGTGGTCATGACAATCAATGACTTTGCAATGTTTAACTACAGTTGTACACAGTCGCGGTTTTATGCATGGGCGAAAGGGGCAGCCGCCCGGGGCGTCATTTTTTCATGACACTTGGGGGGCGGCACACGAACTTGAAGGAAAGAATAATAATCTGTGCCGCTTAGCAGTTTTCTATTATCTATGGTACCTGTGTCGCCCCTGCTGCTGAAGGAGCCGCACAGAAGCTGAGCGAGCGGAGAGGAGAGGGGATAGGGGGGGCGCAGAGTACAGTTCACCTCTCCCAAGTGAAGCGGACGAGTAGGGGGGGGGGGGGGTTAATTACGTCAGTAACACCTGACTTTCTTCAAATAACACACATTTCATTCAAAATATTATAAAAGCAGACCAATAATTTGCACTTTTTCATTGATTTAATTGTGTGAAATGGCAAATAAAAATAGGTAATAAAAACGATTATGATGTGGAGGTGAATTGGTTTAGTTTTGACTTTTGGATTGTGAGTGACAGCGTTGGGGGATGGGATTTTCGAATCGTCGATTACAAAGTAAACACAGTGATGGAGAGAAAAAGGCCAAAGGCTAAGCTGTCAGGTGCCCAATTTCGGAAAAAAAGAAAAGAAGATGAGGAGAAACAGGCAAAAGATAAAGGTACGCAACAATGTTCTCTCTGTATGGTTAAGGTATTCATGTCATTATGTTAATTAGTGGTATAACGTTAACTCTTAAGTTTGTTAGCCTTCTTGCTTGTGATGCTTGCTATGCTTACCTTGCTAAAAAAACACAAAAAAACAATAAAAGCCTAATATACAAACCATCACAGAAATTCTAAAGATTTCTATTAAAAACCATTATGAACCATTAACTTTTTCCAGTGAAACTATTACAAAATTCCTTATTGTAGTGTGTTTTGGGCACTTTTCCAGTAGGATTTACCATTCCACCCACCAATAGAATCCATCATATACCAGCAGACATAATTTAATTTTATTTAGTGTGATTTATTCTATATTTTATTTGTATATTATTCTTAATAATAAAAAAAACCTCAAATAATATTTGCGTGTACAGAGTATATTTAAGTTATGAGTAGTTTATTTATTTTTTGCAAAAAATTATCTGTTACGGAATGATTACTACAATAAAACGTGTGTTGTGTACAAAATGTGAAGTTTTGTCATGTTTTTTTTTTGGGGGGGGGTGGCTTGGGGCATCGGGAGGGAGTCTCGCCTGGGGAGCAGTTCAGTGTAGAACCGCCACTGGTTGTACATTAAAATATTTCTTGACCGCGTTCTACCGCGGTCTGTTCTACCGCGACCTAGTAAGTAAGAGTGGCGTTTTTTCGTATTTTTATTATTGTGGTGGACGTGGAACTGTCACGGCTGGTGCTTAAAAACCGTATTACCTGTTATTCTGCAGAATAGTTTGGTCCATTACTGACAACTTCCACAGAAAAATGACTGCAAAGGAATTTGTTGTTTCATCATGGGATTTTTTTGTTTGTTTTCACTGTGTTCAAGAGGGAATTTCGCAGACTTGCAGGTTGGGCAATTGGCAGTTACCAATTTTGAGTCTATGAAACTCAGTGATAATAATTAGAAGTTTGTAATAGTATTTGTTGCCACACAGGATTGTAGGTGGAAATTAATAGAATTTAGAAGATCGGTGGTCATTGTTGACACACCACAGCACGGAGTGCACAACAACGAAATGTGTCCTCTGCATTTAACGTGTAAGGCAACAGCAAAAACCCCTGTGCCACCGTGAATATATTTAAATATATCGAATGGATATATTTCCTACATAAATATACAAAGTATAATATTTTGAAAAACTATAATAGTAACAATTGTTTACAATGTGAAAATTATACACGTGCATGTTGTGCTGTCTACAGAAGTAAAACTCTATGCAGATAAAAACTGGGCCCGCAAGTTCTTGCATTTCGCTTTAAAATTGAATTCAGGTGAATACGATATCATCCGGACAATCTGAACCGCAGCCAGGTATGGGCGTAGTACATTAAGAATGTCAGACAGAGTAACCAATAAGACGAGGAAAACGTCCATACGTGTTGAATGACATTCAGAGTGACCAATGGGTTTAAGGGTAAGGGCGGGACACTGTCAGAATTACCAATGAGAGGACGAGTAACTGTAGGATATTTTGAATGCTATACAAACCATGTTCCGCCATAAAGGCACTGGGATTACGGCCCGCATCATCCGTGTGTGACGTGGATCGCAGCGGTGTCACTGCAACCCGGTGTTTGAAGCAGCCCTTCGGGTGAGCTTACCTGGCGTCGGGAGCCATCGCATCACAAAAAATGACAAGTGGGTATTAAAGGGTTTACAAGCAGTTAACATAAATACTGCTGCTCAAATGATCGACTTTGCTACTCGGTGGAGCCAAAGGTTTAAAGATCCGCTAATCGATCGACTTAGAACATCGTTTTGTTAAAAAATTGAACTATTTCGACGAATTCGTTTTGTGATTGCACATGAAACTGCATGTCCTGTCAATAACATCCGATTGAAACGGTTCACTGATATTTTTACAACCGTTTTTCCGTGCATTGGGAAATTGGTCCATTGTTGCTTATCGTTTGATATGCACATTTTGTTTTCTTTTATTTTTCTAATTGCTGGTTTAATTATGTTGGGTGCACTTCAGTGCCTGTCAGTCCTGCGCCGCGTTATACGGGACATCAGTCACCAGAGCCGATGGGGACTTTGCTTCTTTCCGTCTTACTTCCTCCATCGGTCGGCTTGATCGCGGACGAAGATGAAGCGAGCACGTTTCTCCAGGGCGGTGGTGTTGTTGTGGTCATGCTGGCGGCATGTCGGGGCTCTGCAGCGCCCCCTTGCCACGTAGACTGGCTGCATCCCGTATGGTCTTCAGCGGCTACTCCCAGCCGAGACTTAATGCGTGCGTGTAAAACCGCGATCTAAGCAGAAATAGCAGGACATGTGGCCAGGTGACGCCTTAACTGTGTTGTAGGGGGCAACCAGCGAGAAATTGCTCGCCAGAAAAATGCCAAAAAACAGATGGACCAAACCAAGGGTAAGAGAGGCGAGGACGGGCTGTCAGCTGCCGCCAGGAAGCAAAGGTACTTCTGAAGTAGTTGTTTTTTTTTTTGCTCTTTTTTGCCCATTTTTTCTTCTTTAAACTAAACAATGCTAGTTTTTGCTTGAGCCTTGTTCTGTGCCCTGGTGTTTTTCAGGGACGCGGAGATAATGCAGCAGAAGCAGAAGGCGGCAAATGAGAAAACCGACACTAAACCAAAATAACCACGCGACTTAATGAGTTTTTATTGAAGTATTATGATTATCACTAATGTCACTAACATTGCGAGAACTGAGTTGTCGATTAGTTTTTTAGGATGTATATGCATTGTATTCGTGTACCTAATTTTCTGTGTGGTGAGGTTAAAATCGTTTGGTCCTGGAAAGTGTTACTTTGCTATGAAAGTGTGACTGGACAGCTGACATTTAATTGCCTCCAGTTGTACAGATTCCTAACTTCTAAATTGCATTAAGTGCAGACGCGATGCAGCCTACCTGTGCTGGTGTTATTTTTGTATCCTGAAGCCCCACTTTAAGTTAATAAAAGGTAGCTTTTTAATTGAAACTGGTTTGTCTTGAGCATAGCATTTCACAAGCTGTCTGAGGAGGTTGCTATCAATTACATCGTTACATTGTAACACCGAACGAAGAGTGATGAGCATAATGATGAAATGAAATGTATTAGGATAATATAGACGAGACTTCCTTTTGTGTGCCGAGTACTCCTTTTAATTTTTTTTTCTTTTTTCCCCCGCATAGCACCCGTCCAGTACGATTAGGAAGCTTTTTACGGTTCAATTGTTCTGCATAAACACCCTGTGCTGTTGAGAGAGACTCGACTAGCGATGAACAGTAAATTGAAACTGAAAAGGCAATTCTGCCATCTTACTAAATGGTTCACGCTGAGAAACTAATCATTTGATTTAAAAGAAAAAAAAAAGATTTCGGAATAATTTGCAGGAAGAATTACAAGTCCTGTTTACATATTCACACTTTCTTTGCCTCCAGAATGCAGGCCAGCTGTTTATCCAGGGATAACTAATAAGTTTGGGTTGGGCCACAGATGGGCCTCAGTAATGTACTGACCCCATTATAAGAGCTCAGAACAGATTTCTGTGTAACATCACCTGAGGTACAGTTCTCTGCTAATTCTTGTGAGCCTCAACATGGGTTTTGTAGTAAAGAGGTCATACAGGATGAGGGACCTAGATTAGGTGCAATTGTGTACTAGTGTTTGACTGCACGTTTGCTCTGAAATGGTTCACTGGTTATTTAACTGTTCACACACTGACTGATTAACAGGAAGGAAAGTGTCCTGTAAGGTGGCATCTAGCAAAATTTGTGGGTGATGGGGGGGGGGGGGGGGGGTTTGTGGGGGGGGGAAGGCAGAAAGTTTTCTAACACTAAATGAAAGTTTCCAAGCCTACACCCACCCACATGCAGACCACCACCTCAGCAACAAAACATGCAAGCAGGACTGATTTCAGGCACTAACATGGACATAAACATGCAGTTTCCCATCTTACTTGGTACAACATGATTCAACCAAAACCACAGCAGCTTGTTTTTCAAACCTGATTCAATCTCATTTACATGGACCATCTTTTTGATCCAATATTTTTGCAGCCATTACAGCAAACAAACTTGTGTTGAAGGCTTTCGGCCGTGGTTATTAGGCAAATGCAATAGCATAATTTATAATTTCACACATAGAACCAGTCAAAAGCTTGACACACTCACTTGTAGAAAGGTTTATTTGTACAATTTTCTACGGGTTATAGTAATTATAAAAAAAAGTCAAAACTATAAAATAACATGTATGTAATTACGCACTAACCAAAAAAGTATTACACAAAAAAAATTAGTTGGGAAGGCAGCTCTGTGGGTTGGGACCCAAGAGGTTGTCGGTTCAAATTCCATGGCCAGCAGAGTGATGTCACCATTGGGCCCTTCAGCAATACCCTTAACCCCAAGTGCTCCCAGGACTGGATGACCCTGCTGTCTCCTCTATGTCAGTTTCATGAGGTGGCCTCCTGGGATGCTTCTCCCGCTGTCCTGAGGGAGGCCCCATGTTTGCTGAGCTCTCACTGGATACTTCTCCTTCACTCTCTGTTCAAACTCCACAAACACCATTTCCAATGGGTTTAGGTCAGGTGTTCAGGTCATGTTATGTGACAGTATCACCCCTCCTTTGTGTATATATATTATACTGCATAATAAAATTATATCATCTTTAAGTCATATTGTTTGGTGTTTTAAACCATTTATCACAATTTTAGTTAATTATTGCTATAACCTTTTTAATCACCATTTAAGCTGCTAACACAGAAGATATGAATACATACTGTACAGCCTGAGCATGAGATGAACTAATGCCGGTGTTCCAAGAAATTCGGTTTCCCTGTGTTTCAGAAATAATGTTTCCCCTAATATTAAAGCAAAAAGGTATGTGAAATGTCTGAAAATCACTCAGGTACATTATTACATGTGAATACAGTATTTTTATTAGTACCGAGGCCCAGAGTTGCAGTATACCTGTTTTAACAGGGGGGAGCCAAATATCCTGGATGTCAAGAAATAATGTTTCTTCTAAAATTTAGGCAAATATGTATGTGAGATGTCTGAAATTCACTCAGATAC
>JAABNY020000019.1:9603989-9618849 GCA_015164015.2 Brevimyrus niger
GGGGCCGGGGGCGGCGCGGCCCTCCCGCGGGGGCGCGTGGGGCGGCCGGCGCGGGGGGGGGGGGGGGGGGTGGTGCGTGGGCGGGGGGGCGGGGGGGGGGGGGGGGGGGGGGGGGGGGGACAGCCAACACGCCGCTCAGCCTCACCGCTCGTGCTGCAACCTCTCGTCCGAACTCTCGTTCTTCAGTCTGTCCAGCTCGGCCTGCAGGACGGAGACTGTAGTCTGGGTACGGTTGAGTGAGCTCCGCAGACACTCGTTCTCCTTGAGGATAAAAACAGAAGCCCTTCAGGGCGACGATCCAGGGAGCAAACGGAACCCGTTCCCCTCCACGCGACCCAATGGGATACAAATCCATGCCGTACCGCCGTCATCTCCCGGATCTGGCCCCTCAGGCGCTGGACCTCCACCCTGGGACTGAGCTGCCGGGAGGCCTCCTGCTGGCAGAGTTTCAGGATGTGCTACCAGGCGATCCGCTCAAATACACATCTCATAAACATTACCAACTGCCTTGGCAGCATTAGCCCGGTTTTGTGTGCATAAGGACTCCTTAGCAAACAGTGAGTAATAGGTGTCCGATTGTAAGGCATGATGCCCTTAAGGAATGTGGTTTTCATTAAAGCACTAGACCTGCTGTTGGGTGCTGGGCAGCTCATACGTCGCACATCTACAGGGGATCATAGAACTGAGAATTACAGCTTCTCGAATTAATCATATTAAACTGACAGGAGAAACTTAGATTATTGTGCCCATTTTCGTGAGGATCAGGGAGCATGATCGTTACGTGTCCGTGCATCAAATAGGTTTATGAGCCTTACTCAAGGCCCCAACAGGAAGGAACTAAGCACAGGATTCTAACTGATGGGTGAGCTTCCAATGACGGGCACAGAACCACGCATCGCCCAAATTTTCTCACGCTCCCGTTAGCCAACCCTAATCCTGGACCGACACCAGAAACAGGCTAGCAGCTGGAACTTCAGGCTCAAGAGCTGCTACGGATGGAGAATATATCGGTGTCCTGCATTCAGCTAAAATTAACCCTGGACTTCCAGGCCCTGCCAGATGTTGGCAAATGGAGGGACTTTTATTATGAAGCATTCGGCAGTGACGCATTGTCAAAGGTCGGCTGTAGTATCTACATGTGCAGACCGCAGATTGACGCCCTGGAGATAAACAAGGGCAGCAGGCAGGTTCCTCCCTAAGAAAGCCAGGTAGTAGTGCGAGTCTGTCACGCTGCCGCGCCGAGGAGCTTCCGCGGAGGGGCCCGCCGCCACCCGTCAGCCGTTACCTCTCTCAGCTCGTCCACAGCGGCCTGCACGTCCGCCACTTCGCTCTCGTGTTTCTTCTGCGTCGCCTCGACAGCCGTCTCCAGTTTCAGGTGCTCCTGTTACCATGGCATCCGAATGTAAGGCTTCATTCAGTCAACTCCCGAGGCGGCCTTTAAAAAAAGATGCTTTGGGCTGCCAGGTCACATCACTCTGGAGCCTGGATTGAAGGCGTAGACGCGTGGATCCCAGGGAACAGGGACAAATCACACCTGGGATGTGGCAGCCGGGAGTTCCCGCAATATCCCCTCCCAACCTTGACGTGTATTCTGAGCTCCGATTCAGTCCTCATTACCGGGCTGAAGTGACTCAAAGCTGATTTTTTTGTCTTAATGAAAACACAGAGGGCTGTGTGGACACAAGAATTTTCAAATCATCTCAAGTCGCTCGCGTACGTGGTCCTAGACTGGATACGCATCTGACGCGAATGGTCAGATCGGAATTCATGTGTTGTTTTTTGTTGTTGTTGGAAATGCAAATGACTCCTGCAGAGACGTATCAATAAGTACAAGAGTGCCGTTTCGGAGGAGAGATGTGTTCACATTATAGTTAGAATTGCAGGTAAACTGTGTCCCGAGTGTGAATCTTAAGGACAGGCAAATCCAGTTTGAACAAGAAATTGGAATTGGACAATGAGGCTTGTAATGTGAACGTAGCCTTTCATGTCTGATTCTAGATCAGATCCTTATCCGATTTGTGGCCATGCAACATGAATGGGTTTTTTGCCTATACGCATGCGCTGAGTGTTCAATCTTATCCGTAAAGGGCCGGCTTGTGTGCAGGTTTTTGCGACAACCTTTAGGTCAGCTGGCCAAACCCAGGTGTGAGGATTCTATCAGCCAATCAGTCCCGTAATGAGTAATCTAATTAGGAAGTTGCAGGGAAAACCAGCATACACATTGACCCTCTCCGGATAAAAGAGTACCCACCCCTGATCTAAGGACTTCCCCGAAATCCTATTACACCAAAATAAACCATGACACATGCATTTGGTCACCTGTGAAAATAACGCGACACTCATTCTGCAGGTTAATCCCCAGTCCCCGGCCAGGAGGGTTAGTGCTGAGGAGCAGCCGGCTGGGAGACGCACGACTTTATGGCAGCTCTACGGAAGCAGACCGCTGACCCACTTGGCAAGGCAAAGGTGCGAGTCACGTGGCGCCTGGCGTCGGACGCCGAGAGCAGCGTGACAGTATGGAGGCTCCCTCTCGCTCCTCACCTCCTCACGCACCCTCCGCTCCAGCAGGACAAGCTGCTGCTGCAGGTCGTCTTCCAGCTCAGCCAGCTGCCGCGCCGCCGCCTCCTCCGTCCTGATGGCAGCAAAGTACCTCAGCATTTGCGTCATAGAAGCGACTCTCTCAACCCGGCCTTCAGGCTCCCTCAGACAGCCCACATATTTGCTCCCTCCAAGCTGCCTGCCAGACAGTCCACGTTTTTGCTCCCTCACAGGGAGAGAGAGAGAGAAGAGAAATGTGGATTTGTCCGGTAGGGAGTTGGGAAGGAACAAAACTGAGGACTTTGTCTGTGCCCCCACCCCCCCGCAGAGGACCATGTTGGGAAATACTGTGTCACAGTACAAAACACCATGCCTGACTTCCAACTGAAAATACGCCATCAATTCCACTCCTAGGCATTGAAACTCTTGCGCACGTCCATAACAAACTATGCATCAAGGCCTCACACGAGTACCCGAGCCATACGCAGCTGACAAATATCATATCCCAGCACCTCCACCATAAGACACCATAGCATTCGATATATCCTGTGTAAATAATGAATGAATTCTCATGTGTGACATGCACTGTCCCCCCTAGCAACCAACAGCGAATCAGAAACAAGATTAGGAAAAATAAAAAAAAAAACATTCTTGTATGAGGGCAGATTAAACGGACAATGGGCTGAAAAAGTCACCGACGTTCAACCCAGTTTCACAGAACAGGCCCAGTAGCCAGTGGTGGGTAATGCCACACAATCAGACTCATTCATGCCCACAAAAAAAAAAAAAACAGTCTTTGAATGCGAGAAGGTACACAGTGGCTGTTATGCTGTGACAGAGTTTCAGCCCTTTAATGGAGAGCCACGGCGGCTCATAATCTCAGCCCCCAGCCCCTTCTGCCTGGACACCACACAGCGGCCCCCTCACCCACCGCCTCAGGCTGCTCTCCAGCTGCTGCTTCTCCAGCTGCTGCTCCCTGTTCTCACCCACGAGCACCCTGACCAGCTCCTCATACTGCGGGAGCAGGGAGGGATCCGAGGCACCGATCTGCTGATGCAGCTCCACCACAGGGTCCCGGGTCCTGGGGGAGGCGAAAGGGTTTGAATCATTTGGGAGAGATTAGCAATGCATCTAAGAATACACTGCCGGGCATCTCAAGGCAAATGCGGCATGAATTTGGGCACTTTGGGGGGAGATAGAGTTCCAAGGCTTGCTGTGCATGAATCGGAGATTCTGTTACGGCTGCAGCTCTTGTCAGCCACATGTTCTCAAGTTTGAGTTTTACATCAGCTTATTTCAGCGCCAAGATTCAGGGGAACAATTACCTGGTATTAAAATTCGAGGAAATCCATTGGTATAAAATAGGTATGAGGTAACCCACTGTAGGACAACCTTTTCGATATGCCGCCTTCTACAGAACTCCTTTGAAAGCAGATTTCAGCCCAATACATTTCATATCATTACTAGAAAAAAGTTTTCCTGATCATACTGGACCTGTATCCATTAATATGGAGTATAATTGTGTTGCAGTGCATTTGAAAGCTAAGGCGTGGTTTCTCAGAGTAGATGGCCAGAAGGCCACGGGGGGATGAGATGGAATTAAGGACATGGTAGTGCTGCTCTTAAACCACGGGACCCGGTCTGCCAGTTTGTTCGGAATTAATAGGCTTACATAGGGTCTGTATTAAACTACCACCTCCCCCCCGCCAACCACTTAAACCGTGCCTTTTGACTGCGCATGTGCAAGGAAGTTGACTAGTAGGTGGCAGCACTGACTGGTCAACGAAGAGAGAGTACTTTTTGCTGTACAAAGTACGGCGGTACCATATCTGATTTTTCTTTCCGCCCAGACGTTATCCCGTGGTTTGCGATGCTTTCAAAATATTCCGGATAAGAACAAAATCCCGCTTCAAGATACAGGGCCCTGGTCTGCAGGAATCTAGTGGTGGGTGGATAATAATGTTGGTATTGATATTGATCAATACCAGTTTAATGAGATCGATATTTTAGTTTCAGTTTCTCTCCTGAATGCACAGCAGCTGTCTGCGTAAGCTGAGAGGATTTTTTTCAAAGGTAGGACAGTTACTATGTACCAGGCAAAGTGCAATAAAATCAAAAAAAGTGAACATGACTCTGTACCTGAACAAAAACCTTTAATCTGTTCTGCACAGGGGGTGGGGAGATATTTGAGCATGTTTACAATAAAAAATACGATCATGTGTACTTTGTTTATTGTATTTTTAACGTTTTTTTCACTTTTTTCCAAAGCCTGTTGTGCGCTTCAAGAAAAAAAAATTCTGTTGCTTGTGCTTCATAATATATTTATTTACTTATAAACTTCTGTCATGAGTTTTAACTAACTAAATAAAATAAAAATCACAAAAACACTTAAAGATAATGAAAATGATTGCACTTTAGCAATTTGATGATGTATCCACCTTAATTATTAAAAAGTATCAATATCGTTATCGGCGATACTGGCCCTGTATTTACTTGGTATCGGATCGATGCCAAATCTTGTATCGCACACCACTACTGAAATCATTACTGTACGCAGGCGCCGATCGCGGCCATCCGCGTTTGCAAACAATCGTCCGCGCGCACGACGACCCACGAACGCGGAGAAATTACGTCTGGGCTGTCCGGACACACGGACAAACGTCCGCATTAATTAATGGCAGTTCATTGTACGGGAAGCACTCGGAAGTTACACTAGATGCCTACACCTTAGAACGCAAATTAACAAGGTGTTCTAGCCAAGTATAACTAGGCCCGAGTAATTGGGGTTTTAAATACACATAGGCATATATATTGTCAATGTTTAACTTTAAATTTAAGCTATGGAAATGTTTACTGTTTTACTGACGATTTCACAATTATTTGTACGTTTGAAACCGCTTAAAACTAGGCTTGGACATGTATGGGGCATTTATTTTAAGTCAGACATAACACGAACGCAAGACCAGTTTCTAGTAAAACAACTATTACGGAAATTCAGTTTTTATGTCCGAATTATAGCCTAGAGTTGTATTGCCTACCTTTTAATCATTTCGCCAGAAATTAATATTAAACTACACGCTATACTTTAGGAACATGGCTCGGATCGTGACCACTCTCAACAACACCGAAAATTGAAGGATGTGGGGATTACTTAACATATGAGGGATGTGTGAAGGATACATGGCTGCAAGAAAGACTTTTTAGATTTTAAAGGAGAGGTTTAATGCGTCGATTTTTTCGCCTGCAGAGGAAAATACACGATCAGTCTAGCATTTCAGCCGGGACTTACCTTCCCAAGTAGATTGTCCCACCATCCAGTTTTTCTTCAAATTCCTCCCAAGCGCTTCTCGTGGGCTGCCCCAGTGAGGCGATATCCAGAGTTTCGGAAACCTCATTGTATCTGGACGAAAAGTCGCCAAAGTTAATGTATCCGTCTCCGTCCACATCAAACTTCTTAAACAAAGCACTGATCTCTGCGTTGGGAACACTGAGCTCCTTGCAAACGACTGTGAAGTCTTCGTACTCGATCCTGCCCGATTTATTAATGTCGCAGGTCGAAAAGAGCCTTTGGAGAGAAGCGACGTCCATCTCTGTCGACTTGGAATTCATGTGCATCAACTTCTTTTTAGGATGTGGGACACCGCAATTCCTCTTAAAGTGCTTATAAATTATAAATTAAAGGAAAAGTGTGCGTAAATAAGACAGTAACTCTGGTATAAAGACGTGTTTTAATTGCGTGATCCCCTTTTTTGTTTTAACTTAAGTTATCCACCCATAAATAGTTATAATTTATAATTCCGTACCACATCAAAATACAAAACCAAAAAAAAATTAAATAAAAATGCCAACAACGCACCCCCTTTAACTTCTTGTTCTGCTTTATTCACGTGGGCAAACCCTCATATGAACTTGAATTTCGTAGAATAGGCGTGTCGATCAACCCACCTGTTCTCGTACATTCCTACGGATAGGCTGTGATCACTGAAATGGGAAGATATTCATGCCAGAGATTAAGAATGTATCAAATGAGTGAATCCTGATTTAACTCAAAAATGCCTAAATTATTAACTACTTTTTTAAGTATTAGACAAGCGTATTTAAATAATATTTATACGTATGTTCTTTACGTGTGTAAATATCCGGGTACCCCGTCGAGAATGTATTTTTGTTGTGTAGTCTTGACATCTTAAGACATACTGAAAGCAATAACCACCGCATCTAATACATGAATATGTTTATCATTATGAGTTTATATTGAGTACTACTCCAATGCTTCCGCAGTTATATGGAGTATTCTCCAAAGTTTCGCACGGCATTTTGTTCTACAAAGAAGTTTGGCCTAGGGCAAAATTTGGGACAAAATTGGCTAGCCTTGTAATTAATGCGTGACCTAAGGTCGTTGAAGCAGCCTTAAAATGCATTTTCCTATTTTTTGCAATAAATTTATATCCAAGTGGACCACTTTTTTATTGCCCGGTACAACGAACAATTAAATATTATCATCAGCGGCAATGACTGCAATCCTACTTTCTTTGAACCCACAACCATTTTACACGCTTGCATGCAGCATTCCAGTAAATTAACTCCACCCAGCGTCTCTATACCATACACAACGCAACCGCTATTTTCCCCGTATTATTAACGACTCCGTAAAAAGAATGATTGGCATGTTCCTTTAATGTTCTGTGTATTTAAATGCTGGTGTGGCAGACCTCTTAAATAACCGTACGTTGCAACAAAATGGTCTGTATGGCGGAATTCACTGTGTTTGCAAAAGGTGTTCAGCCTGTCACAGGTATCTGTGGGTGTAGCGATCACTCAGGGAGACTGTGTAAAAAGTACTTAAACGTACATCTTAGCTGTTTTTATCGCTATTCGGCGTGAGTCACGGGACAAAAATACTCTGCCTGAGTGACTTGTGTTTGCTGAATGACTTGTGTGGAAGATGGAGAAGGAAAAGCAAAGGGACATTCCATTAGGAAGGAATGCAAACGGTGTGTGAAAAAGCAGAAGGAGTGAGCAAATACAAACGCAGTATTTATGATTTGGGGGGGGGGGGTGGTATTTAAAACTTTTAAATGTGTATTGTCTTCTTTCCTTTGCTGTAAATGATTGAACCTATTTTTATTTATTTTGTATCTTATTGTTGTTTAATTTGGTTTTGGATCCTGTAGAAGTCTATTTGATTCCAGTACTTTTGTACTTTTCTTATGGTTTATTTCAGTCATAAGGTATTAATTATACACTGAACATGATATACTACAGCTGGAATTACATAATAGATAACTTTAGAGCTGTTTCTTGTCAATTTGAGACTATGGGCGAAGGGGACACGTCTCCCCTTTGATGTCAGGGGGTGGGGATTGATTTCAAAGCTACAGCTGTACCCATATAACGGTGTTCTGTTAAAGTGGTACGCCATGTTTTAGCGACAGTGGTGATAATCCCTTACATTTTGCAGTAGTTCTTCTGCAGCCAGTCCTGGATGGGCTTGTTGTTGGTTGCAGGCCAGTGCTTATTGACCAGGACCATTTCCAGAGAGAGTTTAGCAACAGAGAGGAGGTCAAGGCTACTTAGGGTGATGAAGAAGTCATAGACCTTGATACAGGTGGGCAAAAAGGCTCAGGGTGTTTTGAAACTTTCACACTTTGACGAAACAGGAATTCTCATGATGTAACAGGAAGTGGCAAAAAAAAAAAGTTCAGGTTAATGTTGATGTTATGTAAGATATTCATTTATACTGTGTATCTCATTTACTTACCTCATGCTATTTCTCCTGAGGGTAAAAGTGTGATGTAATGTGTGGTGTGGCCAGGACTGTTCCTTCCAGGAAAGTATGACTGTTCATATACTTAATGACAAAGCATAGCTAAAAGTTAGCCCACAGTGGCCAGACATGTACAGAAGAAGACGCCTTGAGTAGATAAAAAAAAAAATAAATGCTGCGCTAATCAAGTTTACAGTCTAACTGAGAAGCAATAGATTTGTTTTGATGGTTAATTAAATGTCAGTGAAATTGGATCGCACTAAATGTGACTAATCAGGATAATTCCCATGTGGAAGGTAGCTTTTCCGTGCGTGAAGCTGCAGTGGTCCCAGGCTCGTCGCGAACTCCTGCAGCAGCTGGTCGAGGTGATCCCACAGGAGTCTCCAGACCCTCTTGCTGCTGCTGGGCCGGTCCGCCAGCTGCTCGACGAGTGTGGCGACATCCTGGGGCTTGATCACGTGATTCTGCAGGGCTGTGTGCAGCAGCCGGCGCTCGCATGGTATGATTATGGTGAAACGCTACATTGGCTGTCATTTAAAAAGACAGTATAAGGATGGAGGACAGCGGGAATAGAGATGGAGCCACTCGCCACTCTCTCCTTCCAACAGGATGCCTGACTGAGGGCTTTGAGCTTGACGGAGTTTTCTTGGTTGCCGTACATCTCCAACAGGAAGTCCCATTCTGCGTCCTCTCTGTTACGGATGCCCACTCGGAATATGAGCACCCGCGGCATGCGGGACAGCCTGGAAAGGGAACCCCACCGCTCAGGGTTTCAGAGGGGGCGGAGCCTAGCACCCACACCGGAGGCCAACAGCCTAACGGAGCGACACTCCTTTCATGAGTCCTGCCCAGGACAGCTTGCGAATCCACCTCACCATAATTACCCAGATTTTGCATTTGGATCACAAGCGAGCCACATTTCCTACACACTCTGGGCAACAGCAGCAATTTTAAGTAAAATGACAAATTAAGTATGATCAAGTAAAATGTGATTTGAAATGTATCCAGTGACACACTGAAGTATGCAGTGTCTCCTGTTTCAACAGTGGTTGGCTGTACAGTTGCACAGGGCGCCTGGAGCCTATTCCAGATGGCATAGGACACAATGCAAGGGTACACAGTAGATGGGATGCTATTTCATCACAGGGCACATAAACACACAGCAGGACATTAAGAGACACCATTTAACCTAACAGCTCATCTGAGGGGTACAGGGTGGAACTGGGTAGGAATGACGGGAGAACATGCAAAATCCACACAGAGTAGAGCTAGGATTCAGGTGCAGCCAAATGCAAAATATAGACAAAATGCCATGTAGCCAGAAGGTGGCAGTGTAGCACAAAATAAGTACTTCAATCTTACAGGATCGAACCAGCTGCATGCCCAGCTAAAGTGCTTTAAATATTTATTTTGCATTGTCCTTCAGTTTTTTTTTATTTGTCACTGGAGTTCATCACACTGCAGTTCTGTCAACACTGTACAGTGCAGGGGAGAACTAACAATAAATCAATATGTTTTACTGCCAACCCGGGGAAGGGGGTGTTTCATTTGCTGGTATCCATTCGGCATTGTCCCCACACTCCCTCCCATAGAAGAGTCAAGGGTCTCTCCCTAGGCTATTCTGTGTGTTTTTTGACTGTCAGAATACTGATCACGCTCAGACTGAGATAATGGCAGAATCAGGCCCAGGATACTGTGACATTCAATTCTGCCTGTACACCAATAATGATGGTACATTGCATTCATACAGAGCCTATCAAAACCCGAAGACACTCACAATATTTGTAAATATCAGAGTGGACAGAATTAGCAACAGTCTTGTACGCCGTGGGCACCAATCCAGATAGAGACTGATTGAATAGGACAGATGGGAACTGAGAACAGGTGGGTAGCCATAGATGGCTTAGAAGGGAGGGCATTTACAGGGTGAGGTGGTGGGCTTGGGGGCACCGAATATATCAAATAGCTGAGTGGGATTAAGGGGGCTGAGGTGGAGATCCTTTGTGGGGGCGCTGGGGGCAGCAGACAGGCAGGGAGATGAGGCAGGAGCCAAGGAGCTCCGAATAGTGGAAATTGATCCTGAAAAAGCTATGAAAGGGGGTCACCAAGATCAAATGAGGCAGGGGGGTTATGCAAGGGGTTTAACAGTGGGAGAATGAGTGTGAGGATTTCAATTTGCACCATTGAGGAGGAAGAAGGGGAGTCATTCTGAGCAGCGGAAAGGGGGTCTGTAATGGGACGGGTGGTCCCAGTAGTGGGAACGGCAAGACTAGTCGTTTCATGGAACCCACTGGGACCAGTATCGGGTGGTTGGGTTGAAATAAATCTAATGATTATTGGTGCTGCATGGAAGTTTAAAAAGATGTTATTTGCAATAAAAATCAGTAGTGCTCATTAATATGACACTTAATATGACACTGGAGTGGACCTGAAGCTTTCCACTACCTGCAAAAGGCTTCTGCCACTGGCTGGTTTAACTTACACTGATGTGATTGTGGAGCCGCACAGAGGCTCACGCCTCCAGGGCTGTGGGTACAAATGCAGTGTCCACTGCCAGTGTTGGCATGGCTCACATGGTCCAGTGGGTCCCCCAAAACTGCCTGTGTGTGCCCCCTGATAGACTGGCATCCCATCCTGGCTGGTCCCATGCTGCCTTAGAGAAGAGCCAAGCCCACAGTGGCCATTACATCAAATACCAAATAAGCTGGAGTCTCACGGATTCATGGGTAAATGTCTGGGTGTGGGAAAAGGCTGGAAGATCATTTTCATCAGATTGCAGAATCGGTGCCATTAATCTGCAGCTTATTATGTTTTTTCCAAATTTGTTAAAACACTAAAGCTGTTCGTGGAACAAAGCTGTCAGTTGCCGAAACACATTCATTGATTCAATCACTCAACTGGCAAAGCTGTAAACAGCCTGGGTGTCATTAGGTCCTGAGTATTTTAGCCCAGATGCCAATCTACCTTCACAATAAAAAAATGAAAAATGTCAAGCCCCAGGTAAACTTGACTTAGCCCCTGGTCTTTAATAGCAGATCTGAGAAACTCCCCTGGTAAACAGTACTCACCCAGTTAGGCACAATTTGCAGATCTGAGTCACCTTTTTTTTTGCAAAACTCAAAATACCATCCATCCAAATACATTTTATACTGTGATGAACTTTGATTCAAAATGGAAAACACAGGTTGTAAACGTTGAACACATATATAAGTGATACTTATCACTTAAAGACAATGTCTCCAAATTGGTAACACATTTCTAAACGTGTGAAGAAGCCAACGAGTGACTAGAACAGAGAGCATGTCTCGGATGGGAGTGCAAGTGCCGTAGGTCTAATTGAGTTATGGATGAGTCACAAAAGCAAACTCCTCCCCCTTTGGCTAGCAAGGGGGAGCTTTCCCTGTGATGTAGATGCAGCCCCAAGACATGATGATGAGACAGAATGAATATTCTTTCTTGACTTTGGCTTGACAGTTGTATAACATTGTACTGTAATGTGTCTTTCATTTGCATTTTTTGCCTTGTCCTTTGCAGTAACTTTTTTGAAATGCTGAATACCGCTGACATTTTTTACGAAGAACAAATCTTTTTTTTTCCTTTTTATAGTTTTCCAGAGTTGGCTTCCAATTTTTCAGCTCAACATGCAAAAGACCATACCTACCACGAAATGTCTATCTACATGTCAAGAACACTGTTCACTTGTAGAGGCTGTGCTTTTGGGTTATGGCTGTGCTGTGTAATGGCTGCTCAGTAGTGTTTATGTTTTGGCCAGTACAGACTTTTTGAGGTGCAGGTACTTGAAGCGGGAGTGTGTAGCTAGCTGGTACATTTTGAAAGCTGGTAAATTTTCTTGACTTGGGGGGGGGGGCACATTACGGTCTCCCCCCACACACACACATGGGCCTGACTGGCCTTGTGGGGGCTTTGATTATTATCAAAGGTAAAATTGTTTGAAGCTGAATGACTTTGTAGGACAAAATTTATGAAGGCGGTTTGAACAGTTGGCTTTGTATTTATTGATTTGAGAAAAGGATGGAAGGTTTCAGGAATTGTGCTTTAGCAATTCAGAAAAACTGTACTGTATAAAGAAAGTGTAACACTTATTGAATGTGGTCTGTCGAAAGTACATTCAATTAAAAACACAAATGAGAAGGCTGATAGTTAACACCCTAAGGGAAAACATTAACTGTCAATGTAGCTGTAGGCTGCTCCTGTTGGTCAGGTCGAACCAGAACCGCCATAGCAGACTCCTGGTATAACACCCTGTAGGATCCACTGGAGTTGACCTTGACTAGACCCAGGACAGATTCTGCTCAATATCAATGAGCTACAGTATAAAGGGTGTCAGGGTTCAGCATGCAACTGGATTCAACAGACTCAGGATTCAATTCTTGAAAGATTTAATAGGTAATTATATGCTATCAGGACCTAACAAAATCTCTATAAACAATGAAAGTGACGCAGTCATTTGTCTGTGAGAGGTGCTTAATTATCCTCTTTATTCTTCATCAAATGAGTGAAGATATCGAAGAAGATGCTTGTATAAAATAAAATAGGAATGTGCCACCAGGAGATACTGGGCTGGGAGGAATTAAGATTAAACATTAAGGCAAATTAGGAATTCAGAAAGCTGGTCAGATAGTAGGAGGATGACGGGTCATTCACAGTACTTTGTTCTTTGGTTCTGGGTGATTTTGCTGAAAAGCTGCCATTGTAGGTGAATCCTGGTCTCTTGAACGCTGATTGTCACTGCAGGGTAGCCTCTCTGTGTTGTCTAAGTGTCCACCATGCCCTTGAGGTCTACCTCTGCGGTGCCACCTGGAGGTGGGATGTGGTGTTACAATGCATAGCTGGCTCATGCTGAGTGAAAGAGTGGCGATCCTAAGCCACATTCGCTGGGAGAGCGCCTCCCGAAGGTCATCCTGCTTAGTGTTGCTGTAGCTGTGTTTCTGCAGGTAGAGCTGGATGTCATCACTGAGAAAGACAAAGAGCATGTGAAGAAGGCATGCACCCTGTGGAACAACAAGTGGAGCCTGCAGTGCAGTGTTTAGATACAAGCAGTGAAAAGCTTTGCACTGCATTGCAGTGTACGGGTAATAACAAGACACTTTCATAAAGGCCATGTGCAGCAGTGAACATCAGAGCCTACGGTGTTCAGGTACAAACAGAATGCTTTCATGAAGACCACACAGAACAGTGAAAAACAGAGCCTGCAGTATTTGGGCATCAACAGGAGGGTTTCATAAAGAACACTCATTGCAGTGAGAAGCAGACACTGCAGTGCTCAGTTATAAACAGAAAGTTTTCATAAAGGACACACTCTGCAGTGAAAAGTGGAGCCTGCAACATTCAGGTATAAACAGGACGCTTTCTTAAAGACCACACACTGCAGTGAAGAGCCAAGCCTGCAGTGTTCAGGTATCAACAGGACACTTTGATAAAATACATGCACAGACCTCTTAGTTTGATCTAGATAAAGCAATCCCAGACATTCCTTTAAAATAAACAATAAATAACTTTATATTGCAGCCGTATAAAATTGTTTTTGGAAACCAAGCATGCGTTCATGAACGCAGTTCTTCATGGGTGGAGCCTCCACTGCAGTTCTGACCTTCGAATTAGAGATAACGACAAACATCTGCACCATGTTCTCCGCTGGCGCGGAAATGTGGGGCGGGGTCATGAAGGAGTTCCCTTTCCAAAGCTCAGTAGGTATCCATGGACACCAGCTCGCTGTCCCATAACAGGACAGACACAGGGCGTGACCCAGGCTGTACGGCACCATGAATGACCCGCCCCAGTCTGAGGCCAGTACAGCGTTACAGAGGAGGGTCGAGCCTGTGGTCACACTGACACCAGATTCCTGAAGGGTCTGCAGTCTTCACTGAGGTCCCCACGGTCCAGCCAGGCTCCAGCTGGCTACCAAAGCCCTTATTTAGCCACATGTCCACCAATGCATGGTAACCAGCTTCCCAAACCACCACGGCACATTTAACCAAGACAGGGGACAGCCTTAGCCCACAGGCGTAAAATGGATTCATAAATTAACAGCTGATTAATGTGGCATGAAAGGTCTCACATAACGAAGAGTGGAGCATAAAACCATGGGCATTTAAGCTGATCAGTCATCAGCGGACATATCTTCACGGTGCACCCGGGTGATCAGAATTTATATATATTTTTTATGACCACTAGGTGGAGGCAGCAAGCTAAGATTGCCTTTAAATCTAAAAAAACAAATAGTATTTAATTCAAGAAACAATATTATGTTATTGTACTGCATGATTCCATCTGTCCCAGACAGACAGATAAACAGTGACATGTGGGAGAATTCAGACCTATACACATTTCAAACATGTGTCTGTTGCCCTGTTCACTCAAAAACCAGTGCTGAAAATCTACAGCAGGAGGCATCATCTGCTGGCTGACAGCATAGCTTTTATTCCAGCTTTATGTTCAGCACTGCTAGACAGAGAGAGGGGGGTGAGAGAGAGAGAGGGGGGGGGGGGGGGGATGCCTGCCTGACTTGATGCAGCCAGACTGCCGACAATGATT
>JAABNY020000019.1:9643182-9659258 GCA_015164015.2 Brevimyrus niger
GGGCAACACTGCCAACACGGCCATAACCCCCCCTCCCCAGAATTCATCCGTTCCTGTGAAGTCCGGCACAAGCGCAAACAGCAACACCAAACAATCTGTGTCCCATAAATTCCCAGAAAAGTTATAAAAAATAACATTCTGAATTCTAGAAGTTGCCGTAAATTCCGGTGATTAATGGAAGGGGCCGTGACAGGTGTAGGTGTCCTGATTTGATGCGGTAAAAATATCCAGTTGCTGAACGGGGCAAGCAGAAAACGGCGAACTAGGTAGGTCACTCCGCGAGGAACTGTCTACTTAACAATTAAAACGAATAACTGAATACATGAAAAGAATGTGGGGAAGTAATGGAACTAAAAGGCGGCCAGAAAAATATGGAACATAAAGCAATTTACAGCAAGAAATTTGGTTCTAGGTGTCTGCTGTCTGCTCCATTAAAGGTACAGCAGCCATTTAGATCACGCAAGGTCGTCTGGAGGACATAGAGGTAAACTGCCAATCAGCAGGCGGCACAGTGGCTAAGGGGCTGTTCCAGTTCCAGGACGACCACATGTCCAAAGGCCAGCTCTAGTACAGAAGTATTTAGCTATTTTTCACGTGCTGTGAGTTTGGCAGTTATAAAATACAGCTAAACACTAAATACAGCTAAACAGCCGCGCACAGAAATTAATGATGCCAAAGTCTGATGAGGGGACAGCTGCTTTGTTATTGCTCCGGAGCCGGAGACTGGGCCGCGTACAGTGCAGTGTTATCACACAGTTAAATACCAGGAAATAAGGTGCAGGTCGGGAGAGCTTTCCAAGAAAAGCAACCGCTTTCCTCCCGCCTCGTTGAGCACAAACTGCAGGCTCAGAATGCCCAGGCGGTCGCCCACTCACACACATCTAATAAGCCTCCCGATTTAAATATCTTACAGTATTATATAACCTGGAAAGTCTGATCTAACGTCCATATGCTTCTTCGTATGAATTTACGTGCACAGCTGGGAGATCCCACTGGAAAACAGCACTGGAAAAATGCAATCGCAGACACCGGGTTCAGCAAATATACAGCTAGACAGCGTCTGCGCTGTGGCGCACTGTCAGCCTTGCGTGGAAACTGGAAGGCTGAGAAGTGCAAGTGAAAAGACGCGGTCATCATCCCGGTCGAAAGTGCCGACGGTCTGGGCGGCTTCCTGTCCGGCGACAGAGCGAGTACCCCCAGGGTCACCCGGCACCACGGCCCCACCCTCTGAACGCTCTCCCCCCCCCCCCAAGCCACAGGTCAGATCGTTTAGCAGAACCTCCGGAAGAAGCCCGAGACCCAGGAAGTCGCTTCACTGAGATCCAGACGCTTGGTCCCGGCCCCACGTCACCCAGCCGCGCAGTTTCTCAGCCTGTGAATGCCACGGTTCTGGGAGCTTCATGAGCGTGATGCAGACCACTCTCCCCCCCTGCCCCCAGCACGTTTCTGCTCCTCGGAGAACCGCCCGTCCTGCCCCAGGGGCATGTGGACCTGCGTCACAGATCCATTCCTCACTCCCACAGCTCTCACTCGCACAAACTGCTTATGTTTTTTTTGTTTAAACTGGAACATTGTACCTCCACTTCTTGGGGACTCAAGAACCAGGAACTGGACGTTCCATTTTGAGGATCCTAACCTCCAATCACTCCTCTGAAAGTTTCAGGCTGCAGTAATAAGCCTCAAATGTTGTTTATAGATTACGTCCATAAAAGGATCCGCTAACAACAAGAAGAAACACCGGGAGTTTTCTGGACCTCTGAGGCCATTCTTGCTGTCGATTCATACATGTGTGTGTGTGTGTGTGTGTGTGTGTGCACGTGCACGCATCCTTTGCTCCCCTGGTGGGGTCTCCAGGTTCCCTGTGACCTTGCCTTCTATTTTCCACTGACTGGGCAAAATGGGGGGGGGACCCTCCTTAGACCAGGCCATCCGGAATGTTCCCTCCCAACGGGCACCTGACACATAGCGGACACCGTGCTGGCTGGTTGCTTTTCCTCAATCTCTTGGTTTCTGTACAGTCCAAAAAGCTTGGAACAGGAGGCACTGCAGTCAGTCAAAGGTTTCATGGGGAAGCTGTGCTAGAGGCCACCTCAGTGATGACAGGGGATCCCTTTAAAAAGAACAGGACCAAACCCATGGAAGGCGTTCAGATGTTGTTGGTGCTACATGCAATATGTTCACACACACCGGAATCAGGACCACAGAGCCATCCATTAACCAATCTGACTTTCCCATTGAAGCCATGCTTATGTTTTTGATTGGACAAACGAATAACATCTCTTAACGCTAAGCAGATTTATGGGAAAATATGAACCAGGCTAGAAAAATCATCTATAAATAAAACTCTTTATTTTTCAAGTGACCCGAAGTAGTACTGGGATATATTTTCTGTCAAGACATTTCAAAGATTAATTTGAAAGGGGGCATCAATATGTACATCCGACTTATGCCCCCCCCCCTCCCAGGCCTCTTTTCTGCTGTCACAAAATATTACCCTCAGGATAATATTACTTATCCAGGGAATTCTTGCTGTGGGCTGGTCAGGAATGGACAGTTTTAGCATTAGCAGGTAGTATTCGGTGTGTTGGGAAAGGACAGTTTTAGCATTAGCAGGTAGTATTCGGTGTGTTGGGAAAGGACAGTTTTAGCATTAGCAGGTAGTATTTGGTGTGTTGGGAATGGACAGTTTTAGCATTAGCAGGCAGTATTCGGTGTGTTGGGAATGGACAGTTTTAGCATTAGTGGTACTAAGTAATGATTCTGCACAGCATACAAAATCTGCACCCAGAGTTCTACTGGGCAGCAGAGTGCAGTTAAAGGCAAAGCTGATGCTAGCCTGGTCACTACAGCAAAACTAGGCCAAGGCCAGGAAGACAATATAACACAAGACCCAACACTATTATACCGACTAACCAGGCTGATGATTTATCGAGAGTTGAGGATGTACGATTTTATGGAAGGCCCACACACCCTCCCCATTGTGAGAATGTTTTTCATTAAACTGTGAAACCCAAAGCAGGTATTATGAGCCATAACACACACACACACACACATATGCAAATGCACACACACAGATAAATACATTTTCATGCAAAAATGGAAATCAAATTAAACATCCTTGAGCTATTTTCTTGGTCTTCTGAAGATCAGACATTCTTCTTTATCTCGCTCGATCTCACCATTTGCCGATCTGCTAGAGGGTGGTGAAAAGCCTGAAGCCTCTGAAGGCTGAGAGCTCGTGGGGGGGGGGGGCAGGGGACACACTAAGGCCAATTTAGAGGCACTAAAAGAGACACCTCAGCTACCTGCATGTTTTTGGACAGCTGGAGCAAACTGGAGAACCTGGATGAGCTTGGCACTGCTGGGAAGGGGTGGGGTGGGGGTGGGGGGCACTGACACGGCGCCCACACACTGCACCTGGGCTCCTCTTGAGACATGTCAGCTCAGCAAAAGGCAAAGCGTGTGCATTTACATGTCCGTGTGAGCCCTGGCAGGAAAGCAGAGCCAGATGTTTTCCCTGTACTGTAAATTAAATTGCTTATTTCCTTCCCTGGAAACTGTATGTAGCGAGTCCATCTACTGTGTGCTGAACTTTAATGTCACCTGTCCTCCCTGATTCAGTGTAAAAGGTCCCATCATGTCCATTCTCTACATAATTTCGAGAATATTTGCACATCTGTTTTAATAATACTGAAAAAAGTAGACAAACAAGTAGTTATCAGTTGTGATTCAGCAGAAGATGCTCCATAGGCAGGACTCCAGCTGTGCCCGTCTGGTTGCCGATTGCTCACAGACTGTCTGCAGACCACCCCCAGATCTCCCAAAACCACCTGCAAAACAGCCCGCAGACTGTCCGCAGCCCAACCCACAGACCTCAAAGACTTCCCCATAGACCGCCAGCAGACTGCCCAAGGATCGCCCAGATTGGCCTGCAGACCGGCCCACAGAACGCCCACGGTGTATCACTCAGCCCTCTCCCCATACAGGAAACATGCGCTCATCATTACGTCAAAGGCAGGCAATGTCATCGTACAGGTTTGCCACATGCAATGCCAGGATAAGTATATACATCTTTCAACACTCTAGGTATAAACAAAGTGTCATTCCTTCTGTTCTTACTCGTACGAATGAGTACAACAAAGGAAACAGCATCTGTAATTATCCATTACGAATACAGACACTCTGGCAGAAGCAGCATAACATATGATTAGCAGATTTTGTATGAAACCTTATCAGCTACAAATGATAGTCGATTACTGTGTTCCATCTGGCTCCAACACAGAATCCCGTTTATTAGTGACGCCAACCAGCTGTCATAAAGTCCATCGGCCAGGGGCTCAAGGCTCGATTTCCGCTCTTCTTTCCCAGAATTCCACGCTAATGAAACCCAGAACCTTGCTGATACATACCAAGTACAACGTTTCCAAGACTGCTGTGACTCCAAGGCTGTCTCAGCACTGGTCATTTCGCCCCCTCCTCCCTTCCAGTAAATGGGAGGAAGTAATATTGACCATGACATCAGCATACTGGAAGTTGTTTTTGTAGCGTCTCATTGACGTAAAGACAACAGGGTGTACAAGAAGAAGCCAAAGGCTAAGACACTTAGATGCAATCTGATAAGCCTAAGAAGTTTCATGTATAAAAACTGACTCACTATGACTAAACAACACACCTGATAAAGTCACTCCACAGAGGACATATGAACATGCTAAATGCTTCAGTTACAGCATACTGGGCAACAGTGTGCTGGCAATGTGTCTCTGAGCATGACAGATTCTGTTGTCATTAAATCCCGGGGGCCCTCAATAACGATTTGGGCAATCATTTGATGAGGACAGTCCCAAGGGTTAGACCACAATATCATGTGCTGGGGGACCACAGGTCTGATCCTTAGTCAACCATCTACATCTATTCTCACCTGATCTTACTTATATATGCTTCATCCATTTTTCAGTGTACTTAATGTTGTGGTCTTCGCCTGTCCGGAAACTAAAAAGAAAAGGTTCTAGGAACTTCCATGACAAATGTAACACGGTGCAGAATGCTGCAGACTACCTCTGTCATCACGTCCTGCAGCTTGAACTCACCTCGGCTTTTATGATGCTGATTTGCGAGGGTCATATTACACAAGCTTAGACCGTCGCCAGTACACCCTCACTCCCAAATTTCATTAGTGGTATTTCACTACGAATTCACCATCTTTTCCACCACAGACATGCTGAGACCTTATTTGTAAAATTACCACTATCATCCCACTGAGATCTTTATCTTAAACGCAATACAACTCAAGACAAATCCAATATGGGGCATAAATTCACATGACTAACATGCAAAGCACTGGATTACAGATTCACCGTATCAAAATGGCAATTATTTTATCACAGTTGTGTGTTAAGGCATTTCATTATTTTCTATCGACTTGTAGGTCAACATCTCGGTGTCGCTGCTATGCTGGGAACATAGATTATCTAGAATGTAACAGAAAGGACTCCTTTACAGGGAAAGATTAACGGAGGGCTTTCAGCAATAGAAGAGAGACTGCAGACACATTTTCCTCTACTCAAACTAAAATACATTTTCTGTTTCTCTCTTAAAGGTTGCCAAATTAAGGTTTTGTTTTTTCTCAACCAGGTTACATTTTTAAGTTACTTGATGTACCTTCTGCAGCACATTATTTTGAACCAATAGTTTTTGTAAGTTGTTACGCCAAAGATGTAAAGCTCTTACAGTCTTGACAGATGTTTTCCTTAAAGGGGTGTGCAGCTACCCAGAATCACACCACACCCTTTACAGAGCACAGCTCAGATGTTCCTGTTGCTCTAATCACAATGTCAGGACACCAAAGAAAAGGGTTCAGAACCCCAAACAATACACCTATTTTTTAATACTTACCTGTTGGTTTTATGAGTACCTCAACTTTCAATGAATTAGCATCACACTGCGATTCTACAGCGTATTATGCCTCCTTTGAAACTGGCCGGGAATATTTTAGTGACTGCATCCTTGCCAGATTAAAACATAATTCTGTAACACTAGATTGTCTTGAAATGCCTGTTTACCGGAGGTACGCATCATCTAAAGAGATCTTGACACTGATTCTGTAGAAGGATAGCATGCCACAAAGATAATCAGAGGGGTAATTCAGCCAGTACATCATGTACTCTCTCTTCATAATCCTCCTTATTCATTTGTTGCTGAATAACTAAAGTAAAACCTACTCATGACGAGATACGGGATACCAGCGCCCTGATTGGTCAGCTGACAGAAACCATTCGAGCCGTTTTGATCTAATGCGTCAAGAGTGGGTAATAAAAAGTAAGCCGGTATCAGATGTCAGTACTCAATGTATCCTTATAATGATTACTACAAGCACTCAGGCTTAGTGCACTACGTCGTTGTCTTCAGGCTTGGAATCCCGTCTCCGCTCTGGATTTTGCCGTCTCCTCAAGGCCTAAATGCATGCCGTTTGGCCAAGCAGCATCTGAAATCAGCGACTGCGTGAGTGGGTGTATGTGGGTGCACTGCAATGCACTGCGTCCCACTGCAGCTGCGCCCTAGCCCTGGGTTAGGCTCCACCTCCCCCATAAACCAGTGGTTGGAATATGGATGTATTACAATTATTAACATCACAAAGAAAAATTAACGAATGAAAAAGCATAACTGCGGCGTAAACGTTCGAAAGTTTCCACTGACCACTGCACCGAAGCCTTGGCTACACTGCATGTCACTTCATTTCTCTATCACCATCCTTCCACAGAAACCATTTAAAAAGCACTTTCCCCCACTTCCCGTTCCAATAAAACCATCATCACATAACGGCATTTTAATGTTCGGTCATACTGCATCGGTTTTATCCCCCCACTATAATTCTTAATTAGATCTAATTCTGGTCCAAATGAATCCTCGTTATACAGTATGCTCGGGGCTGGGTTTGCTAAGGCTGGACGTCTTATCACAGATTGATCTAGCCGTCTTGCTTCTGCAGCAATTTTCTCACAGATGGCGGCTCCGTTAACGAACAGCCAGGTAGAACCCCCCCCTCCCAGCAACCGGGAGCCTTAAGGACCCTCATTTAGGGGAGGGAAGAGAGGCTAATTTCACAGAGGCTGAGCTCACACTGCACTTGTTGCTGCAGCGCTGCATGCAGGTCCCTCGGCTTGAGGCTGCCCCCCCAAGTAATTATGCAGGCATCCTGTTATGAACCTTAGATATCTTTACTGAGCCGAGTAATGGACAGGGCCCTCAGAATAGCTGCCGAGGGACCACTTTACACTCTATCCGGGCAGGAAACACCCAGTGATTACAGAGACAGCCCATAATACTTAGGAACCGGCTGTCACTAAGCTACCCTGGCAAAAAGCAGTCGACCCACTTGACCTAGTGTTCATCCCATAGTCCGCGGCCGCATGCGGATCCATGAGGATCTATGAGCAGGAGGTTTTTTCCATTCAAGATTACTACAGAATATTACGGAAAATTAAATATTAGAAAGGAACATAGAATTTAGGTTTGAAGACTAATAACAAGATTGGCACTTATGATCCAAATTTCAGCTGTTGTAACACGATGCTTGAAAAAAAATACAAATTAAAATAAAACCTCGTGCTGCATGAAAAACAAAAAGTAAATGAGCCAGGAGGCATGCCGCAGACATAATGCATGTGTCAGGCATGTATTCTTCTGTTAATTGGCTCAGTATGTCTTGATTTCCTTTCAGATCTGTGTCGGAGCTTCTGGCTTTTCAGACGCAATAACACGTCAGAAACCAAAAATATTTTTTTCCCCCAAAAAGTTTAGCCTCTTTTTGAGACTCAGCCTCGGTTATCCTCAGCCTGGGCCACAGGTGGAAAAGCTGCATTTAAAGTAGGTCAGTAAAACGCAGCACTGTTCGAATAGTTGAACGGGAAATGATGTTTCCATTCCCACATTTTTACAGGCTTTTACTGCAGAGATAATATTAGTTGTCACAGTGCGAGTGAGTTCGCCAAACTGACTGCGGCTGAATCCGAGCGAGGGGGGGGGCGTCCTGGTTGGTGGGACTCAAATGCATATCTCTCTGCTGTGGGATATGACAGTGGCAGCAGTTTCCGAGTAACACCTAATTTAGGGGTCATGCCTTCACACACCCTGCTTCCATTTCACTTCAGACTTTGGTAGAGTTCACACAGTCATGTGGATATGAAGGAGCAAATGAAACAATCAATAATAAAGAATTCCTTTAACAATAAAATGAAACATTCCGACTCAGAATCTAAATGAAATTTGATTGAAACAAATGTCAGCCTAACTGGAGGGTCACCCACACAAAATAAATACAATTGATTTAAAGATTGTTTCGCATTTTAACAAGCGACACGACAGAACCCGTGTTTGCTAGCCATCATCTTCCAAAAAAGAACTTCATGCTGATTTTTCTAGGCACTGAGGCTGTGACCTTACAGCTTAATGTATTTTCTGAACGTCTAGCATATGAAGGAGTTGACATGACTGGACCCTCACATCTTTACTTCATCCATCCATCCATCTTCTAACTGCTTTTCTTGGTCAGGACCTCGACATTGCCCAGAGTATGAGGTGTGTATGTGCAGAGTGTTCCCCATCCCCATGCTGCCTGGAACAGGCTCCTAGTCGCCCCAGAGACTGGGCCCCTCTATCAAACAAAAATTGGTCCTTTATTCCCCGACATATTAATCACCATCAATTATTGGTTGTGTTATATCACATAATAACACCACTGCACTTTACCACATAGCCATCGTTGCTTATTGACTTTACTAAAAGATGCTCAATAATGGAGAAGCTGCCTCGAAAAAAGCGACCTTTACTCCTGGGGTAGCAGTGGAGGGGTGAACATGCATGTATTATTGGGTCCACACTTGTGCCATCAGGGCAGACAGCAAAGAGATCCACAGGACACCAGGATTAGAGGATGGGACTTGACACTGTGATGGTAGAAACGGGAACTTTACCCAAGCAAATAAAATACTAATAAATGTTTAGTTCTTTATCTTAGATGAGTGAAAAAAGTGAAAAAAAAACCAGAAAGAACCAGGCCATAATTTTACACAATAAATCAACTGATTACACAAGGGGGTTGGGGGGTAGCACCCTGACCTCGCCACTCCCAATAAACACTCAAACCCCTGTGCTTTTTTTGTTATAGTTATCTCGGTAGGACAATATGAATCAGGTTTACTGTTCAAGCATGCTCACGCACAGAGATAAAATAAGAGGCGTTATCCTGTATTACTCGGACTTAAAAGGTTTTACTAAAAAAGCAAAATTCACCATTTTAATTACCACCCATTTATTTCCCATAAGTGGCTGTACAGTAAATGGAGGCAGTGAGTCTGCAGTCTATGCCAGAAAGAACAAGGAGCAAAGTCGGAGACACCCTAGCTGGGATGCCATCCCATCTCTGAGTGCAGAAGCACACAATCACACAGTATGGAGATTAGACCTACCGACTTGGTGCGCGTTTTTTTTTTTGGAGTACGGCACAAAACACCGAGGGACGAGGAAACTTCAGAGGCGGATATTTCAATTACAACTAATTTTAGAACACTATTTAAACTCCCTTACAAACAGGTTCGGGTAACCTAAAATGACAAAAAAAAAAACTCAAAAGCATGTTTAAAATATCAATTTCGCTCTCAGCTTATATATAGTTCGTATGTTTCATCACAAAAGGTAAGAGAAGCCCCTTCTCAGCATGAGAGACCGGGCTGGAACTACGAGGAATCCCACACACCAACCACGTGACCTGCTGCGTACCCATGTGATTCACTGTAAATACACGTGATCCGCCTGGCAGACGTGAAAAGGGGCCCCTGTCCACCAGTGATGCGCGGGTCAATGTATAAACAACCCGAACTCGACCGACGTTTTCAACTAACCCGCCCGCAATTCGGACTGCAAAAAAAAGGGAATATTGTACCCGACCCGCTTCCTGTCTAGTACCATATAAATTACAAAGGTTTAATTGGCATCTTTATTTCAAACGACCCGACCGACCGCGACCCGAATATCATTAAAAATATTTTTGGATGACTCGTAACCGCGGGCACCCGCTCATTTTGGATCAACCCGCGCATCACTACTGTCCACCTATACTGCCAGTTGCTTTTAATCTTCCCTGCTGATAGTAAGCAAAATGTGAAGTTGACACCACACCATTTTATCCCTAGCGGTGCATTTGTCTGGGTTTCCCCTGACAGCGTACCTTCCCCTGGCCGGCGGCCAGAACCAAACAAAGCATACATTAAACGAAGCGTTATTAACCAATACCGCTCATACCTTTCGTCCCCTCTAAATCTACAACTGGAGTATTTAAAAAGAAGGATCAAATATACAAATATGACCATTGTATAAATGCAAACTCCCTTAAGCAGAACCAAATTAGTTTACACTCAGTGTCCTTCTTCACCAGTTAGGATTACTTGTGGACGGACTTCCAAAAGTACAATCTATGATCTAGTTTAAGTGGAGGACAGCAGCCAAATGGTTCGGGAAACGATGCGCCTGGTGGGACCGATTCACAGTATTTTGTTTTTTTGTTCTATGGTATTCCACATTAAATCTATTAGAAGCCTGCCATTAAAGTGTCTATTAAGTACAAGTACACCCTGAGCAATATATGCTCTACAAATTTGCCCAACACGACGCTGCGGCGGAATACTCCCGGTAATCGGTGAATACAGTATACAGAGCTGACGAGACTGAAACGATAAAACAAATGCAAATACAAAACTATGCATGATGTAGCTAACAAAACAAACAACCGCACACAGTGCTGCAACCATAAAGCTTTTATGAAGACAGATTAAGCAGATCTTCCGGAGAAGGGATACATTACAGTGGTCTTACCGGTGGTTTGCGTCGCTTTAATGGATGGTACATGAAGGTTGAGGTTGGATGGTTGATCGCAGGGATTACGGTTCCGATGACCATGCGAATAGCGTGGAAGAGGGAGCAGCACAAATTGCAGACAAGAAAAATGTCGAGCCGTCGAACCAAAGTAGTCGTTTCTTATAAGTTTCATCCATGCTTTCAGATTTAATCTCAGCTGCACCCCGATGACTCAGATCGGCGATCACGTCAACCTGGTAAGCGAGCCTGGCTCTGTCAAACCGGCTGCCTTTTTAGGTTTACCGCAATAAGATCCTTGATAAAGAGGGCACCACAGTCTCTTTTATACAGTTATGAACATACGGAGGATTGCAGCACAGGTGCGCTCCCCTAAAACACACATCAAAAGGCGTATGAGGGGCAAAGCATAGGAATCAAATTCAAGCCGTAGGCTAAATGTTTCTCTTTTTTTATGGGCGAGGGGAGGAACTGTCAGCTCTGTTTCACCAACACTGCAACAAAGAGTGTAATAACACCTCTCAGTGTGGCATGCGGTTCTCTGTGCGCCTTGGTTTTCACAGATAGACTTCTGTTTTCACAGTAACTGGGGCTAAAACTGGCTTCTTCTCCAGTGAAAGAGTCAAGGACAATCTGAGCCGAATCAAGGTCAGTGTGGAAGGTTGCTGGGTAGCAAGGCAATATCATAAGGCTGCATAATGATTGATGTCAATTTCTCTTCAGTTAAAAATCAGGCACAAAATATTTGTATCAATGCATTTAAAACAGGCATGTTTCAAAACTGCAAGCGATTAAGTCAGAGAATTCCTTCTATAGTCTTTACTATGACTCGAGCAAAAGTTAAATATAGGTAGTTTATGATCATTAAAATTTTTTATAAGCTTAACCTTGGAAAAACTACCGGCAAGGATTGATAGTGAAACAGTTCTAAAAAGCTAACACTCAACTTATGTTGTTAATACATCATTAATACCTGGTGAAGTCAACACCTGTAAATTATTAATATGAAATCTGAGGATTTCTGTATACATTAGCCGGAGTATAGTATTTGCCACAGAGGACTTTCCAGAAGGTATTTCTTGACCGAGTTTAGAGTGAGCCCCTTCATTTGGAGCTGGGCAGAGCCGCGGAGGCTGACTGTTGTAAGTGCCGATTCAGCGCGGACTTGAAGAGCCCGGTTGTGCTCAGCCGGGTCAGAGGAGGTAGGCAGTAATTCACTCCACGGCCCACTGAGGGTTCGGCCTGGCTGCACATTACCATAAGAAAGCGAGCCCTGGCCCAGAGCAGCATCTGGGTGTGGGGAGTGGAGACGTGCCACTGACCCCCCCCCCATCCTCCATCGCACTCTCTCACCCTGCCGGATGATGGGAGAGAGCACTGGGGCAAAACACAGAAGAAAAGGAGAAAGAGAGAGGGGGAGAAAGAGTGACAGAGAGAGAGAGAAGGGGGGGAGTGAGGAAGAGAGAGAGAGAAAGGGAGTGGGGGAGAAATGGAGAGAGCAAGGAAGAGAGAGAGAGGGAGTGGTAGTGTACCCCAGCATATTCCAGCCTATGGACCCCATACAAAGAGCAGAGCCCCCCCCCCCCCAAAGCACATCCATGCTGATGGGGGGGGGGGCACCATCTACTGCCTCATTCTGAATGGCTTATGGTCCAGCAGGTTTAAGAAACAAAGGGCCCCTTCAGGTGCAGGGATCCTGCTGCATTGTGGGTAACAGGTGCACACTGGGCTCCCTGACATGTATCCAGGAGAGACGTTGTAATGAAGGTCTGCATGGATGCTGGTCAGTTTCTGTGTGTTTTGCTGACCCTTACTTGTGAGAAAGGCATCGCCTCTATCCCAGAGATGATGCCATCCAAAACAACGCGTCCCAAAGTGACTCGCATGCTCACTGCCCCCCCCCCCTTCCCCCGAAATTGATCTCGGAGAATGCTCTTGGCCTGGCGCTTCACTGTCAGCCATGGCTGGCCGCGGGGTTGAGTGTGTGACCCAAGCGTCCTCGGAAGTGACCGGAATGGCGGGAACGTGGCCAGCGGCCAGGACAGAGGTCACTTTCCCAGACCGTGGCGCTCGGCCGCCTTGGGAATAGGGGGGCGGTGTTATGTGCCAGCGGATTCCCAAGCAGGGGCCCTCGGGGGCTGCGTTTAGCCACTAGGTTACAAGCCGGAGCAGTTTCTGAGGGCCGTCCCTCTTTTCCCATCGCAGGAACTTCTTCCCAGCCATTTAGATCAGCGCTTCCCAACCCGGTCCTCGGGGACCCACAGACGGTCCATGTTTTTGCTCCTTCCCAGCTCCCTGCCTGGCAGCCCACACTTTTTCCTGCCCAGTGGGGAGCTGGGAGAGAGCAAAAATGGGGGAGGTCTGGGGACTGCCTAGGGGAGGACCTAGCGAGAAGCAGCCGTGGTCTGCAGCCCTGCTCCAGAGCAGAGTGTTTACATTCTTGCTTCACGCTGCTGCACAGTTTTCTGCAGCCCGCCACACGATTTCTGCCGAGGAAATCAGGTGGCTGTACTGGCCTGCAGATGGGAGGGAAGTTGGCAGACATCGAGGATAATACCGCTGCGATCTGATTAGAAAAAAGAGTGGTGGGGGTGGGGGGGTCCGAGATAGTACTAGAAAGCATTTTCCCTCCTCTCGAAGCTTAATGATTAATGTCTTGCAGATCTGTTCCCATTCCACGTCGCTCTCGCCTCCAATGACATCGCACACAGTACTTCACTTTGGGTTTTATGTTTTGAGCTAAGCAGAATTTCTAAGCAGAAAAAATAGGAAGCACAGGATTTAAGAAGTAAGCTGATGTGTATGTTTGACGGGTCTAAAGGCGAGCCCCCTCGCTGCCACCGGCCCCTCATCAGGCAGCCCTGCTGTGAGACGTGGGTTTTAAGAAACACGGCGTGTCCAGCCGCAGCCTGGAATCTTCGGAGCGTGTCAACAGGCAGGGTATTGTGCAGCATCACCGACCACAAGTGGCCTGTTGTCTTTGCGGACAGACTAAAAGAAAACACTGTGGCCGGCCAATCAGCACGGGCCGGTCGCTCCTACACCCTGCACACGGAGCCGCCACCCCCCCCCCACACACGTGCCGTTCGCCCAGCGCACACGCGGGTAATAACTCCTCCGGCAAAGCTGTCATTTTCCCCATTTCAGATGTCAGACTTGGAGAAGTTTATCTGGCAAATTGAGTACGTTTTCCTAGGAGCCTAATTCTTTTTCTCTTTGCCTTATTTTTCTCAGGTGCCGACGCCCACTTTTCCCGAACACATGCGTGGTGTTGTCACTGACAGCTCTGCAGCTGCTCTGACGCAGGCACAGGCTTAGGGGTGTGAGCCGGGCACTTAAGGCACGTCCTCCAGGCTCCAGCTCAGCCACAGAACTTACCCCACAGACTTTAAATTCACAAACCAGCTTAACCACGTTTATAAGGTATGTTTCAGGGCAGCTTGTCACGTCCAGCCACCCCCCCCCCCCTTCTTCCCCACGTAAAAGAGTTAAACCTCACGGTAACCTCTACGCAGCCTGGCACTGAGCTGTCTGTTACACCATAAACAAAAGCAAACATTCCCCCCCACCCCCATGCCCCCTTGAGCTATCTCAGGCTGATAAGGTTGTGGAGACAGACTCTGCCCCCTGCCACCATAAACTCCCCCAGATCTCTAACGAGAATCAAGTGACAGCAAACAGAGGATCCATCAGGCAGTTTCCGTGGAGTGACAGGACGCTTGGAAGGAGGCAGTGCTGAAGGTCCCGGTGGCTCCTTGGCCGCCAGAGCCACTCGCAGCTCAGGACTGCCCGTACAGTCCCGGAGAGTACTTACTTCCGCTGGGCTGAGCGCTGGCTCTCAGTGACTCCGGCAGATTCCTGGCTGCGGATCCAAGGAATGAACAGTGTCCGGGGCGAGCGAATCCTCTCTGAGGTACGCGGCGCGCTGGGCAGGAAAATCGCTGGGAAGCTGGGAGAGCCTTTGCCGGAATGAGCGCGCTCGCTCTGCCGCACGCACACTGCTTCCCCCTGCGCTCCTCAGCACCTCCCACTTCAGTGACAGAGCCAAAAAAAAAAGGAGCAAATCCCTGGAGCTGGGGGGGGGGGGTGGAGTCCTCCCAAACTCGGCAAGTAGCAGCTCGACCCTCACCCCACAAAATGGAGATAAACAGCACTACAGTGCATACTACAGTGCATACTACAGTACATACCCTTTACCAACAGCCTGGGAGGAGACCATATGATTCTCAGATGCAAAAAATACTGGGCATATGGTCCTCATTTGGGGGGGGATTTATTACATTTTGAATGGAATACTCCTCAAGTTCACACGTGAAGTACTGACTAAGTACAGCTTCCAAAACACATGCTGAGAAAAAAATTTGGAATTGCCAGAATTCCTGCACTGACTGCTACAAAGCTGTGGCCTGACCCTTATAATAATAACAACAGATTAACACAGCCTGATTAAACAAATCACACACAAACCAAAGTACATTTTCTGTCTTTCTGAACACACTTTAAACATCAGAGTCTGGAAAAAGTAAGATGAACAGACCACATTTTAGGAGCAATGAAAACAGGAATTCGTGTCAATTCACAAACATTTACCCACCACAGTACAGCATGAAAACTCCGGAGTAAAAAACATCCATCTGCCAAAGAAATTTCCAGACACGATGCCTGTAAACCACTTGAAACAGTTGCTTGAAACAGATCAACCCAAATGAAGCACAGAAGGACTGCGGCTCGAGTCCAATGCCCATCACAGGACAATCAGGGCTGCGTAAAAGAGGAGCCCAGGTTTGGCCCTCTGGGGTCTCTGGGGCCCCCAAACAGGAAGAGGCGGGGTCATGGATTACTATACCCGATGACGTTCGAAAAACGTCACCTTAGACCGGCAGTGACAGGTCATCAGTTTAATAGTGCAGTTTACTATTGCAGGGTGTGTGTTGCGCTGGGATTATATCCAGTCAAGTGACGTGGGAATAGCCAGTTCCTGAACAAAGGCAGTTACCGCAGTTGGTGTGTCACTGCCCAGCCAGTAGGATGTCGAATTTCTAATCCTGTGTAATCCACCTCCGTCTGATGTGTATTGGCCCGCAGTGAACATGAACAATGGGGACGTCATGGGTAATCAGCGAATGGCAGCAGCCTTGGCAGAGGCCCGCGGGTGGATCTATAGAGGCAGCGGGGCGAGTATTTACATTGCCCCCTGAGCCTCCGCCCCC
>JAABNY020000019.1:9678199-9690389 GCA_015164015.2 Brevimyrus niger
ACTAGCACATTTAAACAAAACTTGCTGCTATTACCCCCCCTCCCCCACCCACCCACCCCAATACAACCATAATGTCACACGTGCAGGAAAAGACCAATCTTAGCAGATTAAGGCCAAAGTGTGACGGGGCATGACATGGCCATCGGTTGGGGGCCTGTCAGAGCCGACAGCAATTAGCCAGGGGCCAGCAGGAAGCGTTCCGGTCCCGTCCATCACCGAAACAGTGGCACCCGTACTGTCCTTTGCCTAGATTTATACTGCGGCCCCTAGCTCTACTGAAAGGCACTGGATTGGCTAGCTGGGCTGCCACCTGCTGGCACTCAGGCCACCGGAAGGACTGCCCATGAAGCGTTGCCATGCCGCGGGGATCGCAGCCAAGGCATCCCGGCCTAATTAAAGACGATATAGTGACGCACCGGGGCCAAAATGGGGCTTCCTCTGGACGATGGGGGGTTCTTTTTGAAAGGAGTGTTGTTTGAGTCAGGAACTCAACATACTTTTTTTGGTGAGCATGTGACTTAGCATGTCACTGGAAGAGAGGATGGGGGCAGCTTCTCTCAGACGAGGCCCAGCATATATTGCAGCCCTTTGACCAAGAGCAGAGCTGCTGCAAAGAAAGGCCATGAAGATCAGATGTGCTTGGCATTGTATGGGAGAAGGTGGTGTGAATGGGATGCTTCCTGGATGCAGTGCAGGTTATGCAGTGCAGGTTACCCACATAGCACAGTTCACTGAACACAGAGCTGTTTCGCATAGTGGTTCCTCTGCACTCTTAGTCTGAACTGGTTCAGATTTCTATGTAAATACGAGTGATTAATCAGCTTGGAGGCAAACCCAACACTTTTCCCTAAACAATAAGAGGGCATGTTCTGTCAGGTCACAGGGTGGGGTTTTAACTTTAACTGCAGCCATCCAGCAGCACGGTTACAAAGTCAAAAACCGACGTAGCAAAATCAGTGCAGCTACCACATTAATACCACACCCTCCCCACCCTTGGCTGCTGGTTTGGCGATGTGCCATAGGGCAGCCATTAATGTGTGATAGCATCTGGGCGTGTTTCTCTATATCTCACTTCCTGTATGTAACTCCATCCAGAATCACAGAAGCCGCGCAGCAGCGCCCAGCCATAGGCGCAGTCAGCTCGACGTCGCTGATCCAGGGGGCGGTCAGCATGCGACCCAGCGGGGAACGTGCCAGCACTCCCGGCTCTCGGAGCCCCAGAGTGCGCGCTGAGGCGCAGCGCTGACACGTGCCCAGCCAGCTCCTTATGGCCGTGCATCTGCTGCTGCGGCCGCCGTTTCCCCAGTGGAGCATCTGGGCCCAAGAAGCGATTAAAATCTGCCTCATTAGCCAAGCTGGCAAGGGGAGAATGGATTCAAATGGGACGTTGAAAGAGGAGCTCTCTTTCATACATCCAGGCAGAGCAGGAGAGAACAAGTGTCAATAAACATAGTGCATTTCACAGTATAGTCCCTTTATTGTCTTACTGTATAAATGTTGGCTGCAGGTTTGTTCCAAGAGGTCTGGCTTTGGGACAGCACTGCTGCAGGAGGTTTAGTTTGTTAAAAACAAAAATGATTGTTATAATAAGTCTCCATGTTACACTAACTAACCCGGGCACCCGTAACTCTTCCCAGGCAATCCGTAACCAGCATTGTGTTTATTGCATCTTTCAAAAGAAGACACACTTGTTGGCCATCTTCATCGACGGCTTATTGGAAGGCGTGAATAGAAATGTGCCAAGAATACTTTGGATCATGCAGAAGCATGTGAAAGATCTTCCAAAAGGTGCGAGGCACCTGCTTTAAATCCTGTCAGAGGACGTCGGGCACAGAAACACAGGGGTAAAACGCTGTGAGCCTGCTTCACCGTACAAGCTTATGGACCAAAAGATATCAAACATGACTCTGCCAATGAGCAGCAATGTTCATGAAATATCTGAAAGACAAATAGAACAATATGACAAGCTGCTAGTTCCAATAGAGAGTGAAAGTGATTTGTGACCCCTGGAAAAAAGAAAGTGAAACAGAGTTGGCTTGGAGTGTTGATAACAACAGTGTAAACAGCACAGTTGTTTGCTTAATGAGACACAAACCAGCACTGAGGCCTGGTGACTGTGAAAGGGCTACTTTTCTGAAGCTGTAAGGGGAATTAGCCCCGAGGCCCAGTGACCCTGAAAGCACTGCCTTTCTGAAGCTGTGATGGAAATCAACCCTAAGGCCCGGTGACTGTGAGAGCGCTGCCTTTCTGAAGCAGTGATGGGAATTAGACCAGAGGCTCGGTGACTGTGAGAGCGCTGCCTTTCTGAAGCAGTGATGGGAATCAGCCTTGAGGCCCGGTGACTGTGAGAGCGCTGCCTTTCTGAAGCGGTGATGGGAATCAGACCTGAGGCCCGGTGACTGTGAGAGCGCTGCCTTTCTGAAGCAGTGATGGGAATCAGCCTTAAGGCCCGGTGACTGTGAGAGCGCTGCCTTTCTGAAGTGGTGATGGGAATCAGACCTGAGGCCCGGTGACTGTGAGAGCGCTGCCTTTCTGAAGCGGTGATGGGAATCAGCCTTGAGGCCCGGTGACTGTGAGAGTACTGCCTTTCACCAAATGGGTATTAAATGTACAGCCACAGACAGAGCATGTTGATTCTTGCACATTTGTCTCCTTGAGTGTTCTTGAGGTCAAAGCAAAATAGTCTGAAAAGCACGCCAGTTTCACTGCAACGCTAAGTGCTTCAGAGCCATGACCTTTGGTGCAACCCGAGGGAAGAATGTTAAGGAGGATCTTTCCTACATGGTACGCCTCTACTGTGCTCTCGCTGACAAGCATCCCAATCCTCTCTGAAGCATGAGGAGTTATTTCTCTCTCATGCTATTGTTGTCTTTGCAGCCATTTTAAAAAAAAAAAACAAAGAATCAAAATGATGAGATGCTGAGAGACTGAATGGAGATCTTACATAGATGGAAATAGATGGATGCTGATTGGTGAAGCAGTAGCACTTGAGGGGACACAAATAATGTAGTATTATGCTATTACATATCAATTAACCACAAATTAAGTGTTAGTTCCAAACTGATCTAATATTTGTTCATCAATAATGCATTGTCACTCATCTTTTTTCTCAAGCTATTATAACATTTGTTGCCATTCTTGTGTTAATTATGTAAACCTTCATGAACTTCTGAAGAAACCATTGAAGGAAGTACTGTAGGAACAAATAATGAATAACATATGTGAAATACTGATCTCAGCTTTGTTCATTGTTAATGGATCGTGACGCATCATTTATCGCAGTCAGTTACTGTATTTGTTACTACTGTATATCTGTTAATTCTGTAATTCTTAGTGAAGTGCTGAATGTACCACTAAAGGAGCTATTAAGGAATGATTGAAGGAAGAAGTGATGAATAATACAAGTAAAAGACTGATGTCATGTTTATTCATCATTAATGAGTCATGACACATCTTTCATCGTAAGGAGCAACTATATTTGTTCATGATTTGTACTTCAGTAGTAACTGAGTTACTACTAAGCATTTGTGTCCCCTCAAGTAAAGTATTATCAGTTAAGCTAACATTAATTTATAAATGAATGATGGGGTGTAGACATTGAAAGGCTGAGTGCTTATTAATGAGAGCCAGAGCCTTATGTTGCATTATCAATGGAAGCAAAAGCTTGTTGTTAGTGAAAGGTTGTCAATGGAAGGCAAGGTTCAGTGTTATACGGTGATCAGCAAGAGACTGGTCTCTGCGTTAGGTGGTCAGTTGGATGCAGGGGTTAGTGTTAAGAGGTGTTTAGTGAGAAGAAAAGTTTTGTAAAAAAATGAATCAAGGTTTACTGTTAAGGGTTTGTCAATGAGAAGCAGGGAATGCTATTTTGTAAGGTTAATATTTAAAATGAGCCTCCAATTTCCCAACACGGAATATGGACACATACTAGAGTATCTCACAACTTTGGACATTACATTAACTTTTCTCCAAAACATACTTGGATGAGAAGGTAGGGTCAGGCAGTGCCCAGGTTTTGTTTAAGGCCCTAATGGTAACACCATTCTGCCAATCACAGGAACCAGCAACCATCTGATGACAGGCAGAGAATGCTAGCCCTGAGAGTAACACATGACCTACCACTGCTGCAGACCCAGTTAAATGGGCTATGAGATTTGAGTGTTCCTCTCTAACCACTCCAGAATGTATTGAATAAATGACTAAAGCTGGAAATTTAATGGGGGGGGGGGTCAAGGTGAAATAGACAAACATTCTTTTATTTCACTGGATTTTGATCTGACTCCAAAGAGCAGGCATGTGGTAAATGCTGTCAACAAATGAATGTTACAACCAAGCCTGACTGTAAACGAGCATGACCGTGACTACCGCACTAATGGGGGAGGCTGACCCGGCAATGCAGGCGTTTCCATTGCTCGAGCGAGCTCCACCCACATTCACATCTTTAGCAAAAACAAACATGCTTGGATTTGCAGAGTCAAGAGAATCCAAGAATCTAATACAAACTCTGAGCCCTCTGCTTATGCACATTACCTGGGGAAAGGGCAGCATATCTCCAAGGCTCCCAAACACTCAGCATGTTTTTGAAGTGCATTTCAGCTACAGTTTCATATTTACAAAATGTCAAGAAGAGGTCGGATGATGCTTCCTACATGTGTAGATAGCTGAAAGGTCCTGCAAACCGGGCATTGATGTCAACTTTTAGCTGTGCAGCGGGGATGAAAAACCCTGGATAAAGGGGACAACAGCTGCATGTTGAGCTGGAGATTAATCCTGGGGGTCAGAATCCATGGTCCAAGCACAGCAACATGGTTCCTAAATCCCCTGTTTTATCAGCAGGCTCAGATCAGGTTCTTTGGTTTAACGGTGAACCATGGGGTGCTGCATATTTGACAAGGGAGCACAAACTCTCATGTGCCACCATTACAGAGCAATCTATCTAACAATAGTGTCATACAAAAAGAAACCCATGACTTCTCAAGGGTGAGTGACACTGAGCCAGAAATGAATTCAGCACAGAATTCCTGAACGTGGACGTACTTGTGATCATTACATTGTACACAGACTCTGTCATGCGCATAAATGTCACATAGTATTATGATTCTCTTACACTGCGCTGCTAATTTTAAGAATGAAATCCTGCGGAATCCATGACATTCTCACGACTGCTCTGCTCTGCATTTGCAATATAATTATTACTGTTTTACTCAGAATAAAAACCACGGTGACACTTCACTTGAGGGGGTGCAAGAAGCTTAGTAACAAAGTTACTAGTCAAGGACACCCCTTGAACAAATACAGAAATGAAAATAAATAACTGTATGAAATATATTAATCATTATGACCAATTAATGATGGATGAACATTGGATCAGTAACTAACACTTAGTTACTGCTTAATTAATACATGCTTAATTAGTACAAGTAAGTGTGTAATACTACGTTATTTGTGGTCCATAAAGTAAAGTGTTAGCAATGCCACTTTTAGCTTGCATGGGGAAATGTAAGAGGAATTAAATAATTTAGGTTGAACAAAGAATCATGTTTTAGACATCAATACATCAGTTAGAAACATGTAACTTGTAGGAAAACTTGGCCAAACTTTGGGTGGGTCATTACGTGCAATTTTCGACTTGCACCTGAAGAGCTGTGAATTCAGATGCTGCCTGAAATGTGTGGGCGGAATTTGCATGTTTTTCCAAGGGGATATGATTCCAGTAAACCAGAACCTCAAAGCCAGTTCTGCATGAGGGAACTTTGAATAGACGGTTCTGTTCTGTTATGCCCTCTATATCTCATGAGGGGTTTTGATGCAGTGATGATTCCATACATGAAAGATATCGGACAAGTGTTTTTCCCAGGAGCTTACATCTTAGACAGTTTCTCAATCCAGTCCGCAGGGACCCCCAGATGGTCTCCATTTTTGCTCCTTCCCAGCTTCCTGCCTGACAATTCACATTTACGTTCCCAAAAATGTGGACTATATGGGGGTCAGCGAAAACTGCTTTGAGAAACACTGCTCTAAGATATGTTTTACTCATGTTTAATGTGAAACGCTGAAAGGTGGAATATATCCGGTGAAAGTTATTGTGTTCCCAGAGAGATGCAGGTTTTTCTTGTTCAACCCAAGCGGACATAAGCCGTGTCACAAATCTATGAAGAGCTTTTAACACTTGCTTTGTTAGTGTTTAAACCAAGTTTCAAAGGTCAAACGTATAGTATTCTCAATGGTTTCTGAGGTCTCACAGATAGGTTTTCCTTGTCTTACTCACACAAGGATACAATCCACTCCAATAAGACACACCTTTAAACCAAAAGCATGCTTTGTGGACATCTGAACATCATTGATTTACTGCTCTGGGGACTCCTGATAATATACTTTTGGGAAAAAATAACTTCCAAAATCAGAAGGGAAAACATGACAATATAACACATGGGCTTAGAAAACAGAATAACAGTCATTGTTCATTGTTAGTGACTGTTTGTGAATCACCAAAGGACAATGAGAAGCCTTTGATGGAGGCTGAATGAATTTATATGACTATTTAGACATCGCAAGAAAAATGCCCCAGAGAAAATGTTGAATAGTTGTCTTCTGCAGGGTTTGTGGTGCAAAGTGGGGGATTTTTTTTATCACACTCGTAGAATCTGTACTGTAAATGTAGAGTGCGATCGTAGGATCTGAGGGTGTAGAGTGTGTTCGTAGGATCTGAGTATGTAGAGTGTGTTTGTAGAATCTGTAGATGTAGAGTGTGTTTGTAGAGTCTGAGAGTGTAGAGTGTATTCGTAGGATCTGAGGCTGCAGATTGTGTTCGTAGGATCTGAGGGTGTAGAGTGTGTTTGTGGGATCTGTAGATGTAAAGTATAATCGTAGGATCATAGGGTGTAGAGTGAAATGGGATTGTCACCTCAGTTTTGCAAAACAAAAAGGGTGCACTCCTGGTTTTTAACAAACTCATTTCTAACTGTAAGAAATGCTAAACATGAACCTCGTTTGCTCTAAATTACAACACCTTCAAATAAATGTTTTTCTACAAATTCTCTAGGTTATCCTGGTGGGCTGAAATTCTTGCAAACCACATGCTTTTGAGTGCTGTTGTCTTAAAATATTCCATATATAAGTGAATGTGAACCCACTTTCTTCAAGTACAAACACAGAATTACTGGGGAGAGGAAAATTTCTTTCTTCTTGCTTCCCATCACTGGAAGGGTCCCCTCAAGTCTGAATCACTGTGTTCCTGTTTTTTTCACCGTGTCACACACATTAGGTTTGTTTTCAAATCTACCTTTGTACAGTTGTTCATGTGGTGTAGCTCAGTCCTGTCATCTGTTGATACAAATTTGTTGATCTCCCTTCCTTCATGGCTTTGTCATGTGGGAATGATATTGCACGCAGGTATGAATTCGAGATTGTGGTTTCAAAATGGCTAATTGTGCTTCCCTAATTAAGAATGGATTCATAGGCTCTGTCGATTGGGTAGCTAAATTCTAGATTGCGGTTTTGAAAACTGCTTCAATTTTATATTGATTTTAAGATAATCAATGGCTAAGACTGGCCTGAACTATTTTAGTTAAAGGGGCTTATTTTTGACACAAGCAGATAATGACCTTTACAGACGTGCTGCGCATGTGGCGTGAATTAGAGGCCTTTTACTTGGGAAACCTGCTTGTGCTCCTGTTTTGTTTTGCTGAGCATGAGCCGGTGTTGGACCTGAAAGAGGCCTCTCCCTGTGCCAGAGGGAGCCAGAAGGTATTCCCTTCACCTAAGGCTTTGCTGAAATCATGACGCTAGAAGCATGAAACTGTTAAAACTGAAGCAACAAAACAGTGAGCAAATAGGTATTTATTTAAACAGTGGTTAGACATCAGTTCTGTTAACCCTTGTGTGTGTTTGGTTGGCACACAGGGACCTTTAACCACCACCTCTCACAGTCTCCCACAGTCCAGTTTCATGAACTGATGTCCCGCAGTGTATGACTGTGTGTCCCCTGTGATGGAGAAGCGGACAGGCTCCCCAACTAGGGTGTTTCCCCGCGATCTTACCTCAGTTTCCTAGGCAAACGTCCAGACTTACTGCCACCCAGTGCTGGGCAAATGGTGACAGAGGATGGATGGATGGTTTGTGTTATAGAATTGCTACAAGTCAAGATGAGAAATGGTTAATAACAGAAAAGGCGATTCATACTGAGTCAGTAGGTGCGCCGTGTGATGACTGTGATGTGAGTATGGATATTAGCAGCTGGATGTCTCAAATCCTGAAGGCTATCACACCTTAACTTCAATTTTCTGTTTTTGTTCAGCTTTCTTCCATGTACCTAGCATGCATTTTAATTTAGAGTTAACCTAAAACAACAAATTAAACTGACTTAAATCTCTCAGTCAGTCTCATGATGCATTCTTTCTGGGCTGAAGGAATGCGTCAACTTGCACCGCATGTCAGTTTCTGTGACATGTGATATCAGTGCAGGACCAGGGAGAGTGACATGTGGAGAGGAGAAAGAAAGCGGAGGGGTGGAGGCGGTAAGGGCTGAGATGAAAGAGGGAAGGCAGAAGCAAAAGGGGGAGACTCAGCAGCTGGAGCCCACTGAACTCCATCATCGTGCGTCAATCCGAGTCGGGATGAATGCCTGCCGGGGATAGTGCTGTAACCACCTTTGTGGAGGCTGCAGCTCATCTCGCTTTCATGCCAGGTCAGAGCACGGAGGGGTAAAGTAACAGGAGACCATTTAGGTCCCACCCCCCGGATATGACAAACAGGGCATGAGGCAGGCTGAGCAGTTAATCAAAAATTAGCTTTGAAGATACCACATCAAAGTTCACGTGGACGAGGAACGTTCCGGATCGCCTCCGGGGTCTCTCAGGGTCCGTCGCTTTAGGCGCAGATGTCCAGGTTCCGGACGGGTCACGGTGTCGTTGACCGGGGCGGCTCCCGCGCGACGTCCTCACCTACTGCTGCCTCTGCTGCAAAAGCGTGGCGCTGCCTTAAGGGGAGAGTGGGGGGGGCAGAGAAACATCTGGGAGGATTAAGTTGCGCCCCGACAGCTGCGGAATGAGCTACAGTACATTATCCACGTGGCTCACACACAACAGCGGCCGCCGCGTCTTATTACACTCAGTACAGCGTGTCCTGTCTGTACTTACAGGAGTGACGGGTTTATGTGCCCGTTGCTTTAGTTGACTGAGCTTTCTGTGGGATCGAGGGTTAGGTTAGGTTTCTCAGGAGGCGTCAGGTGGTGTAACTGAGGTGGTGGACTGCTTCTTAAAGGTGGACAGAACCTCCTGCAAGATAAATTCAGCTGTGGTTGTAATATTTGTATCTGCCTTGCTCACTTACCATCTAACATTCCTGCCTTCCTGAACTGACTTACCTAACATTTGCAGCGATGCTATCGGCTTCTTACTGTCTGAACACACGTAATGTTAACATAAGAAATGCATGAATTGCATTACAGAAAACGTCTGATTTCATGCTTGCGCAAGCATTTAACAGCAGTCAGTAGAATACTGTTGTAAGCCAGGGGGTGGTTTATCCTTTGCTAAGTTTGGATTCGGCATAACAGTGAGTAAAAACTCAATAATTCAATACACCTGCTCAATACACAGACATGTCTTGGCTACCTCTGAGACTCAACCACTTTGTCCGTAAAAGGTAAATAAGACATGTACCAAGATAGAACCATTAAAAGGAAATAAACATCACTGGAATGACCCTGTGAACCAGCTGTCTCTGACTGAATTTACTGTATATATGACTAGTGAGGGAGAAGATCCAGGCTTAGGTAATATATCTGCCATCTTTCAGCTGAAGAACACTCCCCTTAGGACTGAAGAACACTCCCCTTAGGACTGAAGAACACTCCCCTTAGGACTGAAGAACTCCCCCCTTAGGGCTGAAGAATACCCCCCTTTGGGCTGCATTCTGGGCAGTGTGTGGCTCAGTCCAGCACATCTGTGGATCCTTGAGCAAGGCCCTTAACCCTCTGCTTCTTTGGGTGGCTACAATTTGTAGCCACTTTGCTCTCACCTCCAGAGAGCGAGTTGGGGGAGGCAGAAAGAGAATTTCCCCATAGGGATCAATAAAGTATCAATTATTATTATCACTCTCATAGGGCTAAAGGACACTCCCCTTAGGACTGAAGGATACTCCCCTTAGGACTGAAGGATACTCCCCTTAGGACTGAAGGATACTCCCCTTAGGGCTAAATGATACTGCTCTTAGGACTGAAGGATACTCCCCTTTGGACTAAAGAATACTCCCCTTAGGACTGAAGGATACTCCTCTTTGGGCTAAAGAATACTCCCCTTAGGACTGAAGGATACTCCTCTTAGGGCTAAAGGATACTCCCCTTGGGGCTGAAGGATACTCCTCTTAGGGCTAAAGAATACTCCCCTTAGGGCTGAAGGATACTCCTCATAGGGCAAAAGGATACTGCCCTTAGGGCAGAAGAACACTCCCCATGGGGATAAAGGATACTGTCCTTACAGCTGAAGAATGTTCCCCTTAGAGCTAAAGAACACAACACACAATTACTAATTAACTTAGCAGCCCCAAAAAATGATGGCTTGCTGTGTATTGCAGACCACAGAGTCCTATATTCCCGGTACTCAAATATATTCCTATATTTCTTTAATTGCTGTAGTGATTTAGCTCACGAGATGCTTCTGAGCGCTATGATGCCAGGTACTCGCACAGCCCAGTCCGCTCACGCTGAGATTAGACGCCCTCCTCCAGACCTAAGGTGTGCAGTTCCCTCACAAGTGGCACCATCCCAAAAACTCCTCATAAGAGCATAAACAACTCTCTGTCCAAACACATCCTTCCCTCCTGGCAAAGATTCTCCTGACGCAAGGCCTCAGTCGGAGCCAGACTCCACACGTCGGCCGGCAGCTGTGAAGGAGCCCTAGAAAGGCCTCCTCTGTGCTCTAAGGTTTAAAATAGACGGCATCACGATGTAGCAAAGGGCCTGTGGCAGTCTTCATTTTCATACCAATGTTCAGCTTCAGTAATTATGAAGCTTTTGACTTTACCTGGAGTCCATAATCAGTAGTGGGCTCTCCAGAACCACTTCCCAGAGCTGAGTTTTACCTGCTATATATCTCACTATGGGCACACCTGTGACAAGATGCCTCACGTCATGTAATCCAATATGTTCACCTATCGCAGAAGCTTGCCATCTCATGGGTTTTTTTTTTCCATGTCTAAATGTGCTGCTTAAATACGACTCATTAAAAACGATATGATAGAAAACCGTATTAAAGCTGATTTAAGGCTTCTGCAGGCAAGCAAGACACCCTCGGGTTAAAGCACGATGTCTCAAGGTACTACGTCTATGAGGTTTTCCAATCCACATACTGTAAACAGACCCCTATTAAATGCTGGTTACATTTCCTATATTGACTTCTGAAGCAGGCGCTGGTGCCAATGTTGCATCACGTCATGATCTTCAGGGTCTCTCTCAGCAGTGGTGGGCTTTCTGCTCCCAGCAGTGCCAGCCTAAGTTAGGCTCACATCAAGGCACTCACCGTGTTTAAACACCATATGAGTGAAATAGCACCTTTAAGTATAAAATTATTGTGTTCTTGATATTAAAAATTTTAGAGAGAGTACCTGTGGTAAGTTTATTTTCAAACACTTCAGATTAACTGTAGGAGTAGATTTACTGAGCATGACCACTGCATCCTAGCTTAGTTTAGTTGAACCATGAAACAGCTGTTTACCCTGGGAGCATAAATCACATTTCATTACTATTCCGGTATCGCAGACTCACGTGAACCGTAACAATGGAGAACGTCCCTGTTTTACCTTCACGGAAAGCTGCGATTAAAACCTTAATCTTTATCTCAAAGGTAGAACCCTCAAAACAGCAGTGGCAGGAAACGGCGGATCCAGTTACCGTGTCCAGTTACGCCACGCATGGCACACACTCCAGCACTTGGCGCTGCCCTCAGGGCACAGCCCGTCCCGTCAACCTGACCTGGTGAAAAAAAGCACTGGCAGGTTTCAGGCTCCGAACCTCAGACAGAATATTAAACATTTTGCCATCAGCACTGAACCACTTCATTAACATCCAGCAGATGTAAGGTACTTAATTACAGCTGTTTAAAGTAAAGTAAATAAATAATAATAATGGGTTAAAAAGTGTTCTTCACTTGTCTGACTACCTTATGTGTTCACCTACTCACTAACATAACCATAA
>JAABNY020000019.1:9714626-9725382 GCA_015164015.2 Brevimyrus niger
AAATGTACTCTCTCTGCATGGTGGATCAGTGATCAATGTGCTCTCTGCATGGTGGATCAGTGATCACTGCTCTCTCTGAAGACTGGATCAGTAATCAATATAACCTCTCTGCAGGGTAGATCAATGTGCTCTCTCTGCAGGGTGACTAATATTTATCTTACAGAGTAGATCAATGGTCTTTTATGCACTGCGTGAAGGTTAAAAATAAAGTTTTCTAGTGTCTTCAGAAAGACCGAAGACCGTGAGACACCTGGCTTCACTGCCTTTGGCACCAGAAGTGCCATGCAGGTTTCATGCTGCTGCAATTACCCTAAGCTGCAAGCAGGGCAGGAGGTGGCACTGGGCAACTGGACACCATCTGGCAACCGGAAGGCACGGGGGGGGGCTGGGTACTTAACATGACTCACCCCGGTAAAAGCTGCAAATTAGAGTTCTGGCTAAGCAACAGAAGAATGAAATGTATCATAACCCAAATTCATCGGACGGGGGGCAGCCTAGAATCTAGTAAATACTTTAACACCTTCCTACCTGCAGTTCTCTACCCCTGATGCTGTTACCCAGCACCTGTCTTCAGTCATGGGTTCTGGTAAGAGCCAGCTGCATTCTCGGCCTGTCAGGATTGTTCTGTTACAGTGCTACTCGGGTCACTAACCCTTTTCTAAGAGCTTGTGGCAGATGACAGCAGCTCCACATCTCAGCCACGGCTGACTCTCATCCCGACATCCCCTAATGATAATGTTTTCCAGCCGATCACGTTATATTATCTTCCAGGACAGAGCTGGAATAATACCAATATGAGACAATCAATGGGAGACCTTGTGCAGGGAGTGGGGTTAGGGTTAAAGGTCTGAAGTCGTGTGCATACGTACATTTACCCATAATCCCCCAGGGGAAGACTTACTGCAGCTGACCCATGACTGGTGACACCGTGTTTTAGATCAATACCAGCAGTCAGCACTCAATTTTGCACATCACCCTCTGGTCTAAATCTAAATCTCCACCAGCATTCAAATCAGTGCTGGTTTCAGCATCATCTTCTCAGCTTCTTTATTAGAGACTGACTCACCAAAATCATCTTGCTTGGTGTAGCTATGCAATGAGAGAAAGGGCAAACTACTGGCGGAAGCTGACTTCACGTGATGCGATCAACGCCTCAGGATCTCTGCGAAACGTCTGTGATGTGCCTCAGTGGAGTCCTGGACGTCCTGCATCAGCTGAGCCCCCCCCCCTTCCTCACAAAGAAACACCCCCCCCCTCACCACCACCACCACTTCTTCCCCCTGTCCGAAGTCCAAAGAGGATATTATTGTGGCTTAAAACCCTGTCAGAAGTAGAGGGAAATGGCATCACCGCAGAAGTGCCTGGGAGGGGTGGGGTGTCATAAGAGGCTATGTGGCTCTGAAAAGCCTGTTTACTGCACACCAACAAAAACGAGAAGCACACCTATTGGGTCAGGGGTTCAGCTCACCCCCCCCCCCCAGCTTTGTGTGTGGAGTTGGCTTGTTTCCCTTTGTTTGTGTGAGTCGTTCCCTTGATTCTCAAATTTCCTCCCTCAATCCAATGACATGAGATTATGTGGATTGGTGTCTTTGAAACACCATTTGTGTGTGTGAGAACAGCCTAGTGCCTTTCTGGTATCGGTTCCAAGCTTGCTGTGACTCCGGTTTAGACAAGCCATTCCAGCAGTCATTCCACCTGCAGTTCAGGCTAGGTAATCCATCTGAAGCCAAGCAGGTTTGGGCCTGACCAGTAACCTGGATGGAAGACCAGCAAGGAAAGCTGGGTTGCTGCTGGAAGAGGAGGAAAAGCCCATCTTGTCATCTGTATGTTCTCTACATTTCACCCATATGTGACATCATGACATAACAGGATGCAGCTAAATTAGTACCCAGGGAGCAGTGCCTGGGGGCGGTACCTTGCTCTGGGTACCTCAGAGGTGCCTTGCTGGTCAGGGATTCGAACCTGCAATCTTTCAATTACATGTGTGAGTCCCTAACCATCAAGCCACCACTGCCCCAGGTGTAGTGATGGGAACACCGCTGTAAAAACGGTGCCTCCCTTCGGATGAGATGTATTACTCTCTGCGGTCATAAAAATCCCTGGACATCCTTTGAAAGGGTAGGGCTGGTACCCCGATGTCCTGAATAAATTTCTTACTGTGGCCCTTTCAAATCTGGCCTTCTAATCATCCCCCATATCTAACTGGGGAATTTGTAAAGCGTTCAATACATTTTATGGCAGTGGTGACCTTGTGATTGAAAGATCGCTGGTTTGAATCCCTGACTGGCAAAGTACCACTAAGGTACCCTAAACAAGGTACCTCCCCCAAGCACTGCTCCCCAGGGGCTGAGGTAGCTGCCTCCTGCGATTTCATGATGTCACATATGAGTTAATCGCAGAGGACACTGCATTTTGTTTTAGTCGCACTGTGTACCGTGTCCTGAGGTGTGTCAACAATGACAATTAATCCTTTTCACTATCATCATTGCCTCCTGCCCTGAAACCACCTTAGCTGCTGTGTGGTGAGTGTACTGGTGCAGAATGGCTGCCGCCATCAACATCATCCAGGCCGGGGGGGGGGGGGTGGGTACATAGTGCCCCCATTGGTTCTGTAAAGAGCTTTGGGTGTCTTGAAAAGCTCTATATAAATGTAACATTCATTCACAAGTGGCGACAGAAAATATATGCCATGTAAACCCATGCCAGAGAAGGCGTCTACATTTAAGCAGAGTCATGCTGGAAGGCGGACCAGCTTAAAGCAGGAGAAGAGCACACAGCACCCTCGCTAGCAATCTGAGCTGTAATCAAAATGCTGCTGTCGCACGACTAAGAGAAAGCAGCTGCTCCTGTCACTAACAGGGACCTTATAAATTAAAACACATTCAATTAAAAACTAATTTGGCAACAATCAGCGTAGCTCACTGATATTAGTGTGTACCGGGTGAAGATTGAATTTTCTCAGTTGGTATCCTCATAACGATGGGAATAAGGACTAGGGCGATTCACTGTGACTTCAGATTCTCTCTGTGATCAGGTTTCCAGTTTGAATCCCGATTCTATACCAAATAGCATTTTAACCACTACACATAATTATGGGACAACATAGTGGAGCTTTTGTGCTTATGTTTATCTTAAAGTCATTTTTTTCCGGCAGAATTAGCTAATTAGCATCTGGAATAGATGGGTTTACTGCTATGAAAGCCAGATATGGCAGCTGTGCGGGGTAAATGATCAAGTAACTCAGCACTGGACTTTTTGGGACTGATCAAATCATAGGCCTAGCCAGAGACCTGGCGACTCTTACTGGGCCTCTTTGTAAAATGACACACAAGCATGGACAGATCATCAGCAGGAACTAAGGAGAGTATCCCATGCTGGCCGCCTTGACCTTAGGCCTGTGATTCCAGGCATGTGCTTCAGATCAGCGTAATTCCTAAAATGGAAGAATCTATGACAGCGAAGAAGGCAGATTAAGGGATTTATTACACAGAGTCAGACAGGTTGCCAGTTGGCTCCATTTATCTTGTTTTCGTTTGAAATGGCTTGCTTAATTTGTTTGTAGTTTTACAGCAGCAGACTTACCGTGCAAAGGGAGATTCCCTGTTTTCAGCACGTTGTGAGAAACTCAGGATATAGTCAGATGCACCAGTTTCTCCCGCCTGATTTTGTTTTCTCCTAGTATATATACAGAACTTCACCCAGTTTAACCCTGATTGAGGTAAGAGGTGACAGTCTGATGCTGTCTTTGCTCCATTTTCTAGTTCCTGCCAAAATGGCCTCTTTCCGTGCCTGGTCAGCGGCTGTTTTGTTTTCCCCGTATTTGGCCATGTTGTTGACATCCACCAGCCCCCTCCTCCAAAGGGGGGAAGTCAATAACAAAGTCTGGCTCAACTTTCCCAAATTCCCTGCCCTCACCACAGGTCCACGCTCCAGTTGATCACCCTTTTCCCACCCCTGTCATTAACAAAGGAGAATAACTCTTCCAAACATGATTGCTGCGACCTTTTCAAACCAGCCAGCACTTATTAAATTAACGTCACAACTTATAAGTGGGAGTCATGGCTCTACTGCACAGTTCATGACAACCAGCCAGAAACGAACACGAAGCTAATCACTTACCGTGCTTCCCTTGGTTATTTATCATTTGTAAATATTTTAATACCAACACTATGAACACTACGAGTTGTTTTCACTTGGAAAAGGATGTAGACTGCTATACCCACCTGAAAGCAGTAATATTGATTTGTTCAAGTGTCAGTACATATTTCAGCCTATGCTTAAGTAAGTCATAAAACCTGTTCCGTTTAAAAATATTTTCCAGTAAGCTACATGCATGTACGTTTGTGTTTTCCCAGCAGTATTTTGGGTAAGGTCATTTTATTTGTCAGTAAATTTCAGTGTAACACTACGTTGGGTAATTATTTCCCATAAATACACGTTCACGTCGTAAGACTGCCGTGCACGCGATTAATTGACGATCGTTCGAACCAATCATGATTAGTTCACTATGCGGGCGGCACTTCGGTCAGAAGAATGATTCAGACGGCATCTCAGACCACAGATTTCTGGGGTTTCATTTGGACAGAGGTCTTGCATACTGTCTTTATTGTTATTTTGCATAGAAAATAAACAGATGTTTATTCATCTGTTCGACGAACTAATGTCTGTCTAATGCGATTTACACAGACACTGTGCAGCTGCGGATTATGCCGCAGTGAGCAGCATCGCTGCTAGGATTTTCAGATTCTATTTTCATATATTGGCTCGCTATTTTCAACCATTTACCGCCTACGGAGGCTAGCTGGCATCACAGAGCTTATATAAACACGGATTTGGAGGGATGACCTGCTCCGCTTTGGAGGGTGGTCAGTGAAAACTGGCATGTGTTGCTGATAAAAAATTAAAGACTCTAATCACTCACATTGGCTTACTAATTTCTTGTAGAATTTTTAGAGTAATAAAAATGCATTGCATGGAAATGGATGGCATTCTACACTAGTTCTGCTGTGTGTTGCACGGGTTCCCCCTAGTGGCCTTTAATGAGTTTTTCTCAGCGTGACAACCGTTCGTCACTGCTGCTCCTATAAATACATTTTATGCCGTTTGCTTGACAGGTTTTTAATTGTTATATATCGCGAAGTCACATCGGAAATACTCTCACTGCATATTTAGTTCACTGTAGTGAGTTTGTTAAGCTGTTGCTAGTAGACATGCTAGCACAATGAACTTAAGGACGTCTGAATACACTATTAAACTCGTATTTAATCTGTGTGTTCAGTTATTTTGACATTGCCATCTCTATTCTATATTGACTTCAGATGATACATCCATACTATTTCAAGTTTTATTAAATTAAACAAATTAATTAAATTAAACAAATATTTAATTCATAGGCTATGTATGATTATGCACATTTTTATCCTAATATAAACACAAATAATATACTTAATGATTTTGTCATCAGCCTGCAAAACTAATGCATTGTGATAGTAAATCCATTTTTAAAATCTTAACCTTGATTTATATTTAATTCTCCAATATTCGACTCAAGTTTATTGACAAATCAAATGAGATTAGGGTATGGATGATAGTGTACAGTGCTGAGGGTTCAGTACCTACTCCATTTCTACCGCCAGTTATACCTTGGCTAACAACTTACTGAATCGAACCCTCCCAGCTTTGTGGTACCAAGTAATCCATGTGTTAAGGCAATTAGAGTATCTACTTTATTTCCATAAGAGTTTTATTCAAAATAATAGCAAACAGGCAGACTTCAGTTTTTGGTCACTAAAATGTCAGATATACAGTGTGTTAAGAGTGTACATGCACTTTGTTAGTATTTAGTATAGTTTAGTATAGTTTTGTGGGATTTGGGTAAGGGCTTTGTAATGGCCACTCCCATACTTTCATGTTGTCTGCAAGCCAGTTTGTTACAACTCTGACGGTATGCTTGGGATCATTGTCCTGTTGGAAGACCCAGTTGCTGTCTGGATCGGTCCTTACATTGTCCCATCTGTACTATCATTTCCATATTTTTCCAGCAGGTGTCGCTAGTCATCCCATTCTGCTCCCTGTGTTCCCCCATGTGTACTCCAGTTACATTCCACTTTTTTTTTTTCTTGGACCACTGTATGTCTGAATGGGCTCAGCATGCGGCTAAGAATCATGTATCTCGTACCAGCATGAGTACAAGGCTGGCCGGAAGCCTCATCTACTTACAACATTTTGGGTTGCTTATGCTCCAGGGCTGTCTGTGTAAACCTTGTGTGTATATTATCTTTCTTAAGTTTCTGCACTTTGGTTAGGTCAGTACCCTATCTGAACTTTAGCTGAGTATTTAGTCCTGTCCCGTGTTTAGTTTATATACACAATATGTGTTCCCTGGTCCCCCAAGTGTTGCAGCCCTTAGTTCTTGGTTGAGTGTAAATAACCCACTTCTGTCCCATGTTTATTTACCTCATTACTTGTTCATGTAAATCCCTGCCTGTTGTCTGTCCCCTTGCTGGCTGTTTTATGTGGATGTATTACAAGTGTTTCCTGAATGCAAAAAATGGGTATATTATACTGGACAATGTGTGACATGAATACCAACATTGCATTTTATGCGCATGCTAATTCTAACATCATAGTAAACTAGATGAAGATCAGGCTTTGTCTTACTTTCAATACTGTATAGACATTATAGCAAAGGGAGTTGAAGCTTTTTACTCATTATGTTATGGAAAAAAAACTATTAGCTAGCTTTGCCATTTAAATAATTAATCCTTTTATATATTCTCCAATATATGTTTAAAAACCCTTTTAAAGTTTACCTTGCGCCACTTTTGCATGAGTGCCACATGTATACTCCAAGACAATTGTAATCATTTTCACTCTTGCTGTTTAAATCACTCAAAGATAGGCTGTGAAAAATGTATGAACTCCTTTTTACTTGATAAATACCCTGATATTTTCATACAACAAAATCACATCACTAGTACAATGTGTGTCCTAGTATATTAAACAAAATGCTTTTTAAATTTCTTGTCATGCCGTCCTGATTTTTCCTATCTGTTCTTCCGACCAGATCGTAATTAATTTTTTTCCCCTTGTTTATTGCTTTTCTGACTTTGTGACTTTTTTCAAGATTGCGGTTATATTTTGTTTGAGACAAGCTATTTGCATAACCAATTGAGAAAAAAGCTTTTCAAGTCCCACCCCAAAGTGCTGAAGTACCAAAGTAGTACCCCAGCTGGTCGGGCACTTTTGGTACTGGAACTTCTGGTACTGGTACTCGTACGGAAGTAAATGGAAAAGGGAAAGAACCAAAAGTACCGTACTTGGTACAGTGGTAACATGCCCTTAGATGTTCCCCATGAGGGGAGACATGGTTTTGCAGTGGTTAGCACTGTTGCCTCACACCTCTATTAGCAGGGTTCCAGTCTTCATCAGGGTTCCATGTGTGTGGAGTTTGCATGTTTTCCCCAAGTCATAATGGGGTTTCCTCTGGGTTCTCCTGTCCCCCCCCCCTCATATATGAGTATGCCCTGGGGTCAGCACCCCATCCTGGGCTGTTCCTTACCTTGTACCCATTGGACAATCTGTATTGAAAGTGGTTAGTGGGATGTTCCCTGCTGTGATCCTGGTTCCAAGTCTGTGTTCTCTCTGGTTTTAGTCATACGTAGTTCTTGTGTTACCTGTCTGCCTTTGTGGTCTCTTTAGCTGTGAGTGTTTGGTGTCTTGTTTTGAAATAAAATCCCCTTTGTTTGTGAGCCACATGGTGGACAGTGATTGTTGCCTCATCTTGACAGATGCTGATGTCTTGCCTCAGGATTTCCATATAATGTAATGCTCCTTCTTCACGATGCCATCTAGTCTATGAAGTGCACCAATCCATTTCCCAGCAAAAAATCCCCACAACACGATGCTGCCTCCCCTGTGCTTCTCAGTAGGTATGATGGTGTTTGGATTTTTAAAAAATATTTTTTGTACAGTTGTTCATCATATCTTCAGTCTTTTGGTGATGGCACCTAAGGTGGAACCCAATTATGAGATGCGGTCTTGGCACAGTTCCTTATATTTCCCTATCATTTTAACCATAATTATTAGCCAGTCTGACGGTTAGCCAATCTGAAGTCTCTAAAAGTAATTACATGCATTTCTAGAGTCACCCATACTGTTTACAGAGAAAGTCAACTTTTGTGTATGTAAACTTTTGACCCACTGTATTTCTGACGTCACAGTGACCGAACACTGTCTTTCTATTATTATTTTGAATATAACGTGAATAAAATACATACTTTAACTTACTTAAAACACGAACTGTTCGGTAACAGAAATTTGAAGATGGGGGATTTGAGCCAGCACGTTGTAGCCAAGGTGAATGTAAACTAATGGCCTTAACTATAGGTGTGTGCAGAACCATTAGCCCTCCTTTGCTTTGTCTGACTAACCCAGCTTCCTATCAATCAACGTGAAATTCTAGTGAACTGGTTACTCGAATCTGCCCATTGTAGAAATGAAAGTGCATTTACAGCCTGTGTTGTTGCAGTGCTCCAGTCTTCTTAAAGAAGGTTCTGGATCATCACAGTCCTTGATAAACAGAGACCTGAAACGGGCAGTCGGATGCTGTCTGCACCCATCCATAGCAGGCATCCGTACGGGCTGACTCAGGGTGGGGTTAGTTGAGCCTGAGCTTCACACAGAAGCCTAGAGTTCTGAGCAACCACCCTGCTGTCAGTACAGCCGTTCATGCTAAAAAGCTAAAATTAAAGGCTAATTTGTGTGTGTGACACAAGCAGAAGAAAAATATATGGCGTGAGGAACTATAAAAATTAAGTACTGCAAGTTACAAAGGAACTTTAAATATTAAAGGGCAGCTGCAAGAATGCATTTAGAATAGATCAGCTAAAACACAGAGAAAGATAGGAGAGGGAAGGAGAAAGGCAGAGGAAAAATAAGGGATGATTTAAAAAAACTCGCAGAAGGGAATCCGGAGGAACAAGGAGGGCAGCTGGCACCAGACTTAAAACTGATATGTCATAAAACAGTTAACAGTTTTGGTTGTATTAGTGGTTGGTAATTAAAAAAAAAATTAGGGTTAATTCTTTTGATGGTGGCTCAGTGTGTAGCATTCTGACGTCACAGTGCAAGGCGGGAAGGGGGGGGGGGGGGGGGTTGAATTCCCCCTCCTCTGCACAGGGGTTGTGTCCTTCGCCTGCTCTTCCCGTGTCGCATCAGATTCCGTCAGGTTCTCCGGTTTGCTCCTGTAGTTGAAAGACGTGCATTTGGGGGAACCTGTGATGTATGCGCGTGTCCTCCGATGGACTGTCACCACCTCCACCTGCCACCATGCACTGTAACCTTCACAGTGATCTGCTACCATGCATATATAGGACAAGCAAGACACTGAGGCTAACTATGGCTTTAACAATGGATAAGATGAGACAGAAAGAGGGAAGCCACAGGACAAAGGACATCGAAACCTACGCTGACCAACCCACCCAGCAAACTCCATCCAGCCAATGGGAGAAGGTGTCACGGCAGTATCCGAATGAAAGGCTGTAATTGTTTGTTTGGATACCCAGGTGGGGGGGGGGGGGGGGGGGGACACAGCTCTCCTCGCCTCATCGCACAATAGTCCTTTGCTAACTCTTATTCTTAAAGGGGAATGTTACCCACAGGGGTGCTCCTAGAGATTCTGGGCCTCATGAAACCATATTATATTGGCCTCCAACCCAAACCAATCCAGTTATTTTCGAAATGTTTAGGTCTCTTGTCAATTCCCCCCCCCCCCTAATGGGTGCCCCTGATACCTATACCCACAACATCTCAAAAATACCGGTGTGCTTGCCTTCTGGAGACCTCCCAGCTGTCACCTGTCTGCCAGCCAACAGTGACATAGACGCCCCCCCAGCTCCCAAACCTCTGGGTAAAGTACATATAAGCCCCCCCCCCCCCCCCACCCCCCAGCCCGTATGGACATGCTCAGGTAATCCCATCGCTGACCTGCACCATCGCCGACCTTAGCAGGCTGCTACAGGGTCCCTGTGCTAGGAGGTCAATCTCTGAGATTAGCATGCAAAATACACCTAAGCAGATGCTTCGCAAGAGTAGGAAGAAAGTAGAAGATTCAAAATGCGGTACTGGTAGGCAAAAATGAATTGCTAGATTCTGCTTCCAGTAAAGCGAGCAAGGTGGGTGATGTTTAAGACGCCGGCAACGGGCTGCTTATGGCGTCGCTCTCTGCCCCTCCCTGCACGTCACCTTGACAGCGATGATGACGTTGGTGCTGTTAGCGTGCGGCTAGGCTAAATGAGAAGGAGGCTTGTCATGCTGCGTATCCCCCCCCCCCAGTCCCAAATTGGACATGAAGTGCTTACAGAAGCTGGTCTTATTCACAGTGGCTGGAATCGGAAGGCCATGGTTGACTGGGCCAATGAAAGAGACTGAGGGGGTGGACTGGGCTGAAACTGCAACACCGACAGCATTGCTGGTGGAGTAAGATGGACACCTTTGTCTGGACTTCTATTGCGTCGTGCCAAAAATGTCAGCCGACTGACAAGATGAAAAGAGGAGAGCAGAACCTACTGCAGGACCATGTGAAAATCCTCCGAAACACCATCGGGAGATCTTGGCAGGGGTACCCCGAAAGTCCCCCTGAATCAGCTCCTTGGGACCATTGCCAAGCAATTACTACACCGGCTGACTATTAAAAGAAGCAGGATGTGGCATTATGGGCCCAAGAGCGAAAGGGGCACAGCCCCGTCTTACAGTC
>JAABNY020000019.1:9727800-9745717 GCA_015164015.2 Brevimyrus niger
TTGCTTCCGGGATAGGCTCTGGACCCCCCGCGACCCAGTAGGATAAGCGGTTTGGAAAATGGATGGATGGATGGATATTATTATATGCAGTACATGTCCTGTTACAGATCTATCTTTTATTTGTAGAACATAATGCTCTCTGCAAAAATTGTGTTATTTTTTTGTGTAAGTTGTCAGGGTTCTAATTTATCCTGAAAAAGGACCTTTCATGTTTCTTGGGAAGTTTTGAGTTTTTCACAACCAATCCGATCATGCAAGCTATACTCCAAAGGATGACTGTGACAGGGCAGCTGGCTTCGGTCCTGCGCCTTCCCCACACATCTATCTATTGTCCCCTCAAGCGCTCCCCCCATTGAACTGACTGATCTCAAGAAAGGCTGCTGCAGGGGCAGTGGCTCATTACGACCCTGTCATCTTCTGAGCGGTATATGCGGAGCTGCGCAGCTGAGTCAGCCGAACCGCAGCATTCCCGTATCTCACTGTACTAAACCATGCATTGGTCCCTTGGTCTGACAGTCACTTCTTCACACACACACACACACACAATCAAAAAAAACAAACAAAACATGCCACTTAATCTGATGGTCAGTAGAAGCCTTAATATTTCAGTATTTTCCAACACAAATCAACAGAACAAAATTCACAAAAGACATGTATTCCAGAAGCAGACATAAAAAAAAACACATTAAAAAATTGTTAATGTTCAGTTTTGGTGACACCCGAGAGTTCCCAGGGCACCTGCTGGAACTTGTACTAGCAGCTTTCAGATTCTTAACCACAGCGCCACCTACTGGTTCCCTGCAAAAAGCATATTGGCACATGGCAGCATGGTGGCTGAGTGGGTCCGGGGTTGAGGGTTTGCACTATCATATTGTGTATCCCATCCATGGCCTCATGCACTGTGCTGCCTGGGATGGTCTCAAAGAGCTGATGGAGATAAAATCATTAAAAAATAGAAAAAGTTGAAAAGCATTCACTGGTCGTAAATGAAGGGGCTTGACCCTCGCAATCACAATGACTATCCAATTCAGATGCAGTGGCTAGATGTATTTGGAAATTTCTTTAGCACTTTTGGTAAGGAAGATTAATGTGGGCGATGTGGTGGCTCAGCAGTAGCACTGTGGAGTTGGGGGCTTGATTCGAGCCGCAGACCTATGTGTGCGCTGTAATGGACTGGCTTCCCTTTAGTGCTGTACGATATATTGTTTCAGCGTCGTCACCATGTGCGCATGCACAGTAATCACGCCACATTTGTCCGCACTGCTTGGCAACACCACAAACTTATCTGACACACTTTTTTGGAAGTTAATAACACGTTCCATTTGACTATAGTTTATTTCAGGTAATTGCTTCTCCTTTTTGTTTTATTCCTCGCGGAAATTTCACATATAGCGATGTGATATTGTGCAATCCTACTTCCCACCTACTGTGTCCCCTGCTACTTGTATTTTGCTTTGCGGGATAAGCGCCAGATTGAAGCTAACCCTGCATTGCGTGAGCAGTACACTTGGACATTTGATGGATGGAATAGGTATATTAGAAATCAATCATTCAGAAGTAGTTCATGAGACCATGGGACAAGCATTTTACCACAAGGGGGCATATTTTTTGCTGCACCTTTAACTTTAAATCTTTATAACAGATTAAATGCAAAAATTGATGCCTTGAATTTTACTCTACCTGGTTATTTGCAGGATACATTTTATATAACATCGGCACAAAGCCTGCTTTTGGAGAGTCCGATTCAAGCTGCTAAACATCTTAATAATACCAAATAGTTAAAACAACGGGCCTTTTAGTTCAATGTTTAAATGCAATATATGCAATATATTTCATTGAAATAAGTATGACTTAATCTAATTAATAATGAATTAATTGTTCTTTGAGTTTAACTGTTCAATATTAAAGGTTATGCGGTTAAACCAGACAAAAACAGTGAAGGTTTTATTGTTTACCTGGCGTAAAACCTCGTTTTTACGGGGTCGCGCGGGCACATATACCGCCATTGGCCAGCGGGAGGCGCTAGAGGACGTGGTGCTTGCCAGTCAGTTAGTATCTGTCGGTGGAAGCCCTTTAAAAAGTTTAAGTTCGCTTCTCCGGAGGGTTGGCGGTTCCTTCGAGTGCCCGGAGAGTCGCTTCTTCTCCGCGAAGCTGATGGGAAGCTACTCCGGTGTCTTGTAGGGGAAGCTGCAGGGATGCGTGAGTTTAAGGGCGCTTCGGTGAGTAGCAGGTGGCGGTGATCCCCGGCTAGCGTGGTTAGCCGCTTACGCTCCGAAGCGGCTCTGTGCTAAATGCTAACGCGAAGAGTCATTAAGTTTACTTCTAATTAGTCAACCATAGTATGCGAGGTGGCGGCTGTGTTAAATATCGGCTTGCGTAAGCACTGCGGTATTGTTTTAAAATGAGACGTCTTGGTGGCAGTTAGCGATACTGCTAACTTGCATCGTCGACAAATGTGAGGAATCGGGTGACCATTGGATTACTTGTACCTGGCCGTCTAGGTAGGGACTAGGTGGTTTATTAATTACATATTTAATAGCCAGTAAGATAACTGTTGTAGCATATGGGAACAAAGACTATTTTCGCCCGACCAGGTAATACTCAGGTAATAATACAGGTCTCTAGGATAAAGAGCAGCTGCATTCAGCAAATGTAATGGCAAACGCGAACTGGTTTAACAAGTACTAAGTTTACTGTAGTGTCACTGTATATATATCTTTCATATTTTGCTGCCCCGTTTGGCATGGCTCAGATACACGCTTAAAATTACGGGTGATCTTAACTGTGAGTTTCATTACCCAAATGGATTTTGCCCTCGTTTGTACTTTGGTGCTGGGTCGATGACGATGGTTAAAGGTTTTTTTTTTTCTCATGGTGACCATGTTAGGCTCATTAGTTTATCCATTCAGATCATTCCCTCAGGCTCCATCCATCCATCCATGCTTCCATCCATCTGTCAGTGTCTCCGTCCACTGGAAACCGTCCTCAAATACACACAACAGTATTTCGGCTGACTCACCTGTCTCTGGAAGTGACTTGAGAGAAAAGTCAGCAATGCCACTCAGTCAGATGGTTTAACCGCAGACCACCAATTAACCTTCCCCCAAGAGTCAGGTGAACCTATGTGTTTGCAAGGGAACAGCTCTTTAGCACATTTATGTACAGGCTGTGCTGTTTGGCCCCTGGGAGTCCTGCTGTTAAACCCACACATGAACTGGGTCAGTGAGCACAGCTTAGCTGACATGTTGCCTTTTCACACTGACTTCCTCTAATGCCACAAACAGATGGCATTGAGGACTGTGCTTTGAAAGGCAGCATATTCCTATGCGGATGAAGCCATCAGGCCTGTGCTGTTCTCCATCTCTCTGTGGCCGTCTCTTGAGCTTGGGAGCTGTATGTGCTCCCTGGTGGTGCCACAGCAAGCGTTTCTGCTTGCCATGAGCTTGCTGTCACGGCTATTTACACGCTGTACCTATTTTGGCACATTCGTATAAATGATCAAACTTAAAGCACACAACTTAATCAGGTTGTTCTTTGGCCTTTTACATTAAGGAACTTGCGGCTTTTCCGCGAAATGAGTGTTTTGAGCTGGTTCAGTAGGGTTTGTTTTGTTACCTGTCATTTTGCGCAGTGGAGTCATGTATTAAAGGCAACATAACAGACACTGTTTGCACAGAAAGCACTAGGGTGTGTTTGTGGGAAGGAAAAGCTCCCTGTGGGGTTCGTATGGCAGTATGATGTAGCCATACTGTATATTAGAAGTTTGCTTTACTGTTGTATGAATCATTGGTCTAACAAGGTTTGATTAAATGAGCTTTGCATATGTTTTGGTTTATTGAGACATGGTTAAGAATACTACTACTGCACCTCTTTGTGTGTAACTGAAGGGCTACAGAGTGAATGGTGTCAGTTGACAAGTCTAAAAGGTGTGTATGAAGTTGCTGGGTGTGAGTACTTCAGTTATACACTCCACAAGGTGTGTTTGCTGTGAACCAATCTTCCTGATAATGAACACTAACCATGTAGTTTGATGCTAATTGTGAAGGATCATGGAACAATTAAGCGATTGTGTGATTTAGTCGTATAGTATTTGTAGGAAGAGACCAAGTCGTCACCAAACATTCTGAGTGGAAGAACATAAAAACTAAGATCGAGTTTTGGTCGGCAAGCACAGCAGCCGCGGCTGACATGATGCGATGTCTGGAGGCTTCTTGTCCGCGTTTTACAAATGTCATCCATGCCTTCGCAGTTTGACACCAGCGTTTGGGCTGCCAGGTTGTTTGTGTCTGCTTGTTTATGAGTTATTTTACTTTGAGGATGTCAAGCAGCCACTATGTGTCTTGCAGGATATAACCATAATCATGCCTCTTGGTGAATCAGTGTGCATTATCTCTTTTGGTCTTTCATTTGTTTTCCATTAAATAACCTACAGATTGCTGCTATATCCACTATTCTATGAATCCTCTGTTGTGCTTTAGTGTATAAATTCATTGCATATGAGATATGGCTTTGATAATATAGTGGATGCTGGGGTGGAACGATGTATATTATAGGTATGACTTTCCAGCAGTCCTAGCCTCAGCCATTCAGGATGAGTCAAACCAGTTTGCTTGTGTGGTGTTGGTGTCTGAGGCTGTTTGTCATGATGAAGACTGTCCCAGTTTTTAGCAGGAGTGCTTGTTACTGCATCTGTGGGGTATTGATAATCAGTAATGCATGTAAGTTACAGTTTGAGCGGTTCTGGTTTTCACAGTGAATGAGAAAAAGCCACAAGAAGATCACCGTCTGTTCTGGTGTATGTTTAAGTGCGTTCAGACAATTCCTGTGCATTTAGGGAATTGAAAGCCAAACATATTTTTGGCCATGGGCAAAATTTCTGCTTTCATTGCTTCTGTTCTGAGGAAAGGTCATTGGTGTAGAATATCGTAGAGCTGACATGAAGTAACTTCTGTACAGGAAGGAGCCATTCACTACAGTACATGGAGAAAGACAGCTTTGCCGGTGCTAAGTGAATTATTGGTCAGCAATTGTGTCATACATTGACTGGTAAGGAGTAGGTGAGGTCGAGGTACTGTGGTGGGAGATTGACAGCGGGGCTGTTCCTGGCCGGAGAGTGCAATGTTAGGGACAGATTACATTTTGGTTACATACGATGCACATCAGTCCTGTTCATGGTCCCTTGTAATAATTTTACAATGCTGCTGCCTTAAACATGTAATTTGTTTGGTTTTTGTCAGGGAAAGTCTTTGAGTTGGTTTGAAGGTTTATTTGTAAGGATGGTCACAGGCATTTGGCTTTGGGAAGCTCTGCTGAGAGTCCACCATGGTAGAGAGAAACGTAGCTCACCCCAATGTGAGGGACCACTGTTGTCAGTCTGCATCCAACTCCAGTTAATTGGCTGATTAAGATGTGTCTGAGCAGGGAAATCTGCAAACTGTGTTGCAGACTGGCTCTCTAGGACCAGAATTGGGGGAACTCTGTCTTACATGTTAGACTTTATGCCCCCCCAACCCAAAATTTTGGAAGCCATCTTCTCCTACAATTATTCACCTAGAAGGTCCTTTCTATCTCTCAAATATTCTACTTATTAATGTGACATGTGCCTGTATTTTTTCTTCTGATATTCCACCTGTATCCCTCTTTTTCATTCATGTTTCTGCCAAATTTTTCCCATAGATTTGTATGGGAATTTTTCAAGCTGCTCCCATTCAGTCAATCTTTGACACAAACCCGCTATACTTGCTGAAGACATCCAATGTGCAGTTCAAAAATATTCAACCAACTTTCATCCATTTTAACCCTCCTCTATCCCTTCTCTTTAGTCCCTCTATTTTCTTCCGGTTGACTTAAATTCATTTTTAAATGCTTCAGAAGTCCTATGCTTTAAATGCTATAATATGTTTGCTAAATTTTATTGTTACTTAACATAAATGCTCCAGTATTTTTCTCTGTTCTTTTTCTTTCTTTTGGTGGGCTTATGGTCTGTAATGCTAACGTTAAGTCTTAGTAGCAGTACAGTGGTACCTTGGTTTGTGAGCATAATTCGTTCCAGAAACATGCTTGTAATCCAAAGCACTCGTATAACAAAGCAGATTTTCCCATAAGAAATAATGGAAACTCGTTCCACAACCCTAAAATATTCATACAAAAATGATTATTACAAAATATAAAGTAAAATATATGTAAAACAAATTAGCGTACACTTTACCTTTGAAAAAAATCGTGGATGGTATGAGGGAGATGAGAGAGAGGAGAGGAGGATGGTTATTTTGTAGACAGTTTGTTGATTTTCACTTTAAATAATGGAATCACTGCTATCTGTTGGCTCACTGGAATCTTTTTCTTTTTGTGTGACTTTAACCTATCCAATGACAGCTGTTTTCCTTTTTGATTTAGTGGAAATGTGGACATTGCATTGTCATTAATCAGATTCATCATTGGCACTGCTACGATTCGGGTGGTGCTTTTCTACTAAATTTTGACTATACGAGTGAGGCACACCGACCAAGATTGAGCATGGGAAATGACTACCCACAATCCTGCAGCAAAACAGAGAGAGAAGAACCATTGGCTCAGTTGTGATCACGTGATGCTCGACAGACAAAGTTTATACGTAATACTCGTATTGCAAGATCTTGCTTGGTTTCCAAGTCAAAATTTATTGATAATCTTTGCTCTTCTTTCGGAACACTCGTAAACCATGTTACTCATAATCCGAGGTTCCACTGTACTGCTAATGCTTGCTTATTGTAATGCTACCGTTCGCGCTAGCACTCATGTTAGGATTAGCATTAATATTGTTTTTGTTCATACTAGCGTTAGTACTAATATTTATGTTAATGTTTATGCTAATGCTAATACAATTGTTTGTGCTGGCATTACTGCTAATGTTAATGGTCATGGTATGGCTAATGCTAACCTCCCTACTATACTCTTTCTTTTCTATTTTATTCTTTCATTCATCCTGCCATATAAATCTATTGATTTTGTTACTCTCATGGTTTTAAAGCTGCAAGCTACAGTCAGACTTTGTATATAGACTCAACAGCTGATTACAAGCAATAAACAATCATTCAGCTGCTGAAGCAAAGCAGAAATATTTGTAATTTGTTCATCCTTTCTCAGTGTCTTTCTACTTTGATATGCATAGCAAACACAATTTTTTTTCTGGAAATGCCTTTTGTCAATATTTGACTTTTTTTCCTTCCCAAAATTTTAGCACCAATCTTCTCCTACAGTTTTTCCCCTATGATGCTTTTTCATTACCACCAAGAACCAAGCCATACCAGAGTTATACTGCAAAGAATCCATTCTGCATTGTAAATTATGTGAGCCATACCAGACCTGTACTTGTGCTGACATGAAAGTATGAATAAACCAAAAACGTGACTGAACCAAGCTGGCTTTGTCATCACAATCTGATTGGCCAAAATGCACAGAGATGCTGGTGATCTTTCGATATGCATGGATTATCTCAAGGGAAAAAAGGGCACATTCTACTAATATTGAATATCATTTGTATTGCATAAGTACTAGAGAATGGATGAAGGAAATGGATTTATAATTCAAATTTAAGTTAATTTAAATAAGTTAATGCTTATTTTGCTAGCGTTTGATGCTAACGTAACACAGCGATTCTCACCGACATGCCAGTGTATTTTTTATTTTATTAGAAAGTTTAACTGCTCCAAGTTATTTATTTTTTTAAACTTCATTCCTATTTTTATGCTGTACTGTTCTTGTCTTGGTGTCTGTGTGATTGTGCAGTCGTAATGTCAGCAATCTCCTTCAGGATTAATAGTCTGCTGATTCGGAGCGGAAGTCTGCTGAGCGGAAATTAGCACATAGTAAACCATGATGTACCCCATGTGAACAGTAACTAAACATTTCTCTGGTTTTGGTGCTCTCCAACCCTGGCACATCTTTACTGAGCCGACCCTTCAGTGGAAAATTGAAGCGAGTTGGAACCACACCAAAACTAATGTGTCTTTGCAGTACGGGTAAAGGTGTGTCATCAAACCGGAGATGGTTTCAGTTTGTGCAGACGGGTGTGAGGTCACAAAGCATCTAACCATAATGCATTGCGTCAGGATCGGAATGCGTTGCGTTAAGCCAGTGCTGTAAACACGTCAAACGCACCCAGTGACCAGACTGGGGAAACAAACTGAAACCCGGACTTAACACATAGGACTAATGACAAAAACTAGACACCTCTGATCACATGGGGATCCCACATGAGGTTAACGAGGGGGTGTGGCACACGGAAGGAGCGGACGATTGGGGCAGGACAGGGATAATGTTGGGAACAGATCTTTATCGTTTTGGAAGCCATTAAGAAAAAATGCTCTTCATGTTTTATCCTGCTCATTTTGTGTTTAAATGCCTAAAACATTGGGGGGGAAAAAAACATTTAGGTGTGATTTTGGGGGTCCGGGAACCAATTAATTGGTTTTCCATTATTTCTTATGGGAAAAATCTGATCAGAACAGGATTCGATCCGGAGTCCAGGATTGATTAAGTTCGAGAACTGAGGTACCACTGTATTCCATTCCTTAAAGAAAAATGTGCTTGTATTTTTGTTTTTGATGCTTCAGAACTCCCAGTGCTATAACCACTATACAGGCACTCCCTGGGTTAAGAACATCGGACTTGCCTATGGCTCATACTTACAGCTGGCTTGTACTTACAAATGGACTGCCATAAATGCCATTATTTTAAATCTGGGTTAAATACAATGATTCATAATAATCGGCACACAAACTACTTTGGGACACTTTTGAAAACATGGCATGGCTTCAGCGATTCATCACCTAGAGGTTTGGTATAGTACTGTACCATGTGTAGTTACCAGTGTTGAGGTAACTAGTTGCATGTAACAGCGTTGGTAATTAAATTACATAAATTTTGTAACTTGTTACAGTTGCTGAGAAAAATGTGGCTAACATTATGCTATTATATATTTATTATATAATTATGCTATTATATATTTATTAACAGCAAACTAATTCTTAGTTACATACTTGCTTACATACTGATCATTAATGAATTAATCTTTTACCTCAAGCAATTAGTGTATTTATTACATCTTAATTCTGTAAACTTTTCTGAGCTACAGAAGAAACTATGTACTGAAGGATCAAATAATAAACATTTTGTTTGTCGTTAATGAATCATTACGCATCTTATCTCAAGTAGCTACTGTGGTTGTTCATGACTAGTATTTCAGTAGTAACGGAGTTACAACTCAGTATTTGTGCCCTCTAAATTATTACCAAAATTTGTAAAGGGGCTGCATCCAAATATATATCTTTCCTATAAAAAGCTTATATATACACACAGTATAATTAATTTTGTTGCTTTGCATCTTTTCGCCATGCAGAAATGATTTCTTGTGGCTATGGCCGAGCGATATATCGATATTATATGGTGTATGCGCAGTAATCACCAGGGCTTCAGGTCATAGGCAAAACGTTTGGCCGGTCACTAGTTTTTCGATACTGTACTGAGATTAATTTACACCCAATATTTGGGGAGCAAATTAGTAGTACAGCTAAAATATTAATTAGATGCGTTTTGTGACACCCTAAACTTGGTAATCTTTGTTTAATTTGGTTAGCGGAGCAAACCACATGATGCTTGTTTGGTGTACTATTAGAGATGCTCCGATTGGCATTTTTGGGGCCGATCACCAAGATCATGATCTGTCGATTGCCGATCACTGCCAATCACAGAATGGCTGGGGAATGGGAATCTTTTATCTATAATCTAGCAGAGTTTGCACCATTTGTAGAAATGAAACTAACTCTAAATTAACTATATTGGGGAAAAAAACTGTAGGAACAGTCAAGATCTTGAAGAACCACAAAGTGTTTATTTTAGAAAATGAGAACTTAAGGCTACTGTAGGCCATCTTTCCCAAATAAGGCAGAGTAACTTACTATTATTCCAGAAAAAGAGGGGTCAGGCAGACCAACACACATCAGATCAGCTTAATGGGATGTAGCCTCTTAATACACTGATTACATTTTGTAATTGGCAGCAAAATGTAAAACTTGTTACACCAAAACTGGCTACTGCCGCAAAGGACAAAACTATGGCAAGTGTTTATTTCTGTTATGATGTTCTTGGCTTCGGCTGGTTTAGTTTCTCATACTTGGCATATTCAGTTGTATGGCGTGTTCTAAGATGCCTAATCATATTAGTGGTGTTAAAATGCCGTTGCTTGCTTCCGCCTCGAGGGATTTCATCACGACATACATTGCAAACGGCTAACTTTACGTCTTTTTGGGACACTGAAAAACTTAGACGGGAGAGCTCATGTTGCCACTGGTAAGCTCCGCTCTGCTGCTGTTTACCTGTGCGCCGTGCATGCAAGAATGGAAAAGGTCGCGCGAGTAATTTACGTCGTGATCGGCTTTTTTGATCGGCGCTTCTGGGATTCGTCGATCAAGCTATTTTTAGCCAATATTGGCCTAACAATCGGAGCACCACTATATACTATGTTTGGTATACTTTAGCGTGATTTGCACTAAAGTGGCGATAAAGAAAGGAACAGCTCAGCAGTCACAATATATTTTAAAAAGAGCAGATGTTGCAGATAAACGAGGCAAAAACGTCGCTGGTGTGGCAGTACTTTTTGCAGTTTAAAGTCTAACGTGTTTATTAATCTTAAGGATATGCTGAATTTACTAACTTTTGGTGTCATAAAATGCCTGTGTTTTAGTCATACTATTAATCTGCTTAAGCAATATTGGGTCTAAATAAACGACTGTATAATACGAAAAAGCTGGCATTCAGGCAAATTTTTTGCCTGTCATCTGAAGCCCTGGTGATTGTTGTGCATGTATGGTATAATATTGAAATGATATCACCCAGCCCTACTTGTGGCACAGTTCCACACTATGTGGATCAGCAAAGCTGTTGGGATAAATTTGACTTTTCAACTTTATTGCCCAGTTTAAAACATTGATTACAAAAGTAATCAAATGTATCAGGTTACATTACTTTGACAAGGTAACCAAAAGTTACCCTGTTAAAAATGTAATAGGTTACAGACTACTAGTTACATTATTTCAAAAGTAACCTTTTCCACACTGGTAGTTACTTTTACTGTATAATTATGATTATTTTGTACTGTATTTTTTTCTGACTTGTCAAATTCATCTTAAAGACAGAATTGGAGAATGGATCATGTTCATAACCGGGTGACTCAATATAGTGTTCTGATGGATCATGATGGTGATGACTAGACAGAGGTCAGTGGTGGTGGACTAATGGTCTGTAATGTTAATGTTAATAGTTTTAGTATTGGTACTGCTATAATACTAGCAATAATACTAATCCTAACATTCTTGCTAGTGTCAGTGATAATGGTAATGTTCATGCTAGGATTAGTGCTAATGCTTATGTTAACGTTATGCTAATATGAATGTTTGTGCTAGCATTTCTGCTATGTTAACTGTCGTGGTAGCTGATGCTAACCTCCCTACTATCATCTATTTCACCCTTTTATGCTTTCATTCATCCCTCCATCCTTCCATATAAATCCATTGATTTATTAGTCATGTAGAGCTGAACAATTCATCTAATTCAAATCGAAATCGCATTTTTAAGCAGCACAATTAGCAAATCGCAAAGGCTGCAATTTAGGATATGCATTATGCAGCACTGACCCAGGGTTTAACATTGTTGTGGGATTTTTGAAATTCATTCAATCCTAATTTGTGACAGTCATTCTCGCCAATCAGAAGTGCCATGCTCCTCGTGCGCGAGTCATGCTCATCAATCAGACGTGGCCCAAGGGAACTGCGTATACGCCCACAAACAGCAAGCACATGAAACGCAAGGAAAACGTTACATTTGGGGTGAGAAAAAAATATTGATTCTGCTGCGGAGTTGTAAGTGAATTACCTATGTATTTCATGGTCAGAGATTGTTTACAGAAAGATCCTATTATTAGGCATTAGCTGCAGGATCCATATTGTCGTCTTTTCTTACTGGAATTGTTTTATTTTTATTATTACTTTATTTGACTTAAGTCGCAGTTTATGTGATAATTGTTTTATATTTGATTGTTCTCTGCTAATTTAACCCTTGTGTACGTGGGACATTCAAGAAATGCAGTAAAGGGAAATGGGGGGTGGGGGGGGAGCAGTCAAGCTGCATTTAAAAAACCTGACTATTTTTACATGTGTAATCATGTTCCAGTTGCTAACATGGGACCTTTTTAGCAAATAAATGATCATAAAACAATCATTTTAAGCTATTTTGCCTTCAGTTTATGCCACATTCTCTATATACAATTTACTATAATCTGGGAAAAGCAACCACACCAAATCATATGACCATTGTCATCATATAATGATGTAAAAAGTTCAGTTTGTTTAGTAATTGTTCTTGGTGTTCAGGAATGGGGTTTTCCCATAGAATTCTGCACAGTTACAATTACCTATGGCTTCATTTTTATATCTGTAGGTCCATATGCTGGGTTACTAAAGACCCAAGGTATGTATAAAAGGATTAGAAAAAGTAAATACGTATTGGTAGCAATTCATATCTTTCAGTTGTCACCCTTGCTTTAGAATATAGACCAGTTAATATTTTGATGATATCTAATGTGGTGATGCTGCAGTCATGTTTATTACACAGCGAATAATGAACTGAGCTTTGGCTTTAAAAAAAATTACATCGCAAATCAAATTGCAATCACAGTATGCGTCAGAAATATTGTGATTATATGTTTTCCCAAAATCGTTCAGGCCTATACTCTCATGATTTTAAAGCTACAACAGTCAAACCTTTTATATAGACTCAACAGCTGGTTAAAACAGCTCAGCAAGCACTTCACTGCTGAAGGAAGTATTTGTCCCTCCATTCACCCTTCCTTTCTCAGTGTCCGTCTTTCTACTTTGATACACACAGCAGTTGCGTATTTTCTTCAGGGGATGCCCTTTTTAGTTTTTCATAAAAAAAACATAATTAATTTACTAAAAATATGAGTAGAGTGTCGCCTCACTTGAGGTCTGCAGATCAGGTGCATCCTAGAACCTCGGGCCTTCTGATGGTTCTCCCAGCTTCTGGCGGTTCTTATTGCTAGGTTGTTGTCAGAATAGAATTTGGGGGGGGGGGGTTAGCATTTCCTATTACGGTGGACCCCACATCCCATCTTCGCTCTTTAGCACCAGATCAGCAACCATGAAATGATGCCTTCCAGCAGGGCAAAGCGGGCAATGATGGAGGGCCATGAGGACTGGGGGGCTTCCAGTGCGGGTAGCTGAAGCCCACACGAAGCCTCCTCGGTGCCAGATCCCAATCGACATCTGTCTGCAGTGCAGTTTTAAAAACAAAAAAAAAACCCTGCGGACTTGTGTTCTGGAGAGACTCTTGGTTTGTTTTTGTCAGTCATGGTCAACAATATGTTGGCTGTTTTTATAAATAACCTTCTCTTGGGACAGGATACAGAAAAGCAACATCCTCTCACACCAGCGGGCTCGCATGGAGGCCTTTCTCTCTGTTTTTTGGGTTTATAAATAATTTCTCCTGTGATAAGCTGTGTTAGGGAATCTTCCTTAGGTTGAACTTTTCCATGGGAAGAAAGGGCCTGTGTCCACGGGCCTCCCAGGATACATGGGAGCACTTCCTGCAAGTGTTGCATTTTAGACTGAAGTCTTGTGAACCTAAATACAGATGCTGTAGTAGCAGACGTACGGACGGGAATGTAAGTGTTCCTATATGCTTGCCTTGAGTTCTGAGTTTGCATTCAGATCTGTGTAACGCATTCTGTATAATTACAGAAGGAGTGTTTATGTGGGATGTTTGTTTATTTTTTTCCTTTTGTTTAGAATGTGGGCCCTTGGTGGCTCTGCTGCTCTCAGGTTAAAACAGTAGTATCCCAGAATGCCCTCTGATACCGTTTCTGTAGCTGCCCTTCACTGTCTCCGCCCTCGCCCGTTTCTAGGTTCCTGTTAACGCCTCCTCAGTGCTGGAGTGGGGACATGACAGCGCCCCTTATGTTTGAAAATGGCTCCTTTTCCTGTTCTCTTTAAAAGGGAAAACACATTGCATGTGTATTAGCTGTCTGTTGCGCCCGCTTGCTGACTTGCAGTGCTGGAGTCTTTGTATTTTCTGCTTAAAGAACGGAACCACTTTTGGAAACGTCGAATTATGCCATGTTTGATTGGCTAAGCAGGCTGGATCGCTCAGCCATCATGATGCAGCATGTTAAATATGCCATTCTTCTATAACACCCATCCCCAAGCTCACATGCAAAAGGAATCGAGGTGAAACGAGTTGCCCTTTTGTTTTTTTTCTGTATTTCCTTTATGCTTTGCTAAGAGTCCCCAGACCTACATGCACTCACTTGCCCGTCGTTCAGTACGGCACTTAAAACAGACCTGAACGGGCCCCAGACACGAAGAGCAGGTGTTGCTGATGGTCTTCAGTCAGAGTGTTGGTGCTTACGGGACCCAGAATAGAGCGTTTGGGCTGCTGAGGTGGCCACGCTGTGACACCGTCTGACCCTCTGTCCATATCGATTACCAGCATACCCGTTCAGATCCAGTCAGGGCTCAGTGTTCGGTCCGGTCCATTCGTCTTGTCAGTTGTGCTTCCTTTCATGGTATTTTTTTTTCCTCCACTCATTTATTTCCACAGAAACACGCCAGTCTTTCAGAACATGCCGGTTTTCCATTTTCCTTTTCAGCGCCTTCCTTTCTAGCTGCTCTTTGCTCTGTCTCTCTCTCTCTCTCTCCCTCCTTTTTTCTCTTTGGCTGCTTTTCACTCCTGTCTTTCTCTCATTGTTTTCCCACCCCCCTTCTGGGACTCCATTTCTTCTCTTCCTCTATTCAGGTCTTTTTTTTATTCTCCTCTCTGAATAGTGGTGGCTCTTTAAAGGGGAGGAAAGGCCGGCGCTCGGACGCTTCCTGCCTGCTTCCCGCGTGGAGATGCTGGAGCGCACCCCCCCCCCCCGGCTCCCTACTGTCCCCTGTGATGCCGGTATTCTCTCCCACTGGATGGATGGGTGTCTGTGCTCGTGGGCTGAAGGTCACACTGGTCTAAGCCACTTATGGCCAGGGCTGGTCTGACAGACTCTTCCCATCACCTTTGCTGGGACAGTCACAATGCCATCCCTTCCGGTCCTAACTGGGAGGAACTCGAATATGAGACAAGAAGGTGACTGCCTTGTTCTTGTGGCCACTATTAAAAGTTAGGGCTGTAACAGTACCTTGATCCATAGATGGAAATCATTGAACTCCCAGTATTGATGCTGAGGCATTGAATTTACTGCATAAATGGAACCATATCTGCAAATATTTGTCATCCCGTAATATTTTGCAAGCCTGTCGTCGTGCTTCAGAATTGGGTTAAATGGAATCATAAGGAACGCCATCGCATTGCTGCAAGGCGCCAGCATCAGTGGTCTCTGGGTCAGGGATGGGGGTCTTTGGGGATACTGGCTGGATGGGGCAGAGTGAGAAACTTTCTTTGGGTAAGTAAAGCAAGAAACAGTGTGATGGAATGGCAGCTTGAAGGGGAAAGAGAGGTGAAGGACATGAAAGTGGGGGAGATAAAAGCTGGGGAGGGGAGGGCCTGGGATACAGCAGCAGGAAGGAAGGCAGAGATGAAAGCCAAATGAGAAAGATAAGAACGGAGTGAGAGAGGCAGAGAGGGAAACGGAGGGAGGGAGAGATAGATGGAGCAGAGAAGGGAGTAACCATGGAAACAGGAGGAGGGTACAAAGGAAGAGAGACAAAGGATTTTTATTTAAGAGAATGAAACTTGGTGGGGAAAGTGATGGGGTTAGGGTTAAAAGAAAGTGATTGGGACTAAAATTCATAAGTGGGACGTAGGGTGGAGGATGGAACCACTGTTTGTGGGGATTCTGAATCCTTCCGAGTCCTTCTCTAGACCCTGCATTGTGCAGAGGGCCTGCGAGGTGTGTGTGTGTGTGTGTGTGACTTGTCTGGATGCCAAGCCCAGGTGAGGGGCTGTAGATGGAGGGTGTTTGTGTACAAAATGTGCTGCCTAGTGCTTGAGCGTGATGCTGTCCTGGGGGCGGGGCTTATGAAGCTCCGCCATTACTAATAAACCCTCTGTCATCCTGATGGGCGATTAAGATCGAAGCACAACAATGAGACATTACTCAGACTGAGTGTAAAGGTTATACCACAGAATATGGGCCTTTTGAGTTCATAAGGAAGTCGCAATCGTGGTGCGCTGCACCTCAAGGTCAGCTGATTGGGGGGGTGGGGGGCTGTAACGGGGAGGAACGGCTGTATAATGAGGTGCAGGAAGAGTTTGGTAGCTGTGACGCCGACCGGTGGGACGCGGCAGTACCGCATTCTGACTGACACTCTGAGCCATCGCGGGCCGCCCCTGCCTTCGCGTGTAAGTGAGCAAGGCCTTTCCCTGCCACACACACATCTGCTTACTTTGTCATACGATTGGCTTGAAATGTATTTCCCCTGACAAACGGAGTATTTTTAGAAGGAGATCAAACGCTGACGGTGTTAAAGTGGTCAGAGCTCTTGGTGCCGGGAGCCGGCGTCTGCCTGTTGGTTCGACGGGGGCCCAGCGGGGGACGTGCTCGGCGCGCTGTGCATGGAGGCAGGCCTGCCTCTGATCGGCACTGCGCGCTGTCTCAGGCTGCAGGCGCGCCGCCGTCTTGCTGGTCCCGGCTGAAGCTTCAGCTGGTGGTAACTGTGAAGGATCCACGGCGGCGGCTGAGTCGAATCCCGCCGTTGCCTCTCGCTCCCAAATGCACGTCTCTCCTCTCTGCCTTGTCTTTTTTTCTTCCGCTGCTCCCTTGTGTCCCTTCTGGACTCTCGCTTCTCTCCATCCCTGGTCCCTTCCTTCTCTCATTCTTTTCTTGCGCCGCCATTTCTCCTTCACCCCCCCATCTCTCATTTCTCTCACAGCGCTGCCTCAGTTCCTGCCCCCCCCCCCGCTCCTCTCCTCCCTCGTCTGTCTTTCTCTTTATGCTCTCTCCTTTCCTCTTGCTCTCTCTTAGTGGGTTCTCCCCCCTGCCGCCGTGGGCGTCTTGCTCCCAATAATCCGCCTGCCAATTTGGGACCCCCTTCACTGAATGGAGAGGGGTTATCTTTTATTTAGGGCGGCGGGCCCGTCAGTCCGCGCCTGTCCGCGGGTGTGAGGCTCACATGGGTGTTTCTATAGGCCATTCAATCCGTTTGTCTGCCTCCACTGATTTCGGTTTCATTTCGGCATCCACTGGTCGTGCCGGTCGAGCGGGGGCCCCACCTGGCAGGGTCGTGTGAAGGGTGAGGCCTTCAGCAGGGGCTCACGTGATAGAGCAGGCGTTTGAACCCTGTGCGGCCCGTCTGCCCGCATGGTGATGCCGCTGTGTTTTCCCTCCGCCTTCCCTCGTGCCCTGCGGGGGGTGGGCGCGTAATCAGGCCAGTTATTGCTTCTAATTGTCCCTGGAGCCCTCGGGCCCAACGGACCACAGCATGCCGGAGCCCAGCCAACTGGGTTCCTGCGATGCCCCTGCAGGGTGGCGTCACGGCTGTGTAAGGTGCTGGGGGGTGTGTGTTTAAACTAATTATGTCCCTGAATTACTCTCATCACCTCTTTCACGTGCGTGTGGTGTCACGCCCGCATTCTCACGGCGCACTGAGCCGCTCTTTTCCGCTGGACCGCGGCGGCCTGGGCCACACTCGGGCATGCTCCCCTGAGTACCTGGTGAGTACTCCTGGCCAGCCGTGTTTGGGGCTCACAGGGGTGGGAGGCGTAAGTGTGGGAGTCTTGGAGCTTCTCACCCAGCCGCCCCATTTTGTTTCTGCATACTTCTTTTTCCCACACAGGGCTCCTTTTTCCCTCCCGCTCGCTCTCTCCCTCTCTGGCGTCTTGTTGATTTAGTTCCTCTCCGTTATTTCATCCCCTGCTATCTCTCCACTTTTTG
>JAABNY020000019.1:9749101-9763919 GCA_015164015.2 Brevimyrus niger
GTTTTTTTTTTTAATTTTCTTGCCAGGAAATCTTGTTTGTCCAGCAGAGGGGGCTGTAAGTATATGGGCGACAGATGCACATTCACCAGTGTCTGTGATTTTTAGAAAAACACTTGTTGGTTCGTGTAGGACGGCCCGGCTGGAGGAATGTAGCGTTCATGGTGGGTGTTTCTGAAGCCTGTTTGGGGGTCACGAGGGAGCCGGTCCTGACAGCGTGTCTGTTTCTGCAGGAGGAAGAGAAAGGGCAGCAGGTGCGATGCTGTGCTGAGGCGATGGACGGCCAGGTGGACGCAGCCACACAGACGGACCCAGTGGTGGTGCTGTCGCTGGCCCAGGCCGCCGTACTAGGCCTCATCTCCCAGAACGACGTGTTCGGCGCCACCATTGCACCGAACGGCTTCTACACGGGCGAGGCAAAGGAGGGCGCCGGCTTCGAGTGCAGTGAGCAACTCATTGGGGCCAACGGGGACTACTTGGTGGAGGAAGGGAGTAAGCCGGGGACATCCTGCACAAAGGCCGGGGCCAAGTCGGCGGGGCCCGCAGATGGGGCCCCCAAGGTGGTAACTCAGGTGAAAGACGAGGCAGTGGAGGATGCCTCGCCCTCCTGCGAGCACGTGCCCAGGGAGGGCGTGCGGCTGGTGGACCCCAGCACCTACCGGGTCACCCCCAAGGAGGAGCCACCCGGAAACTGCTGCCCTGACTGCCAGAGGGAGGTGAGGAGGCAGAAGGTGGGTGAGGAGCCAGAGGCAGGGCAGCCAGAGGAGGAGCACACCGAAGGGGGCCCCAAGAGCCCCCCCAAGCCGGGCGAGGAGGCAGACAGCCCCCGAACGAGCCACTACTTCGAGGCCGGGGAGGTAGGCTATGAGGCCGCCACCCCAGGGAGCTTGGAGGAGGGCGGAAGGGAGGCGACCTGGGCCGAGGCGGAAGATGCCGAGGGCCAGCAGGCACGGCGCCCCCAGATGGACCGGCTGGATGTCAACGTGCAGATCGACGAGTCCTACTGCGTGGACGTGGGCGAGGGTCTCCGGCGCTGGAAGTGCCGGCTGTGCGACAAGTCCTACACCTCCAAGTACAACCTGGTGACGCACATCCTGGGCCACAACGGCGTCAAGCCGCACGGCTGCCCGCACTGCGGCAAGCTCTTCAAGCAGCCGAGCCACCTGCAGACGCACCTGCTGACGCACCAGGGCGCGCGGCCGCACCGCTGCTCCGTCTGCCAGAGGGCCTTCACCCAGACCAGCCACCTGAAGCGCCACATGCTGCAGCACAGCGACATCAAGCCGTACAGCTGCCGCTACTGCGCGCGCGGCTTCGCCTACCCCAGCGAGCTGCGGGCGCACGAGGCCAAGCACGGCGGCGGGCGGCGCCACGTCTGCCCCGAGTGCGGCCTGGAGCTGCCCAGCTACGCCCACCTGAAGCGGCACCGGGCCGCCCACCAGGAGGCCGCTGCCCACCAGTGCCCGCACTGCCGGCGAGCCTTTGCCTACCGCAGCCAGCTGCAGAGCCACCTGGCCAAGCACCAGAACGCCCGGCCCTTCGGCTGCCACGAGTGCGGCATGGAGTTCGCCCAGGTGCACCACCTCAAGCAACACGCGCTCACGCACAAGGTATGGGCCTGCCGGGGGGAGGGGGCAGTGTGGTGGGGGGGGAGGCAAAGATGCAGGGGGACATTGCCGGGTAGCCGGGTTCCCTGTTTGTCTGTGGTTAGCGACCACCGTCATTAGTCCTCATGCTCCGTTTCCTGGCTGATGCCTGTAACCCTCCAGTCGAACACTAGGTGGGGCTACAGTGACAGGCTGCTGAGGAGAGAAGCTGACCCATCTCCTGCTCCATAAGAGTACCAGTGTGAGGCATGATCCTGCACTCCGTGCTTCGTGACGAAGGCGTTCCTGCATTTTAGATGTAGCAAGGAGCTTACTGCCTACACCGTCGAGTCGTGTCAAGTTCTTTTGCCGGCGGGTTTTACTTTGCAGAGCAGTTTATGTGTTGCATTCTGGAAACATGTATGTGTTAAAATTTTGTATTAGAGTGATTTGTATTAAGATGTATGGTAATATATATATATTGTGCATTTAACGCATGTAAAACGAGACCTATTTATTACTCCCGGTTTATACAGCTGCATGGATCCACTGGATCAGCATCTGTACCTTGCTGTAGGGCACAGAGACTCCCCCTCCTGGTGCAGGAACACTTAACGGCCTGTGTGTTTAGTCTCTGTGTCTCATCTCCCTCCTCAGGGGATGAAGGAGTTCCGGTGTGACGTGTGCTCGCGCGAGTTCACGCTCTCCGCCAATCTGAAGAGGCACATGCTGATCCACACCAGCGTGCGGCCCTACCAGTGCCACGTCTGCTTCAAGACCTTCGTCCAGAAGCAGACGCTCAAGACCCACATGATCGTCCACCTGCCCGTCAAGCCCTTTAAGTGCAAGGTGGTGGGACCCTCGATGTATGATTTAGCTCTAAGCAGCCATCTAGAGGCAGCCCTGTGTTTTCGGGTAGAATGTTTGTAATATTCCGTCTTGAAGTCTATACGTCTTGTGCCTTTTGTTATTGGTGAGTGATTTGAACTGGTCATTGAAGGCATGCGAGGCAGCCTGGATTTGAGCTGCCGCTGTGGCCCCACAGGTCTGCGCAAAGTCCTTCAACCGCATGTACAACCTACTAGGCCACATGCATCTCCATGCAGGCAGCAAGCCCTTCAAATGCCCGTACTGCTCCAGCAAGTTCAACCTGAAGGGGAACCTCAGCAGACATATGAAAGTCAAACATGGCATCATGGACGCTTCTCCAGAGGGCCAAGGTATGTGCTGGTGCTGCTGGGCAGCTGCTCCCTCTCACGCTCTCCCATAACCCAGAACACAGAACTGTCCAGTGCGTCCTGGAGAGAGAGTACAGTTTCAGTCCCAGTCGGCCCCTGAACCATCTAATTATCTAATAAACTCATTGTCTAGGTTAAATGTATTCTGCTGCTTCTCCCCAGGTACAGTAATTAGAGCAGGTGGACCTTCTGAACTTGCTCCCCCAGGCTGTAACCAAATATCCTCTCCCCAACACCCTCTCTATACACAGTGTATTTTATGTATGACTCACCTGAATCTGTATCATAGTTTCTTACTGAGGAACAGAAGGTTGACTTGTTCAGACAGATTCTCCTGTTCTTCAGATGGTTCCTTATCTTTCTGGAATGGACCCCTGGGGGACCAGAGTTCATATTTGAGTATTTAACGTGAAGTGATTTAGTTCTGGAGTGGCCTGGTGGCAGCAGTGGTTACCCCAGAGGCATTATATTTTATTCCTTCAGCAAAGATGACCGTGCTGTATAATGGTGTCAGACAGACTATAGCAACTATGAGCATAGAAGAGTGAGGCAAACAGGTCAGACTCACCTTGGGGAGTGTATGAGTGTGGGGGGGAGGGGGGGGGCTTACTGCAACCTGCGAGGTTCACAGCAAAACGCCGCAATGTCGTTCCTCAGATCCCCTCCCTGACATGGACGCCCAGGACGTCTACGAGGAGGAGAACTTTGACTTCCCTGAGAGGGAGACCCTGGAGAGCCACGGCGGACCAGCCGTCAGCAAGCTGTCTGAGGAGCACCTGCGCAACATGGACTACTACCCGTTCAGCAAGGAGGGCGAGCACTACGGCGCCGCGTGAGACGGCCCGCGGGGAGGGCGCTGGCCAGCCGCGTCAGGGCTGTGAGGCCGCAGCGTCACCGGGAAGCCGCAGGGGACTAACGTGAGAACGTCCTCGACTCGAATGACTCGCGGAACAGGGAAGGAGTTTCCAGCTTGGGGAATCTCACATGCTCTTCCGGCAAGGCTGAACTCGCCTCATTTGGCCCAGCAGAGAAGTTTTTTTTTTTCCCCCCCTCTCTCTCTTTTTTCCTCCTCCTTTCTTCTGTGTGTTAAGCAATCACAAGGAAGAGCCAAGCTTGTGAAATGGGGCAGGGGTGTAGCTAGGTGCTAGCAGCTTGGATGGAGCAGGAGTGGTGAACTCAACGTGAAGTTAGTTTATCCCCCCCCCCCCCCGGGGTTCTATTACTCGCTAACGGCTAAGAACCCGCCTTCTATGTTGGAATAGGGGGCCACTTCTTAGTCATTGGTACCCCCCCCCCCCCCCCCCCTTTAGTGCTCCATAATTTGTTGGAGCATTCATTAGGTCCTGCTGAATAAGCTGCACTTTCTCATAGAATCAGTGATCCTCCCTGTTGTCATATTGCACACTTCCACCCATCGCTGCCGCTCAGGCCAGGGGTTCTGCACACGTCAGAAGGGCGACTGAAGCCACGTTTGTGGGTCCGCAGCCCAAGGCACCAGCACTGTGAGCCCATTGGCTTAATCCCCCAGATGGAAGCGCGTCCGATTGGGAGAAAACCGACCGGCTTCCCATGCACAGAGGCTGGTGTCCCCACACTCAACCGACACGTCGCTGCTCGGTGGCTGGTGTTCCACAGTTCCGGAGATTATTAGATGCTTTAATGTTTGAGTTGTGCTGTTAATAGTTGGAGGTAGTCAGTTGTGAAATCTTATCTCTATCTCCATTCCTACTGTTTGGATCCTGTCAGTATCTGACGTCCCTGTTAATTTCAAGAATACAGAGGAGGATGGGATGGGGGGGGGGGACTATTTTTTTTCTCTCTCTCACTCTTCCCACCTGGATTTTCAGTTGAGGTTTGATGGTAATGTTTGTAATAACCTCCAATACCAAAAAGGGAAGAAAGTTTTGCACGTACCAGAAGGACATGTTGAGGAACATTTGTGTTTCGACTGTGAATGGCAGTTTGCCAAGCAAACGTGTGTTTGAGGCTAACCATCAGGATGAATACTTACAAGGAGTGTCCCTTCTCTCAACACTGAGGGGGTCCTAGCTGAGTAAGGGCACGGAGCTCGCCCCACCCCCCAAGTGAAACAGATTGATTCTTCTGCTCATGGTGACGCGGCCTGCTGACTGCTCATCTGAGGGTCCGCGACAAACCCACCCACCCCATTCTGCCCGTGTCGGAACATCACAGCGTGACTGAGGTGATTCTAACTCTCCAGCTCCCGCTTTCTCATATATACCGTGGTCCCCTGGATCTGGAATGTAAATGATGTCATTATATGAAGCTTGTGGGGAAAAGTCGCCTTGGGCACCGGAAACTCTGCCCGCTGTCACACACCACTGACGCCAGCGCTCACTGCGTCCTGTCACCAAGCGTTACCTCAGCTCCGGGGCCCGGCCGTAGGGCCGGCTAGCCCCTGTGGACCAAAGAAGCCTGACTGCTGCAGAGAGCTCATGCCAAAGGCTGTTAGCTGCACTGTGTTTGCTCACACTGGGAGAATGAGACCACCTCTCATCACAGGTGGCTCTTTACACATGTATACAACTAACCAAAGAGTTCTGCCAGTTCGGTTGAGTTGTGTATATTAAAAAACAAGACAGATTACAGCTGTGCTGTTTACCTGTGAACACTACTGAAGGCCCTGCTCCTCTCTGAGGGGTTTCTGCTCCAGCCAGGAACCCCCCCCCCCCCAGCCAAAAGCTAACTGCTAACAGTCCCCATCCTGATGGATCAGGCAGTCCCAGCCAATGCGTGGCAAGGGGGCAAGAAGTCAAATTATCAGCACCCCCCCCCCCCCTTTCTTATATTATGTACGCCTGCCAGTCAGAATCCACCCACCCCCCCCATGCTTCTGGGCCAGCACCGTCCATGTTGAACACCAAGTCGGACTTGTGACAGTTCTGTTGCACAGTGATGTGAATATACTACGGATAGTTACCTGTACCACGTTGTGAACCTGACAACACTGTAAATAATACATTTATTTGCCTTTCAACACTGTGTTGTTTGATGAGCAGTAAGTCAGACAAATTCATGAATGTTTTATTTGTCTAGCTTGTCATGGCCCTTCAAGTTTGTTGTGGCGAGATATTAAATTACATACAATATTGGAGTACAGTACTTCATATTACAAAAATATACCCTGGGAGGTCGAGAGGCAGAGGTGTAAGTGAACATCACATCGTACAGTTGCTACATGGCACCTCAAGGCTTTCCATACTCGAACTAACCTTCCCATCAGGCAGATGGAGGTGGTTTCTATGACCTTTTAATGCTTAAAAATGAGGTACGAAACAAAAGGATAGCGACAGCCCATCATCCTCCGGCCCACAGCCTCCCTGCTCCTCTTCACTTCCCCAGGGCTTTGTCCAGGTTGGTCTTGATGGCATCCAGGAAGTCTGTAGTATTGACGTAGTGCTCGTTGATCTTGCAGCTGTGGGGAGGGAAGGCCGAGGGCAGGAAGCAGTGTAAGCGAACGTCTTTGAACGTGCCGCTGACCACGAGGGACTTCAGACGTTCCTCTTCTGGCCAGTGCAGCGTTAACATTCTGCTTTGCAGTGCCCTAAATGTACCCCCGAGACACTATGCCTTGTAGGATAAAAACACATTGGCCCTTTCTGTCAAAGTCTACTGTGTGACCTTTGGTGTGGAAAAGATGCTGCTGTGGTATCCAGATGCCACCTTAGCAGAGCTAATATGAATACCTGCAAATAAACTGGGTAATCCTCTGGGACTGCAATGCAGCCCTAAAGCCTCTTAACCTAAGCAGCTTCGATATGGTCTCGGCCCTCGTCTGAACAAACCAAGGTTCAGTTTCGATGGTGCCTGCAGACTTGGTGGAAGGACGTGTGCAGTTACTGTCCGTTTGAACACAGTTCTGTTTGACTCACACTAGTCAGTGACTGATAGCACAGTCCAGGGTGGGTTTTGAAGACTCTTCTCCCAACCACAATAGCAGTGTGCGTGTGACCACTTTCTACGTGCATTTGTGTCTCACACGTTTGGCTTAAGACTTACTTAGCGAGGCCATGGATGCATCCAGCTAGGTCCTTGGTCATAACTCCGCTCTCCACAGTCTCAACACACACCTTCTCCAGGGTCTGAGAGAACCTGTGTGAGACACAGTAGACCGTGAGTCCTAACGGGAGGACGACAACTCATCCACACAAAGCGTAACGTCAAGGAGCTTCACTGTCTCCAGTTAACACTCCTCCTCAACAGCAGGAATCAAAAGGACAGATTTCATTTATGAGCTGCACTGTAATGTGCTTGCTGGTCGTCTCCTTTTTTAAAATGGCTGTTCATTCACTAATATGTAAAAAACTGAAAGTACACAGCATGTCTGTATGAGTCGTGTAACTGCTGTGAATCTGTAAACTGGACAAGCCAAATTGTGCACAAGGTTTACATTATAATGATATTGTAGCCCAGAACAAGCTCAAGCCTGAAATGTCATTAGCTGTCGAGTTGCAGCCACACTAAAAGTGTCCACTAACTTGATCAGGTCAGTGTTTCCATCCAGCTTGCCACGATGCTCCAGCCCCCTGGTCCAGGCGAAGATGCTGGCGATGGGGTTGGTGCTGGTTGGCCTGCCCTGAAGGAGAGCAGGACATCGTGAGGTTCCACTACCAACCCGAGTGTTTGTTTACAGTTCGGGTCCTCAGACGACCTTAGGTGGGGAAGTTTGCATGTTATATGGTGTGTCCTGCAGGTCAGGTCAGGGTGGGGAGAATGCGCTGATGTGCCCTGTTGCCACACCCACCACACGGGGAACATGTCCCTGTTGGTCTGAATGGTTTGAGTGGCTTTTTCAGGTTAAGTGATTGGCGGGGAGAATATGTTTAATTAACCAATCACTGAGAATATGACTCTGATGATGACTCTCAAGAAGCATGGGAGACAAAGCCAGAGTCACGTCCTTCAGGCACAACAGACTCTGAGACACTACATCCTCTTCTAGCAGCTACTGGGAGCCTTGGTGTGTGAAGGCCGCGCCTCCTCTTCTGCAGCAATGGGGAAGGTCATAAAGAACGTGTGCACATCCCCCACCTTCTGGTGCTCGCGGTAGTGGCGGGTCACTGTGCCGTGGGCGGCCTCCGCCTCGATGGTCTTCCCGTCGGGACACACCAGCACTGAGGTCATCAGGCCCAGGGAGCCGAAGCCTGCAGGGACAGGCCGTGTCCATCAGAGGACCACAGGAGGCTAAACCCCGAGTTTCGGGCGTTTCACTCGGCTAGGACGGCATCTCACTGCATGTTCCAGGTGCTGATCCCATGCAAACTGGCCTCTCAGTGGCTCAGGTAAATGACTTTACAGGCCCGAAAAAAAGTACTTATTTTGGCCATTATCCTGACTCATTTTTTCCCCAAATAAAATAATTACAGTAATGAAGATTATGTACATAAAAATATGGGGTAAAGCCAAGTTCCTCTGAATTTAGCTCTCCAACCACTGAGGTAGACATCCATCCATTTTTTGTACTGCTTGTTCTATATTCATAACTCCGAATCTATGGGGATGATGCAAAAAATAAGCCAGGATGGGGTGCCCCCCCCCCAAAGGGGGTACACATCATTCATGCAGACACAAGAATTTAGTAACTCCAATTAACCTCAGCATGTTTTTGGACTGGGGGGGGGAGCAGAGTACTTGGATGAAACCTCACAACAACACAGGGAGAACATGCAAATTCCACACCTGGAGCTAATCACTGCACCACCATGTCAGACCTCAGCTAGCGACCCTAGTAGACATTTCCCACAAGGCGGCAAAACAGCAGGGGCAGATAACATCTAAAAGACCACTGCCCTGCGGGGAAGTGATCGTTCACACAATGCCTTTCACACTAAGGGGGGTGTGAGTCAGCACTGCTCACCCTGAGCTAGGATGTCAGACTGCACATCTCCATCATAGTTCTTGCAGGCCCACACGAAGGCCCCAGAGGACTTCAGCACCTGGGCCACCATGTCGTCAATGAGCCGATGCTCATACCAGATCTTCAGCTTGTCAAAATCGGCCTTGTAGTTCCTGGCGGCAGAAAAACAATAAGATTTTACTCAAATGCAACTGATAAGTCGATAGGGTCGCCTAGTCAACTCATCCTGCCTGAGCTGGCCAGACATAGTGATTCAGTCTTTTCTCCCTTCCTTTCATCTGCTCCAGAATATGCTGAAGGAACTCACTTCTCAAAGATGTCCTGGAAGATGTCCTTAAAGCGGCCATCATAGGCCTTCAGGATGGTGTTCTTTGTGCTCATGTAGAGGGGCCACTTCTTCTGAATGGCGTACTGGAAACAGCTGTGTGCAAAGCCAGTGATGGACTGTAGGGGGCACAAGAGGTCCCACTCAGAGCATGCTCACACACAGGCGGAGCAGATTGAAAGCAGACAAAAGGCGCATACAATTCACATCACCACTGCCAGACAGACAAAGGGTGGGGGGATAAGGTAACATTTACTCTCAGTTTGGAGCATGCCCAGTACAAGCACCTGAGTGACGGAAAAAGCCCCTGAGGACTTGGTGTGCCATGACCTTAAACTAACAGATATCACGACAACCTCTGGTTGCACAAACCAGAGGGTCAGCACCCAATGCCAAAACAAACAGGCACACCACACCCTGTGCAACCCTGTGGGAGGTCAAACTTACTATGTCTACTGCCCTGCCCCCCCCCCCCCCAACCACCCCATCAAAATATTTAAAAGCAAGAACAATGTTCCTTTCTGCATTCTGGCAGGTTTTACACATCGGAGGCCTTACTGGCATTGCAAAATTCAAAGTCACATGCTCAGATTTAAACACGTATGCTTTATATCGTCTCCTAAAAACAAACTTCCCGAACAAACATAATGTACATGTGTTTGCGGCCACCAGAGCCATGTAGTTGTGAAGACACCCATCTGCACTCTGTGGACCATTCTGTTTCCGAAACCCTGCCTCACAGACTTTTGAGACCGTTTCGATCTTTAGATCAGACTCAGGCTTAGCTGGTGTAGATTCCTACCACCAGGAGCAGAACGTGAACTACCATGAATCTGTCCAGAAGAAAAAGGCAGCTGAACAGCTAAAGCTAACCAATAAATTGAAAAGTTACAAAGCACACTGAAGCTTTCACACTTCGAGCTGCATGCTGTGTCACTTAACACATCATAATGGCAGATATTCATTACAGTTACTGGCTAATATTTACACTTCATCAATATTCAAAGTTTGCAGCACCAAAGCTAAAGCCATAACTACTAAAATAATGGAGATTATTTTCCGTAGTGGAGGACGAGGGATTTTGTCGGCTTCACTCATTCACCAATTAGAAAATGTTTTTAATTCATTATTAAATCTATCTAAGGCAACAACAGAATGAAAAACATTGTGATGTTACTCCACTAATCTAAAGGTTTCACTGCTAGGAACCCACCCCTCCCCATCCTGCAAGTATTACACCAGAGTATACCGGGTGTACTACTTACACAATCAATATCACCTTAGTTGCTATTTTAGTTTCATGACAACCTGGGACATCGATTTTGCAATGGTATATTTAAAAATTCACCAATAATCTTATTAGCCTATTACAGTATTGTTTTTTTATCACTTTGGGATACAATGGGAAAATTACCAGTCATATCAACATATTTAAATATTACATTACCATTTCAGATCATCATATTACCATTTTGCAACCAGACAATAATCATTTTGTTTAACCATAGACAAGACTTAAGCAAACAAACTGCTTGACATTCTTATAGAAATCATATTTCATCGTTGCTTGTTTGGGTCTGACAACTTCTCAGCAAAGCAATACCACAGTGAACTGATCCCAGAATTAAGGGTTCTGCTTGTTAAATTTGGCTGCCATTTACTGTTAGTCTATTCCAAAGGGAAGGCACCATTACTTTCTGCTCACTCACACACACACACACACACACACTTGCCTCATCAGTGTTGTACATTCCCATGCCACAGCCCCCACCAGGGAAGTCAAACACCTCCCATTCCTTCACTTTGCTCCCGTCTGAGGGAGAGAACACGATCTTGAATTTTCCTGGCTGATCCACCACAAAGTCTGTAGCTTTGTACTGTCAGAGAGAATAACGGAACAAGAGTGCAAAGTAAAATATCTACACCAGCTCATGAGAAAGTTTTGAAAGACAATCATTAAAAACAAAAAAAGTAGAAATTGCTGGAACATACCTGGTCACCAAAAGCATGTCTGCCAATGGTGATGGGCTGGGTCCAACCAGGAACCAAGCGGGGAATGTTCTTGCATATGATAGGCTCACGGAAGACCGTGCCACCCAGAATGTTCCGGATGGTTCCATTGGGGCTCTTCCACATTTTCTTTAGTTTGAACTCTAGTGGGAGATGGAAGATGGATGTCTGACCTTACTGCAGTCAAATTGCTAAAGTTTCTCAAGACTATTTAGGAGACCCTTTCTAAACATACCCTCAACTCTGGCCTCATCGGGGGTGATGGTAGCACATTTCACAGCGACGTGGTACTTCTTGGTTGCCACGGCTGAGTCGATGGTAACCTGGTCGTCCGTTTGGTCACGGTAAGGCAGACCCAAGTCAAAATACTTCAGTTCCACATCAACATTGGTCAGGATGAGCTGTTGGGCAAAAAGCCGTTGTTAGAATACTTTGTCTGAATATTACCAAGCATCATTAACAGATTTCACCCACATAAAGAAAAATGAGTTGCTGTCAGAATGACACTAATGTATTCCCCTAAAAGCCCCACCACCCCCTCCTCTCCCCATCTAATCCATACTCCCTCCCACACGCCCAATCTCTACTTTCTCTAGCCCCAACACACACTCTCCACCTCTCCAAAAAAAATCTTTATTAAGAGCCAAACTTTGTGTGATTTGTCCCAGTGTAATCAGGTTTACCACATCTGAACATTCGCGTGTCATCACTATGTGACGGTGCTTCAGTTTTCGTGCAATTTCTCTCACAATTGTATCAGTTCCAGATATTCACCCATACAATGTGCTGCAAAGGTTGAAGAGAAGTTGGCTTTTTGAGTTATCGTGATGATGAGATTTGTGTCTGAAGCAGTGGAAGACCAGTCTCAAAACCATATATACTCCCCATCTGGGAAATACAATGATTAATGATTAATTGTCTAATGGCATATATATGCTTCAGGTACATTGATTAGAAGTCAAATGAGTTTGTGGATATTTCCAGAAATGTTTCCTATCAAACGGTCACAGTTTTTTTTAACAGGTGAAATTCTTTCACTAATTTCTTTTCACTTCTCTAAAAAAGTAAGGGAAAAAAACAGAACATTCATATCACATATCTTTTAAATGCCAATGTATCATCTCGAGAACCATTTCCCTGATGAAATCGAAATATGCTAGGTCTAAAAAAAAGTCTGATAAAGTACTGTGCCACCCTTAGGTTGATGAATGGAGCTTCGGTGAAGCAACATATTTTCTGCTTCACAAACCTAATAGACTTCAGTGTATTTCTCATCAGCTTCTATTCAGTATGTGTTTGGAGAGTTATGGATTGTGATGGGGTTTAAAGCCCACCAGGTATAGCAGAATCTCACCTAGTCTTTCCAATTATGTGTAAGCTTGTGTGCCCCTGACCCACAAATGATACATTGAACCATTCAGAACATGAGTTCAGCCATCAGGCAAGACCAATTAATTTATTTGCCAGTATTCTTTTTAGGTTTTGATCAAAGGCCTTGATATATTGCAAATGAAAGAGCCAAGAGATCTCTTATAGAATAAAGCAATAATCGACTTGTAAGTACCATTCCTATGGATTCTAGCTAATCCTGTGTACATACAGTAAATAAGAATGTCCATTTCTTGTTCCGATTATTTTATTGCGCAAAAGGAATATGTCAGTCGCACAATTATGTTTTTTTTTGGGAAATATGAAGATTCAAACTGAAGATTTTTCATGCCGAGAGTTGCAACCATAGTAAGTATTGATAGTTTGACTGTCAATAACGTGTCCCCAGATAGCCAAACAGCACAAGGTGAAGAAACACAGTGACTTTCTGAAAACACTGACTGATGCAGTTTCTTCCGGACAGGAGCTGGCATTTTGTGACAGGATGAGAGTGAAAACACTGACAACAAAGGAAACTACAGGGAGTTTACAGATGTACTTTTCCACTATGACGACGTTCTGGGTTTTATTGCTGTGTTTGTGTTGCACATGTAACATCGAGCAAAACTAATGTAAAGCTATGTAGCCTAATATTAATCAAGTAATTCCTGTGGTTTCTCTTGTATTTTTATATCGACTGCATTTCAGGAGATGGTACACCTGTTGCAAACTGTTAAAACATACATTTTCTACACAGCAGTTCAGGGATATTGGCTAAATAGGACTACATTAGACTGAAATTAACCAATTTAAAATGTTTACAGCGTAGTGAATATTTTAATATTTACTATAATAGTTACAGTAATGAGTAATATATGATCAGGTCTGAAATTATACTGGGGGGGGGTCATTCTAGAGTTTACGTCACCAGTAAATTTGGTCAGCAGCCGGCAATGCTAACAAAACAGTTATTCGGAATAAAGAAGAAATGAATGTACTACAGAGGCCTGTTACTGAAGGGGGGGGGGGTTTCACACTGCTGACCACACCAGCGATGAGTCCCACTGTTCTGCTACGGAGTCTGGAAGCACTTCCTCCAAGCTGCCTTTACCACCAATCATTCCCAAGATGGTGTTTTTACTCAAGTTAAGGAGGAGTCATTGTGATCTTATGTCGGCTCCTAAAACCAGTTACAGAAGCATGACTTCCCCCTTGGCGCCCATGCAGGCAGGTTTCATTTTCCTGACGACGTACGCCGGTGTTTTCTGAAATGCTCTTGATTAAGCAATCAGGTCAGTCGACAGCATGCTTACGTTGTTTTGGATACCAGTAAACAAACACACACACACACACACACACCCACCCATTTAACTGCATACTCAGTCTCTCAACAAGCATGATCACCTAGGATCTTCAGCAGTATGAAGCAAAAGCAGCGTTTAATTGGATGGCTGGAGGAATGGGGGAGGGTCTTTAACGGAGGCTCCGGGTCAGAGCACCATCAGTTCAGTTCCTGGATATCAGCTGCAAGACTACAAGCTGCGGACCTGAACTGCGATCACCCAGACCCCCTCAGCACCTTCTCCTTGATGAACTCCCAGATGATGCGTGTCATTTCATCCCCATCCATCTCCACCACAGGCTGGGACACCTTGATGCGCCGGTCAGCATCTGCAGTGGGGGTGAGGGGTGGGGGGAGAGAGCGTCAGGCCTCAACTTGCCATGCCGGCCGATTGTAGTTACATCACCGTCACTTCTGAGAGACAGTAAGGAACTCCATGCTTACACATACTGCTGACCTTTTTATAGCAGTCAATTATACTGGTATGCTAGCCAAAGGCCACCGACGCAATCCATAGGAACTTCTACCACGGTCAAAAAAGGTCTGCCGTTTATGAATGGCCAAAGAAATGTCTCGACTTGAAAGTAGATATTTGTAAAACGGAAATCTGTATGCTTTCTGAGCTAATGAGTACTACATACCAAGACAGGCTAAAACTACTTATATTGGTCACAGTCATGGGGGGACTGGGATTGGGACTGGAGCCTAGCATAAACCACTAGGCCACACAACCTGCAAGGGAGGCCAGCACTGGTTAATGTCCCCGTGTTACGTGATTAAAAGATTTAAAAAAACAAACAAGATTCAGTCAGTGAGAACTGAACAGAAGCAGAGCAGTGATGACAGCCATAGGATTAAACTAATGTCAGCCAATAACAGAACACAGAGGGACACAGACAGGAAGAAGAAGTGAAAGGCTTCCTGTGAGGGAGGCCCGGCTTGCCGCCCGTGGCCAAGGGGAAGCAAGGCAGCCCATTTCTATTCCATACACAACGCCGGTGGTGAACAGGACACTGGGGGGGGGGGGGGGGGGGGGGGGCCCCCCGGCACAAACGGGGGACGGGAGAGGGGAGC
>JAABNY020000019.1:9850885-9908331 GCA_015164015.2 Brevimyrus niger
TGAGAGTACCGCGGTACGCCACGAGAGTTTCGCGATACGTATCGTGGTTGGTGTATCGCAATATTTCGGTTCGGTTTGTAATATCATTACACCCCTACCGATCATGAGAAAGGCCTCAGGGTGTATGTTGATGCTTCCATGTCCCACTCTCGCCAATGTGGGGAAGCAAAGGCCAGTGGGTTGTTAGGTTACATCTGTAGGTGTGTGGAGTTTAAGTCAAGGGAGGAGATGCTACTATTGATTATACAATTCCTTGGTAAGACCCTAACCCTAAAATATTGTGTGCAGGTTTGGTCGTCATACCTTATAAAGGATATTGCTGCCTTGGAAAAGGTTCAACGTGGGGCTACAAGAATGATTCCTGGTCTTAGAGAAATGTCTTATGAGGAGGCGTAAAGGAGATTAAGGGGGGACATGATCCAGGTATACAAGATTCTAACAGGGCTAGTTGCCATTCAGTCAAATGGCTACTTTAATATTAGTTTAAATACTAGAACTCGTGGCCATATGTGGAAATTAGCGGGAGAACATTTTAAACTGAATTTCAGAAAACACTTCATTACACAGTGTGTAGAGTACAGAATAGTCTACCTGTTAGTGTAGTGCAAGCTAAAACCCTGGGTTCCTTTAAGTCAGAGCTAGATAAGATTTTAACAACTCTGAGCTATTAGTTAAGTTCTCCCCAAACAAGCCTGATGGGCAGAATGGCCTCCTCTCATTTGTAAATTTATTATATTCTTAAGACACTTGAGCTGGGCTGTACAGCCAAAAAATTATATCACGGTATTTTTCGAAGTTATATCGGTTTCACGGTATACAACTGGGCATTTACCACAATTTACAGGACACATTTTTGTTTTGCATTTTTCCCACATTAACTATATTATTTTATCATTAATCATTGCGCCTATCTGGCTGCGGCTGCAGGGGTGGAGTATAAACTGACTGCAGCCAAGTCGGACAACTTCTACTCCTCATAGTCTGCGAGACCTGACTGCAATGGCAGCACTGCCAGAAGTGTGTAGATAAATCTATACAAATATCACCTGCATGCACATTACTTCTTTTACAATAACTAACTCCTGATACAAACTGTTAGCAGTGAATAAAACTATTGTGTATAGTGGCTCTGTGTAAAATATAGATGCCAGGAAAAAGATCAAATACATGTATTTCAAGGATTCATAGTTTTTATTGTCATGTACAAAGTACAATGCAATTCTTACTTGAATGCCTTCTTCACAGACTGGACAAGTAAGCAAATAAAGCAGTACATTACAGTAACTAACAATAAATGAACCACTAACTTACGTGCGCTATTAGAGCATTTATGTAATTTATTTAAATTTTATTTTACCAGGTCAATGAACCGAAAACTAGTTCTCACTGCTTTATGTGCTCTTCGGGAAAAATAACCGATTACACATTGGAACTTCCTGGGATACAAACGTCATGCGTGTGACTAAAATCTTCAGCCAATAAGGGCAAAGTTGTGTCGTCACGGAGGCGGTCCCAGTTTGTGCTGCATGGTCTGTCTCAAGTCATTTTGATCTCGCAAGGATTTTGTACCATGTGACACGGTGACAGCTTGCAGCGCTGGACAAAAAAATCTAACCATGATTTGGCATTTTTTTTAATAACTTTTTTTTTTTTGGTTTAGATACTTTTCTCCCTCAGAATTTTAAAAAGTTGTAAGAGACCAAGAATAGAGGAAGATACTTGCAGTCAGTTCTGTCCTGCTATATTTTATGTTTGCCCTTTAACATATTTGCAATATTATACAATATTTAGTACATTGTTACATTATTACATGGTTTTATTCATTTGAGCCATGTTTCTTTGAATACTTGAAAAATCAATAACCTTTTATAATTTTAAGGGAACTTTGTATGTAAACAATAAAATTTGTTGGAAAATAAGTATTTATTTACCAATATTGTTTATTTCAATGTATTCATTCTATTTGTCAGAATAAGGTTATTTTTATTATTATTTGGATTATTACATGGAACAGCATTGTGAACTATAATATTGATAATTATCTATATCAGTCAATACAGGAAAAAAAATATCGCGATAACTTTATTTGCCATATCACCCAGCTCTAAACAAAGGTATGTAAAGAGAGAGAGGAGAGTTTAGAAAGAGACAGACAGAGGAGTGTATGGAGAGAGGGACAGAGGAGTGTACGGAAAGCGAGACAGCAAGGTTTAAGAAAAGAGGGAGAGGAGCGTATGGAGAAAGAGCAAAAAGGGTATGAAGAGAATGGTACTGCCTGAGACAGAGGAGCATACAGAGATGAGGGTACAGGGAAGGAGAGAGGGAGAGAGAGAGGAAAGAGGAAGGTATGGAAACAGAAAGACGGACATGCTGAGAGGGAGTGAGACAGGTGTGCAGAGAGGGAGGAGCAGACAGGGGGAGACCCAGGGGAAAGAGAGATGAAGGGCAGACCTGCAGGGTTATGCACCAAAGGAAGAGGCTGTCAATCAGGAGCATGGCGTCCACGCAAGATGATGTGAGACTTCCCACAAATAAAACGAGCCTTGTGCATGCCATAAGGCATGTCCAAGAACTGGAAGATTACAACCAAACCACCTAATCATGTCCTTTGCAGGTTGTTGAGACCAAATTACAAAAGCCTAGCCTATAATATAGTATTTTACTGCAGTACAGTATTTTATACTACAGTACAACACTACAATGCATTATAATACAGTAACAATATAAAATGTACTTTTTTATAGTATGCTATACTATACTACACTACAGTATGGTATAGTATTATGCTGTACCGTAGTATAATGAGGTATGGAATAGCATACGTTTCACTCAAGGATGCACATAACTGGTACACAAGCAGGCATTCGTCATATAAAAAGCGATACATGCAGCAATTTCTTATCATAACAACACAAATCCGCACTTATTTTGTGTGCATTAGCGTCACTATGACAAGAAATTACTGGCCATTTTAACCTTTATACAGCTAATTTGTACTTCATTTGCAGTATAGAGGTTAAAATTCAAGGTAATTTCCTGTCATAGCAGAGCAAATGCACATAAAATAAGTAAGCAACTGAGCTGTTACAACAAGAAATTGCAGCAAATATCATTTTATATGGTGAATGCAGACCAGTTATGTGCCCCCCTGATTATACTGCATTACAGAACATTATAGTCAAGGATTGACATAACTGGTATGCAAGTACACATTCGCCTTTTATGTCAATCCCTGCCACAAAGGCAACGTGTGGACCGTATGCATGGTCACAGTGCTAACTGGTGGAATTTTTTTTTTAAATATATATATTAAAAAATGATAAAACTTACACTTTTTGCATACAAACACATATATACATATGCACACACACACACACACACACAATAGGAAGCTGTGGATGCTGTGAACAGATGCTACACACAGAAATAAGCTCACACACCAGGCCAGCACTTGAGAAGAACAGAGTCAACACTGAGGGCAACAGACACTAAAGAAGTTGCAGACAAAACCACCATCGGTAGTTAAAAAGATGCATCAATGCCAACAAAAGCACCATGCTGTGTTTTTATGACAATCGTATGCGACTTCAGCAGTCCCCACACACACACTTTGCCCCAAATTGGAACCTACAGCGCCCTCCGCCTTCTAGTGTGGGATCTGTAGGTCAGAAGGTCACCTGTAGGTCACTCGTTCTGTGGCTGCATGCTTTGGCACTGAACCGGAGAGACTGGGCGACCCGGAAGAACATTTATGCGCACCAGTGAGACACAGATGATCAGGAAGCGCAAACAGGAATTCTCCTGGATGTTTAAAGCAGTCGAGCACTGAAAACAAGATGCATCACCTCAATGCCGTGAAGGTACAACAGCACAAACAGAACGCGATACATCGCTTTATTAGATTTATCCCCTCGTCACCATGTGAGAAATGCTTGCTTCTTCTGCTTCTTCACAATGGTTAGTAACACGTTATCCAGTTACTGCACTAGTACTGTGTAAGCTGAATTCACCACATTTTTTTTTGTTGTAGAAGTCACCCGGCAAAGAAAGGATCACATGATCCCATGCAATCTGCTCCCAATGCTATTTTTTAATATGCTCTCCTCTGTCAAAGAAAGAATGGAAAACGAGTGTAATGGAGAACAATATGGCGGTCTTAAAGGGGCGGCGGGTGCTCTAACAGGATGATTCACTGGGAATGGGGTGGGGGGGGGGGTCAGGCCAGTAAAGTGTAAAAGAAATCAAGTTTACCATGGGTTAGCCGCAAAGAGGAGCTTGGCGAGGCAGGAAGGGGTCCCCCAAGGACGCAGATCGAACCACAGTGTGTTCAGATTGGCCGGTTACACTCATTAGTGCCATTAAGTAGCAGGAATTCCAGTCGTTACCTACAGCGGGATTAACTGTAGCCGTGATCTGAACAACAAGCCGCAAGGGGGCCCCGCCCCGTCCCGCCATCTGACCCTTCAGTCAATCAGCCAAAAAGCATTCCATCTGACCAGCGACGATGTCGGGAAACATCTCGCAAAAAAACTCGACTTGTGACCCACGGCATCGGATTGAATAACATTGAAAAACAAGCAAAAAAAAAAACCCTGAATGAGCCAGAGTGTAGAGAATGCTGGGCGAGCACCTGCCTGTCCCCCGCCCTCTGGTGAATCCGGGCCGCTAAGCAAACACAGCTATCTCCTCAAATTCAGGTGTTTACAATAGATAGCCTGACCCTGGCCCGCCTGAGGAAGCATTCATGCCGGAAACAAGCACTTCCCTCGGAGTCTATCAGGGAGACTGGACCCGGGGGGGGGGGTAATTACTGCCCGGAGCTCCACAGATCTCCACGGCCCACGGCACAGCTCAAACCGGACGCTGCACAGTGGCTTTCAGACATGTTCTTTCAGGCTGAGGATGTCAGCGCTGCCATATATGGGCCGGCACACGGATCTCCACACTACGGCGACCCTTCACAGGCAAGCCAATTTCATGACCAATCAGACTACAGGAAATGTTACCAGGGAAACGCAAACCAAATCCATCAGAAGCATGGCTAAAGAAGCAGAAGTCAATTACACTGTGATTGGCATGGGCAGCTGATGACTGATACCTACAAGCAACCGGACAAGGAAAGAAATCATCTCTGCCCCACAATAGAGGGGGTAGATCATAAAGTCTGACCCCCCCCCCCCCCCAAGTAGAAAAATTATTATGTACGCAATTAAAATACATGTCTAAGTGGCATTACATTAGAGGGGCACAGCGCACTCCCCCCCCAACAGGACCTCCTCCTCCCCCCCTTGAAGGTCAAGTTAATTTTAATTTTATTTTCTGCATAACGCCAGATCACAACAGAAGTCATTTAAGGTTCCCTTTCCTATAGAACAGGTCTATACATCCTCCTCTCATTAAACAAACTCAATGTTATTTATCTTATTTACACAACAGCTCGTCATTTTTGTCTCTACATGGCCGCGCATTTTCAGTTCTCCTCTGCTGTCTGTATCGCGCATGGTGGAGTCCCGCCCCGATGCCCCCACACACACACACACACACACACACACACACACACACACACACACACACACACACACACACACACACAGAGGTAAGCACACTCCCACCAGCAGACAGAGGACGTGCGTCGGAAAATGTGTCGCATCAATCACGTGAAAGGCAGACAAAATTTTACATTTTTTATATATGTAAAAGTGTAGTTCAGCTGTTCTACACAAACAAACACATGAACATCATGAATCCTGTTGGTGTCCATCTGCCGCCACCCCCGCAAAGCTGTAAACCTAAGGGAAACATAACATACTACGGAGAACTAGTGACTGTTTCGCAAAACCACTACACTTACACAATATTTTTTAAAAACAAAAAATTTCAGTTCAAAGACAAACAAACATTCAGGCAGAAGCATTAATGTGTTCGGTTAACAAAACAAACTTTTATGCCCCAAAGTTGCTCTTCCGCAGAGCCATCGTAAAAAAGTACACAGGCCAAAAGTTTAGAAACATGACAACACTTTCTGCGAAGATATAAAAACGATTTTAAAACATGCCCTTCCACCCGGCAAATCACACATCTGCCAGCGATCCTTTGATCCACAGCTAGTACCTGCCAGCGTTTGTGAAACTTAAGATGCGGTCATCTGGCCAAGCGCTTCACGCGCCTCGGACCACTGCGCCTTTGGCGGTCAGCAGTTTACCCGCGGTCAGTCAGCACATGTGGATCGCCAGTCCAACGGCGGGGGCTTTACGGGGTCCCTGGGGAAAGCGGTGGGAGGTATTGCTAGACTCCATGCCCTCACACTGGCATGAGCTTTGACACAGAGCACCGTATGACGGGAAAATGCAGTTACAGAAGCCAGTCTGGTCACCACAACCCAGAATGGTCATCATCGCTCCGGCCATAGGTTTAGGGGAGGGAGAGAGGGCGGGGCTGAGGACAGCTGTTGATCCAAAGCTGTGGGGTTTGTAACCATGGCGACAGCCACTCTCTCCCCAGACTTACAGCAGCCAAATAACACACAGTCTACATGCCTATACATTACATAAATCTCCCCCTCCCAAACAGAAACACTCACAGAAGGAGAGGGGGAAATTTTTCATTTAAAAGCCACCAAACTTGACACAGGGAGCATTGTAATATATATATTTATATATATATACACACACATATTTTCAAAGCCATTGTGGCCTTTAACCGAGAAAGATTACACAATATGGCATCCTGCCCACAGCACGGGGCAACAAGGCGGCAAATTCTGACCCAAAGAAGAATCTCTGCCATCCTGTTTGAGGCAGTTGGTTAAACTTTGATAGGAGAATCTTTCAACTGCTCGTCTGGACTGAAACCGCCGGACTGAACAGTAAAACCCAAATAAACCCGAGTTCACAGAGTTCTCCCTCTTCCAATCAACAGAACCAAGTCTGTCTTGCTTGTGAATGTATTTTTACATGTTCCATTTTGAAACCCTAATTTTTTTTTCTTTTTCATGATGAATCAGGAAGTCTTTCTCCCTCCTCTCCATACGCTTGGAAGCTAAAGCGTGGAAATTTTAGACTGCCGAGACATTAAAGGGTGTTAAACATTTTAAAAGCTTTAAAACCAGGATATTAAACTGACACACAAAACATTCCTTTCTCACAGAGTGCCTCATTACCTCATAGACATTCATAGCTCAGAGTGTTTTGTTTCCAGAAGATCTTTTCTTTTCTTCAAAGTAACGCGCTCTCGGATGTCGCTCCGGGCCAGACGCGACACGGAGCGGCGCTGCCAAGCCGTGGGACGCAGCCCAGACGAACAGGCACATGCAGAAGCTCACACGAGGTCGAGGCCACAAACGCTGCTAATTTCCAAACAGAACGGGAAGTTAAGTAACATGTGAATATGCTCGAGGCAGGGGAAATTCAGGAGAAACTCACCGAAGCAGAGAGCGACGCATCCTGTGAGTGCAGGATCCTGAACGAGCAGCAACAGCGTGAATTTTTAACCCGGGGAATGAGGCCTTACAGGCCTTCCGTTATACCCTTAGATGAGGGACCCACTTTGTACATCTCTAAATATTGTGTCAACTATGAGTAGTGGAGAGAGTGGGGATTGTGACGCCCGTATGGTTCTCTCACTGTTTTCGGTTAGTCGCGGATGCTTTTTTTGTTTCATCGTTCTTTTGTGTCGTAAAAAGAAGCACGCTTCCCAGTTAGCGGCGTTTCTGCAGTTTTGGCCTCCTGAAGCTGTTTTCCCATGCTTTCAAATTACTGTGACAAACAAAGCAGTGGTCTCACTCCTACTCGAGACTGGGACGCAACACAAGCACTTGTGAAGCCTACTGACTCCATTACAACTGAAGCACTCCCCCCCCAGCCGGCTGACACACACAGCTCTCCCTGATGACCTCACAGCCCCTGGGGTTCATGGGAAAATGAAAACAAACCACCCTTTTGCCCCCCACCAGGAAGACCCTTGAAATGTACACTGCTGCAAATACAGTGGCTAAGGTTACTGCCAACAAGCATTAATAGCTATGGGAAATTATATTAATTACATATTGACAACCGGAGTCATGTCAGGTAACACCTTTATTCAGCAGGCTGAACTGCAAGCAGTCAGCTGGCAAACCTAGTTACTATGGTGACTCTTGGCTTCCCAATAATAAAAAAGGCTAATTGTTTACGTTAATAAAATGCAATAGAACAAGCCTTTTCGAGATCCGGAGGTCATCACTGATGCAGGAACCGGCTCCCTATCTCAAAGTGACAGATTCATGAGTCGGGTGGACAGCAAAGGAGCAAGGAACCCGTTCCAGCCAGCAAGGCTACCTTTACAGACTCCTGTAATATAAATGTTTGCATGGGGGAGTCCAACTCACATAAGCACCAGTGCAGAAAATTGGGCACCCCAATGTTTATCAAAACAAAATCTCTCTGCCTCAGTGTTCCCAGAAGCTAACCCTATTTACACTGACCGCTCTCCTTCCAGTTTCAAATGCAGGACCACCCCCCAACTAAGGAATTACTAATTCAAGATACTCAAGCACTCCAATAGCCTCTCTTGCATCTTCCACGGAGAAACGTAATATTTACGTGTATGTACTTAGGATCTCTGCACATCAAGGTGAAATCAACCAGCATCAGACTCGACCCAGTGACCAGTCTTGCAACAAGTCTATTTTAACTTCAAATCCGAATACTGTTCAGCCATCTACTTACATTTTCATATATCAAAGTTCTTAGAGCTCACAAAAAATACTTAACGTAAACGTAGCATATAAACAATTTCCTGTAAAGGATGTGGAAGTCAGTAAATCTAGCATGGTGGCACTGACTGTTCTGAAAGGTTTAACATTTCTCAGCACGAAGGTATTTATGAGCAGCCAGAAACTACAGGTACAGCACAGAAAGAATGCGCGCAATTGCTGTTTTAGGGTCGAAGTCGTCCTGCGACTGAGGGAGGAGACCTCAAGCCGTGAAAATGTACCTGGGTGCGCGAGATTGTTGGTCTACATTGTTCTTGTAAACATCACCTTCGTCCCTCATACCCTGGCACATACAAACAAAAAAAAATAAGGAGGACGGCGATAAACCCCAATAGAGTCATGACTGAAACTCGAATTTTTTTTCTGTTTCCGCTCAGTTTATCGTGTTGGATTCCCCGTTTAAATGGATCACCGACCAAGCCACCAGCATTTCCCAGCGGAAACCGAAATGTCGAAACCCGGGATGTCGCCGGAGCAGATCGGCGCTCAAACGGCCACATGGTTAGATTACGATCATTCCAGTAAGGCAGTGAGCTTCCCGAGTCTCTCATCTGCACATGGAAGTCACTACCATCATCTTCTCATCTTAATATAGCAAAAAAAAAACAAAAAACAATTCACTAAAATTACCGACATGATAACCGAACAACATTCGAAACGTGCATGACCCAATTAAAATAGTTTTGGAAAAAAATAGAAGAAACACTTTTTTCGCCATTTTTATGAATTAAAGTTTGCATGAATAAGAAACGCGCGCCACCGCCGTGTTCAGCAATCTGCGTTTTGTGTTCAGGACAGCAGGTTTTAATATTGTAAGAGAATACCGTTTTAAAAAACGAAATAGCCAACAAGAAGCACCTCAAGGGACGATCGAGTGCATTTACGGTCCAGGGTCTGGGATCGGTGTGAATCTATTGTTTACTTATGTTACATTCAGAGAATTCAGATAAACCAACATAAAAAAAATCCACATATTTTTCGCTGTAACGCGATCCTTTCCTTGCGTGCAGTTCCCGGCCTGCGCATTTCTCGGCTTACGGCAGTTGTTAACATTACTTTAAACTAACGGGTTAACGGGGGTTTAGTTTACAAAAATCAGATCAGGTACAATCTACCACTTAAAAAGCACAGCTTTGTAACACGCCATCGCTGCCCGGTGCCCCAGAGACGGGCCTGGCTATCGACGTGCCGTGATTTTTTGCCACAGAAGAGCGCAAGACACACACGTGTTTATGAGAGAAGCGGCCGGACCGGGCGCTCCTCCGTTACACGTGGACCTCTACGTCGGAACCGGCCGTCCAGCGTCTCCGATTTAGGGACAATAAATGGATGTGCATTATGTACCGCATAAACATAAGAGAAAGAAAACACACATGCGCCGGCTGGTCACATATAAGTATATATGCAGGACAAAGATAATAAATCCATCCATAGCTTTCCATCAACTGGTCCTCGCACAGAACAACAAATGACATATTGCACAAGGTCACGCACTACGGCAACGCTCAACCAACAATTAAAGAGTAATCTAGCACTTACTTTCTCCATTAGCCGGCCGAAGGCAGATCGCGGATACTGCCAGAAGAAGACCTAAAAAAGAGGTCAAATGATCGTTTTCTATCCCAGACCTCATTCCTGTTAAAGTAGTAACCGTTCAAAAATACTGTCGTTGTTTCCGAAGCGAAACAGTGGGAAAAATGGGTGTAAAAGGAGGTTCTTCACAGTCACCAAAAAAAAAACAAAGACCCAGTTAAGTCGGCTTATAACTCCTGAAATTGATCCGCGTCTGGGGCGATTTTCGCCGATCCACGTTTTCAGGAGCTGGGTGTTAAACAGTCCAAGTCCCCGAAAGCGGGGTGATCTCTACCGGCCCTCACACGATTTCTGGATGAGAAAATTATATATGTATATATAACAAAACTGGCTGAGATGGTTCTTATTTTTGCCAATTCTTCAACGAGGTACGACCTGCTAACAAGACACCGAAGTCACGAATTGTACTTGGCTGATAGTACTCCGCATCTTCAGCCTCCATGTCTTAAAGGGGGGGGAGGACGCACGCTTAGCTAGCCAGCGTTAGCTTGAGAGCTACCAAGCAGAACCGTTCCGAAAAAAAGCAGCATCCACAGTATCCCAAACCCGCCGAGTCCTATCGGGACCGCCAGCTCCCAATGAAGGCTGCCTTTACTAAATGAATGAAATTTCAACTCCCTTCACGTCCGAAGAGCCTATCTAACTGAGGTATCGTCCAATATATATCCGTCAAGACAAAAATGGTTTCACCAGCTGCGCCCCCTCCTTTCGCTCCCTCCCTCCCTGTCTGTATCGTATCCCTCTCTTGCCACGCAGGAACGGGACTGCTGCACCGGAGGCTCCCGGCGCGTGCTGTCGCTAAGCCCGGCGGCTTTTCTCTTAACAACGCAGCGATGTTAACGTGGGGACCCGGTAAATCCCTATTTTTTCGGTCCTCAACAGCCTCGGCAAAAAAGGCACCAGATAGAGCAGCTTCCCTCGTCGCCCTGCGCTCCGCGGAATCAGCGCCGTAAACAAGACTCGGCTTCTCACACAGACACACACACACATACACACACACATTCCAGTGCACATGAAAACCCGGCCAGGACCATAGTGGAACACGGACGTAATTTTCTGCAACAAACACTATCATTACAATACACTAAAGGTATGCAAGCTGTTTTTACATGTTTTTATTTATATATACTTTCTCTTTCTGTATGTGCGCGCGCGCGTGCAAACAATGGATTTTCAAAATATGTGACGCTAATACAGACTAACATAGCTGAACTGTAAATAAATAGATAAAAAATTAAAATAACACCAACCTTGAAATGACTTGAACAAACGGTTTCTGCGTTTCCCTCCGCTAAGTAGGTTGATGAAAAAAAAAAAATATATATATGTATGTGTATGTATATATTGGCTTATTATTAATTATACGTTCTTAAGTTTCATTATTTTTTTGTTCGGGTTCAGTAGGTGCTGTCTTAACAAACTCTCTGAGTTCAGGGCAGAGAAGTTATATTTAGCTGTGGTTATGGCATCGTTTTGCCAAAATCCTACTGATCTCTATTCCCCTGATGGATAGAAGAGCAAATACGCCAGGACCGGTTAGTTTTCCCAGTGTAACATAGGGAGTTCCCCCTGTTTAAACTCTTCCATTCACGTAAATATGGTGAACAGCGAATAATAATATGCAGACGCCTGAAATTCTTTTAAATAAAATTACCAAATAGATTTATCTCTTGAATGAAAAATGCATTTTTGGGATTTTTGAATTTTCTGTACCTATACAGGAGCGGTTAGGCGACGAATTGATGGATGGGTGTATTTATGCAGAATGACTAATATATGCGTTAACCGCAGCGACGTATTTACTACGAAACAATGCTGTTAAGATAAAATTAAACGTTTTAGGGAAACCGACCACGAAAACAAGGGATAACGTATTTGGTTGTCGTGGACGTAATTAGCATAGATACCCCAGTTCCAGATTTTTTATCTTAACATATTTGGGCTATGACACATGACTGATGGCAGTCGAAAGTAAAACCCGCCACAGAGCTTCATTCATCAGTCGGGCCTGGATTTGGAAAGTCCTATTCATCCTGTCTGGTCATAATTTGCCGGCGCTGCTTTGATTAAATATATAATTTGTACCTGCTCATCACGCAATATTTTACACATCAGTGTTAATTAGAGTGATGATTAGTAAAGGCAAAGAAAATGGACGAATGCTTCTGTCCTGTCATTTATCGCTCGATGGAAATTATATTTTCTCCGATTGTGTATTATTTTAGAAAACTATATTACTATCTGGTATTTTGTCATTGACCAGTTCACCTTTAAGAGACCAGCTTTAAGTAACTGAGAGTATCACATATATGACTGCATATATGACTGCAATAGAAAAGAACCTCCGACTTATAAACATTAAACCTGACTTTGAATCTAAAACGTGGCACCAGTAAACCATTTAAAACATTTAAAACTGCTACTGTATGTCAGTTTTGTCAATGAGTGTTTTACTCACTTCGTCAGGATGTGTCGTTAATTTCGTAGTTATACTGTTCAGTCTTCAAAGGAATGGTAAGCAGAGGGGAAAAGTTATCCTGCCTTTTGATGTTTTTAAAACTTATGACGTACCTATTGTTTTATTTTTTTGCCTTTTCTACAATGCTCCATACAGCAAGACAAGCACTAATATGATCAGATCTCGAATGACAGATGTTAATTTGCAACTATTGTGTTTAAAACTCATTCTATGAAGGTGAAACGTGTGCGAGTGAATGGTGTGTGCGGATGAATGGTGTGTGTGTGTGTGTGTGTGTGTGTGTGTAAGTAAGTGTGCCTTGCCATCCTGGAGTGTTCCCTGCCTTGCATCCGTAACCTCCAGGATAGGCCAGTAAGTGGTTTCAGAAAATGGATGGATGGATGGATGGATGAATGGATGGATGGATGGATGGATGGCACTTTAGTGATTCTTTCTGGGTGAAATAGTTATCATTGTCATTTGATTAGTTCCAGTAGCAGTAGAATGTCAATGGTGGTATCATTATCATTATTATTCATACTAAATAAGTCATACAGTATAATTCTGTGGCAGGTAAATGTATCTGAACTGAGGAATTCTGCAAATGGGAGCAATTTCAGACATTTAGGTATGAAGTCTATTTTTAAAGCTGGAACAAATAAAAAAAACTAAATATGAATACAGCCTGCCTACATGACATTTGCTAATATGCAGAATAAATGTGCTCTTTCACTAGTTTAATTTTTGGAAGAGTACTTCCTATACACAATCTGTATAATCTGTTTTTTAAAATGTATTTTCATTTTATTTTGTAAATATTTTATATAGTATACTGTAAAAAATTCGAATCGTGTTCAATTTAACTGTATAACTTAAGTGTACGATATACTATAATTGTATTGTCATTATTAAACAAAGGACTTATGACATATATCAAAAACATTCACTTTTTGAATTCATAATTGATAGTGAATTTTTGAAAGGGTTAAGGTTTCCATGGAAACAGAATTCACTGGAGAATTCATTTCTGACGGTCCCTTCGGAATGCATACCTTACATGTACTCAGGCAACGAGAGCTGGTTTAAATTATTTTCATCAACTTACAGAAGTAAATTTTAATTTATTACAGTTGAGTAACATATGTTTATAGCTTGGTGAATGTAAGCCCAGTGATATGTTAAAAACAGTGCCTGAGAAATATTTTTTTTTTGGGGGGGAGACATAAAAATGTAGCCACTGAATAGAGAATATGCTGCTTGTTGGTGTTACTGCTGTTCATTACAGCAAAGCAATGACAGAGGTGATGGATCAAAACACATGGCAACGTATCCTTGTAGATCAAATAAGAACATTATGCCTTAAAATGCAAATAAATTTATATATGAAAACAATTTTTAAATATACGAAGTTACATATGTAAACAATTTACATATGTATCTATTCCTTAAACAATATTTCAAAAGACATTAGCCACAAAGACAGCAGATGCTGACCCTCCAATCACATAATAATGTTTGTTTTAAAATAAAAAATAATAATAATAATTCAAGTTACTTTGCACTGCATGGTTGCTCCTGAACATTTACTCTAGCATCAATGTCCCCATGAAGGATATTTTTGAAAATCAAAGAATTATGTAACAAGACTCTCTTTTTTCCAAAATATATTTGACAACAGCATTAAGATGTGAGGAATAAGCACAGCTGAATCCAAAGCCTTCATTTTATGTCATGTGTGCATAAAAAGGAAACGCCACTGCAACTTTTAATGAAAACAGCAAATGCCAGCTACCTGTATTTCTCACTAAGTAACTGTGGATCAGAACATCTTATTAATATTCTGGCTCTTTTTCTAACTGGACATTATGTATTTATATAGTATTATTTAAGAATCTGTTTTCAGCTGTGTTATAAGTTGGTGTTTGTGGAGGTAACCTGTGCCAGTTTCATTAGTGTGTGCGATTTTCCGTTCTGTTTTATTCTTCAAACTGTCATTGTCAATTTTATTGCCGATTGTGCCACTCACAAACACATTCTTCTTGTAGTTGCACCAGTGTGTTTCCAAAACCAGCGGCATGCTGTCTATTGAGTGAAGATAAAAGGATGATTGAAGTTGGGCTTTTATTTTATCTCTTAGAGACACAAGGGAGACATGGAAACAGATGGTGAATTTAAAAGATTACAGCAGAAACATCATATCAAAGGTAAAAGAGAGGATTAGTTCCTTGTTTTGGCAATAAATATTGTGTTAATTTCCTTACAATCTGTCTACATGTCTGCCTTTGACCTTTTGCACGATTTTGCATGAATTTTGATAATTTGATAACTTAAAACCTCTCAAGATTTTAATATTAAAATATCCATTGAAACCATCTAACCAAAAGAATACATATCATGTGGCATGTTTCACCTGAAAACAGAGGTTAATAATCTTAAGGAGACTATATCAAAACACTTGTATTACATTTCATAGTGTATTATAAATCATATTTTGTCTGTTTTAGACCAAACTATGTTTCTTAATGCTACAGAAAGGGGTAAGAAAACGTGGGGATTAAAAGATTCGCAACAGCTGGACCACCTACAGGTCTCTAACACTAGGTGATTTCAATTATGGAGTTAATATTGTTATGAAATAAGAAAGCATTCAGATTTTATAGCTGAAAAATATTTCCTTTGTCCATAAAGTGACGTTATACATTATGTATTATGTATGTATGTATTCATCCTTTATCCTTCTGGGTTAATAAAGTTAAGTCCATGAAAGCTATTCTGATTGTTTCGTTAATAAAAAACGCGTCTTTTGTTGTGGGAAAGTTGATCGTGAATCATTCACAAGGTTGTTGTTTGCGCCACCTGGCGTCGAACAAATAAAACTACGTTGGAATGAAACCAAGCAGAAAAAGATACAAAAACATTAAGATTAACGCGTACTTTATTGATCTCAGGAGAGCAACAAAAGAATATAATTAATATAAAGCAACTTCTGCAAATTGTTGACTTAACAGCACTAGTTTTTATTCTATAACTATCAAATTCAGTTAAGAGGGTAAGTACCTTGGCCACACTTTACTCTGTGTTGCACATCTTAATAGCAAAAGGCATCCTCAGTTTGCCTACTGGTGACTTGTACATTCTGGAATTTCCTGATGATCACAAAGATCTCGAGGACGCAACAAACCACATAATAAATAAGCGAGATCAAAGCACGTGTGCCGCTGGTCTTCACAGTGAGCGTTTATCTGAAAGGTTTAGCAGTAAACCATGTTAGTGAATTGGACTGGAAAACTGAGAGCATGGTGATTAAGTACCTCAGGGGAAAAAAAACACAGTTAACAAAGGTGCTTGATAGTGTGCGCATGAAAGCTTTCCTCCAGTTAAAAGGAACATTGTGTATAGGCAAGTTTCTGAAGGAAGTGACTTATTAACCACGACACTGTACCACTGCATGTTGGCAGCTGGCTTTATGGATGGGTCGTGACCTTATGCTGTGTTTTCTTTTGAAGTTGCTGCTGAAACATGCTTCTTCTCCGGCTGATGTCACGGAAGTTGCAATCATCATTCATGCGCATGCATGTTTCTTAAAATTATTTTAAAATTATATTTGAACAGCCTACCGCCACCTTTAATGCAGTACCACAAGGTTAGGATATATTAACACTGCTACCTTTCTGGCATCAAACCAAAGCAGTATGCACTCCTTAATCACTTACATACCTGTTATGAGGGGATACGTATGAAGTGGTTTTCTGGGGGATGGGGGGGGGGGGGGTTACGTTGTTCTCTGACCAGCAATTTTTGGACCTTTTTTGCTGGACTAGACTGCTCCATGAAGATATGATGAATTGTAATAGAGTCTAATGATTGTAGGGGCACTGCTGTTGTACCTTTGAACTTGAGGTTGTGTCTGTGATGAGAGCACATTGGAAGGCCACATGTGCAAAGGCACAGAGAATTGACCTACACAAAATGAAGGATTGTGCGTAGATAGACTAGACAGTAAAAATGCTGATGACTACCTTGGCAGATTTACCTGCGACAGATACATTCGCTGAATACAGAGAATTCACGGCTGGAGTTATATATCAAATTTTTCATCCATTCATCCATCATCCAACTACTATCCACAGATATTATGTAGGTAGACTAAACAGCGAAAACACCCATATCTACCTTGGCAGTTCCAGTCACAAACAGTCATGATACGACACGTTGCAGTTGACACTACTAGATCTAATCAGTGTTTCAGCTGGAAAAAGCATTTCTTGGGACTTCTCCCTATAAGAATCCCAGACCAGGGAAGGCAGAGTTGCCTGCGTCGATGGAAACACCAAAAGGCATGCTGAAATCCAATCCAATTCAATAAAGCAGAACGCAAGATAGTTCTGCTTGTGAAAACAGTTTACAGTAACAAAGGGGTTCAGCTGTAATTAGAGCCAGACGTGTCTTCACTTGTGACCCAAATGAAGCACAAAGGCATTTTTTTGTTCTGAAACATTAGCCCATAGAGTTAGAGGCAAAAGAGTAGACAGAGAGATTTCTTCATGAAGTTCAGTAAGAAAAAATGACCGTCAGTGAGTCACAGCGGTTCATAAAATGTACAGCTGGAACAATGTATATATGAAATGGCATCATTAAGAGCAGCCGTGGACGGAATGTGCTCTCTCTGTTTACTGGAGGACGGATGGAAAAGTAAAACTCAGCACTGGGGGACAATCCCAGCAACTTCTGATTATCCCTTTAATCATGGGCCTTCTTCATTATCCATGAGAAGGAAAGAGAAAGTTGCACAAAAAGAATTATTAAGAAATACGACGGATTACCTCAACTCTGGCAGATGGTGTCAGGCATCTATAACATTCTTCCGACGATGAACAAAAAGCATAGAAGTATGTGGGGAGTAGTGATGGCCACCTAGGGCTGCATGACACTGCGAATCACAGCCTACTGAAGTACACAGTGTACCGATATGCCCCCCCCCCCCCACCCCGCCAAGTGGCAGGCCTGTCCGCCTGTATTTGTTAATTCCACACAAACAGCTTCCCATACAGAGGGGCGGCAGGCCCACCTGCTTCGACTGTCCCTTGGTGTTTTTATTCTGCTGCTGCACTGGTGTGGAAGGGAGTGCGTGTTTACTGAGCAGTGCGTCCACATGGGAATGAGCAGCCCTGTTTGTTTTTCCGCTGGGATAGGGCCAGAGGAGACCAGAATTCGCAGAAAAAACAGAAAAAGAAAGAGAAGCAGACACAATAGGAACAGCAGACCGATGATAGCACTCCGTCCCCGATATCTCCCATCCTGAAAAAATGATCCTCTTTAATGGCACAGCGCATTGAGCTGAAAACTGAGGAACATTCTTTCCCCAACCAGAAATGAATGATTCCTTAATCATCACATCCTATTAACAATTAGGGTGTAATTCACTAAAGCTGCTTTGTCAGACTCTAAGGTTGCCGGTTTGACCCCCAGGGCCAGCAGACTGATCCCGCTGTTGGGTCCTTGAGTAAGGGCCCTTAACCCCCAATTTCTCCAGGGCCACTGGACACTGGCCAACCCTGCACTGTGACCCTGAGATGGTCACCTGCATATGAGTCTGATGGAGCACAAGATGGTGTAGGCGAAAAGAGAATTTCTCCATGGTGATGAATAAAGTATCTTTATTCTATTCTATTCTATTACAGATTAGTGTATGCAGTTTGTGGCTCTGTGAGTTACAGATTTGTGCCTCCAATCCAAAGGTTGCTGTTTCAAATCCTGCGACTGGCAAAGTAGATTCACTGTTTGGCCCTTGAGCAACATCCTTAATCCCAACTTCTCCAGAGCCTGGCTATCCCTGCTGTCTCACTTGTGTGTTGCTTTGGATAGAAGAAGATAAATAAAAAGGGGTGTATAGATTGGCATATTTGCAGGTGTAACGCTTTTTCCGCAAACGTTTTGTTTCTAGGCCCTGGTTCTTGTCCATTCCACCTTCTTGCATGTGCAGGAGCGCAGCCTGCTGAGGATACAGTGATACTGCTGGTTACAATAGACCACCTGTCTCCTTGTAGTGGCAGCCAATGACCACAATGCTGAGGAGCGAGGCCACGCCCACGTGTGCTGGGATTTGTTAGCCAAGTCAGGCTCAGGCGTAGCCAGGTAACTAACAAGTAGCTATGCTGGATTTTAGCTAAGCACATTCTGTATGGTTTTTATCTTTGAGCTGTTTTTAATGACGTTTTGAGTTCAAATGGAGTTTTTATATTTAAAACCAGAAAATTAAATATTCAGTCCCTGTTGACCTGCCTCCAGTCAAAAAAGGAAATTAACATTTTTACAATATAAATGCTGCCATTTTAGACCTAAAAGTTCACTGTCACAGAAAATCACATTTACAGCAGCTGGGATAGGCAATCAGCTCAAAGTCTTCACCCACTGCCACGGGAGAGTGGGCAGATGCATTCGTCATTCAACAATTGATCCCATATAACCATAAACCCACAGAACTGTAAAAACAAGATTTTGCATTCGAAGTGGTGGCCTTTCTCTCCGTGAAGAATTCAGGGAATGGCTGTAATTTCCCATTGGGGAGTTATGTGGTTCATGTTGTGATGAAATGGAAAAGTAAGAGGTTTAAGTCAAGGGAATCGAGTGGTGCCAATTGCAATTACAGCAAAAAAAAAAAAAAAAAAAAAACTCAATGCCAAGGTCACAGGTTACAGAGCTTTGATTATTTTTTTTTTTTTCAGTTTATGAAACTCATCCCAGTTTGATTAGTTATGAATTTTAAAAATAAGGGGAAAAAAACTCATCTAATGTGAAAGAACAAGAATTCTGTTAAACCTTCCAACGGTGATTATTCTACAACTGCAGACTGTATGTATGCTACTCCTGGAAATTAATAGATTAATAAAGACTGCAAAGCTATTAACTGAAAGTGATGCACAGGCCAAACAATCAGGTGAGGCTGGGGAGCAGACACTGGAACAGCAGGCTGCCACTCCCAGCACACGACGAAACACCTCGGGATCCCAGTTAGTGTCCCCATAAACCGATACACGGTCCATGCTTCACTCCAGAAATCTGCTGCGGCCCCGGTGCTACGTGGGCGTCCCCTCGGCCTGCTCCAGCCCCCCTGGTCCTCAGCAATGAGGATCCCACGAGCCTGGATCACCCCCAGGGAATCGCAACACATGGGCGTAGTGCCGTAACTGACGCCCCCCTCACGATGCAGGTGACGTGCCTCATTCGGGGCTGCCGGAGCAACCGCTCACTCGAATCACAGAGTCAAAGCAGCGGGACCCAAGGATTCTCAGAAGAGACACAGTGTGAAAGGAGTCCAGTCTTCGTCTCAGGTCACGGGTTAGCGTCCATGTCCCTCAGCCGTACAGCAAGACAGGAAGCACCAGGATAATGAATAAAATAATTGTTACCACTTTACTATAATTCTCCCTTTGGCACTAACTCACTAATAAAAAGAAAACTGTCATAACTTGTTTATAATTCTTTATTATTAATTTACAAAGTGTTACAGCCTACTTAATAATCAGATTATTAACCATTCAGAAGCCTCTATAAAGGTAGTCCTATTATAAAGCGGTGATTTAGTAGTTAGGCATTCATTCTCCTGAGTCAGCACTGAGTGGATTTCTAAACACACCTTACTGTTGTGAGTGGTGTCCATTCTTCTAGCTGATATTTGGCAGGGAATAATTGATAGGGATAGATGGGGAAAAAAAATCACTGATTTTCCATCCTTTGGAGATGTGGCCTTCAAGTCAGGACATGGACTTCAAGAAGGTCCCCAATTAAAATACCCTTCCTTTAGGAGTAATACACAAAAACTTTGTTAAACACCAGCAATCAGACTGAGCAGAATGAGGTCAATGATGAAGAAGAAAGTGTATTTCACAGGTACTTATTAAGAATAACCTGGATAAAATATGAATACTCCATCACATGAATAAGATGGAGTATTATATGATAAAAAGAGAATCATCCACTCAAGCGCAAACGTATGAGAGGAACACGAAACACACAGTGAAAATAATGCAGGCACCTGTGAACACGAGGCCTGCTGTTATTGCCCGTGTGCTCTGGCCCAATACCAGAGGGCTGTCAATACCAAGCAGAGGGCTGTAATTAAAGAGGGTGCTCTTGCACTGTGCTGGTAGGAGAGCTTTGTGGTTCTTGTGGTTGGCCTGGTGGTGTCTCCACTGGCTTCCCATTACGGCCCGGGGGGGGGGGGCTGGTGCCTTTTAAACACAGCGGGATAATAATGAACGACACCCCTAACTGACACGGGACGTCCACCGCAGAAGTCGTCCACATCAATGAGCTGAAGGCGATCGCCCAGAGATTGCGCTTAAATCCACAGGGAGCGGCGTACGTTGCCTGAGGAAGGTCCGCTCTTATGGCCTTTCATCAGTCAGGTAAACAACCTCAAGGTCAATTTTAAACTGAGAAATCATTTCTACAGCAACGGTGGACAAATGCACTGCCCTGCAGCTCCCAAACTGTGGCTTTAACCAAGGTAAATTGTGTCAATTTATCTTGACAGGTATAACTTAAAGACTTAAAATGGGCAGTTATTTCTTGAAACAGATTTGCCTACATTATATAAATGTAAAGCAAACGCAACTATTTATTTCAGTGATCTTTTTATTGTATAAATTCTATTAAACTACAAAATGTTTGTAAATGACCTAAAATGCAAAGTACCGTGACATACTTATTGCTGATGCTTTTTAAATATATATATTCACTTATAATTTAACCATTTAGAGAGATGTATATTTCACTAGAGCAGGGTCTCTACACGAACCTGAACCACCAACTAGTAACTATGACCAGGGGCAGACTGACAACAAAAAGTGCCCCGGGAATTTACCCCAGGGTATAATTTACCACTGACCTAGGGGGAGGGAGGGGGGAGGTTGTCCCAACTGGTTGGCCACCATTTTATAATGTTTACATATTTCGACCTGGAAACACGCCAAGATGATCGATGTCCGGGTTGGACACCCCTGGTACACAGGCTATGAGATGCTGCGGTTGAGGAAGAAAAAGCTGCTCTCATCAGATTGACCCGCTTGGAAACGCGCTGTCCGCCCCCGACCATGACACCGCCTGTTCAAATACGCCGCCATTTAATATGGGGAATCAGAGACAGCGAAGCCATGGATGCTGAATGTTCAGTTTCTAACTGCAACAACGTAAAATTTGCCGAGTACAGAGAATTTATATCTGTTGTACATCAAAATGTTCATCCATCCATCATCTAACGTCATATGCACTACAGGACTGAACACGCCCGGAACATTTCCCAGTAAGCACAAGGCACAAAGAAAATGTTTACCCAGAATAGTATGTTAGTCCATTGCCCAGAACTTACAGGTAAAACTTAAAACACCATTCCGCCGGTTGTTTTTTTGGTCGTTTGTTTGTTATTGGGAGAGAAGGAGGCTGTGCTTGTAACTGAAGTGCCAGTTCATTCCAGCAAAAAAAAAAAAAAGGAAAAACATAGTACTGCAAAGGACTGATTTATTTTTTCCTAGAACAATTCGTCCCGATGAACACTATTACACAAAGTCTTCTGGTTGCAAAGGGAATGTCCACCAGGCAGCAAACCTTGGCGATGAACTGACACCAGTCGGTGAGGCGCACACCCGGCTGTAACCGACCCGATATCGCCATCTGGCGGCAAGTGTGTGTTTGGCGGCCACAGCTTTTGTGTATTTGATGGGAAAATGTATTCCTAAACGTTTGTCCGTCTGTTCTTCGTCCACAAGGAACAGTACAAACAACTTGGGCAATATAAAAATGGACGAAAGCAAAGCTGAACTTTTTTTTAGCTCAATTGTGGGTAGGCAAAGTGAGTATTCCGTATGAATGTCTAAAGTAAGTAATAAATGCACATAAAGGAAATATTTAAAACAAATATAATTACAGAAATAACTATATAGATATTGTAGTGGGAAAATATAAAAATAACGATAATAGTTTAACTATTAAGTTAAGTCGCGCAACAGGTTCTGTATCACATGATATGAGACAAAGGTCAAAATCCACCAACGTTATGGGAACCGATCAGGCACAACTTGTTGGTAAGACTATGGGTGCATTTTGAAAAACCGTCCAATACAATGAAACACGTTTGAGTTTAAGTTATGCTTCACCTTTGTACTTTATTGTGAAGCTGTAAAATAGAAAGAAGAGTAATCTGTTAGGTAAATTTCTAGTCATTTTAATACACGGTTCCAAATTGCATTTACAGAAGTATTTAATTCAAATGAAAACTAAACCAAAAGTTTGGCCTAGGTGGTGAAAAATCTTATTGTATATTTACTCTTCATCAGTGGATTACTATCCAGTCGATCTTCCTCTGGATTACCACACCTTGAGGATAAGTGCAGAGAATTTCTTGTCATGTTTGGAATTAAACTCAATCCGTGAAAATTATTTTCTTCTGCCGAGTGGTGAAAAGGTAAGTGAATTTACGTGAGCAATTTATTTTGAGCGTCGTTAATTGACGCATAGCACGCTGGCCTAGTGTGACCTCATTCGTCCAGGGTTTGGCTAGGTCAGTCCTGCATCTGCTGTGTGTGTGTGTGTGTGTGTTGGGTGAGGGGGGGTGTGTGTTAAGGTTAGGGGTTAAGGTCGTCATATTGGAATTAGAGTTTTCTCCATATAAATTAAATTAAAGATATAGTTACTGTGTGTGTGTGTGTGTGTGTGTGTGTGTGTGTGTGTCTGTGTGCTTCCTGGCATCCCATCCAGAAAGCACCCCTGTCATGTGATCTGTACTGCCTGGGATAGGTTCCAGGCCCCCAGTCACTGGTTAGAAGGTAGATCCATCATTGCCTGAATAGTTCCCTGTCACATGTATTTTGCCTTAGGATTGCTAGGGGTCCTCATTCAAAATTAGATTTATGATGAAAGTCAAGGTTCTGTATTCAACCCTCACAGATGACAGTAACACAGGACAGTGTGTGTCAGCTTCCACTCTTCGGTGATGATGACCCAGCGAGTGTGGTTTTGGCTCTGCACATGCCTGAGGACCAAACGCACGGTGAGCGGCTCGCCAGACCCGCCGGCCAGTTGTGGTCAGGTCTTCTCCCATGTTTTGCTCTTTCAAGGAAGCAGTAAGTCAGTTGGTGTCCTTTGCCGTGAAGAAACATTTTTCTCCCCTGCAGTGCTCGCACTCTTCCTGGATGGGAGATGGTGGGCCCTGAACGATATCTTAAAAACATCTAACTCGTCCAGGTCCGGGCTGATGCTGGTAAATCCTTACTCAAGACGTCCCGAGGTCTTACCGATCTACACTTAAATAACATTGGCGTTAATTTCTGTCAGCGAATGCTAGTCCGTGCCTATCTGACAAAATCAAGCACACTGGGACACTTCAAGTCACAGCAGTGAATAAAGAAAACAGTCTTACTTAGTATTTCCATGACAAGGCCATTGTTTTGTCTTTGGATTGATTTTGTCCATGCAGCAAGTTTATGTATAACATGTGTGATGTGGGTTCAACAGGTTGAGTCTGCTGAGGAAAGACTGGTGCTCTTTGTGCTCAGTCAGATAATTTTTGGGACTTTGGAGAGACCCGTAAGTGAGGCCTTTTACTTTAAGCCTCACTCCGAAAAGGAAACCGGCAAAATTCTCTGGGTTAGTGGGGAGGCCGTCGGCTTCTACACGATCAAGGAGAAAGGTGAGAGAATCTGGTTATAAAAAAAAAACAAAAACAAAGATGTATTCATATAGATGTATAGTGAATAAAGATACATGAGAGAAGATCGACTATAAACCTCCTATCCACAAATGTAGGGTCTGACTGATCTTAATGCCGGAGGGGGGGGGGGGGCGATGCAATGAATGATATGGTCCAACCATAAAACCAGTTTATAACCATGCACCACAAATAGAAGAAAATAATAAAATAGTGCCAGTAAGCGTCAGGTAAAAGAGTCTTTTTATGAGGTTCTCTGGAATTTGGTTCTTTGCAGTCAGTGTTCAGCAATTATTGTGAGACACGACCCGTGTGCGGTTAATTGATTATTTATAATTTCCCTACGTTTTCTGTGGTACGAACTGATGAATAATCACTAACTATTTCATTTACTTATCATATTAAGATCTCAAGCCAACTTCCTTATGGGGCTTGGATGGGAGAGTTCAATGTCTGACACACATCAGTTCAGCTGAATATGGCTGTTAAAGGTTCCACGTAGCATGGGGAGCTCCTGGTGGTGGCATGGTGGTTAATGACATACCATCATAACCTGAAGCTTGCTTGCTGAAATCTTAGAAGGTCCCTGCTATAGAATCCTTTGTTATCTTACTTCAGTATGATATCCAGCTATAAATTGGTAGCGATTTTAACATTTTGTATAAAATTGTCAGATTAGTTTCTAAATCCTTTGCAATGGTTCCCATACATGGCTGTGCTTATCTAAACAACACTAAGCTGTGTCATTTATTATTTTATACACATAGCATAGTTTACTCTTTCTCTCCATTGTTTATGATCCTGTATATTCCTCCACGTAGGCAGGCTGTGTGACCGACATACCGCTCAGTGCTACCTGCTGCCTGTACTGGACACTGTGTTTGTCCGAAGCTCGAGGAGAAGGCAGGGCTTTGCGCTGAAGATGCTGGGAGATTTCTGTTCGTCATTCTCTAATGAGAGAGTGGTGGGCATCAGCTACCCTGTATCAGCCGACATGTACCAGGGTGAGTGCGGAAGATTCCGGAGCCAGAACCTCACAATCAGACATGTCCCTCTCCTGGGTCACGTGGTGGGTTTGTCTAAGGTGCATGCAGTGAAACTGCTAATCAAAGCTGTATGATTCATATGGGACAGCTAACCAAAAAGAGCAACTACACTTGCACGATTTCCAAGATAAATGGATTGCAGATAAGAGGAACATCAGAGATACAGTTTATAGTTTCCTGTACAACGCTAAGGTCAGAAGTAGGTCTGAACCTGGGGCAGCGAAGAACAACAAAGGCCTAGTCCAGGTTCAGGAGCATTGAATACCTTTCTATTACTTTGTTTTAGACTCTAGTCCTTGACTGAGGCAGATGATCATGTTGAAGGGAGGAAAGATTATTCCGTTAAGTTTCCGGCCCGGTGATTCACACCGTTGTTCTCCCTGCTATGAATAAGGGTGGGGAAGTGTTTCTTTTGAAACATCTCATGTATTACTGTTATCTCTGTGAACTAAGACACAAAGAATTTTTACTACATCACCACTGTCAGGGATAAAAGAGAAAAGGCTGTTACCAGGATACTCCCTGCAGCTCCAAGCATGGATGGATATAATTTATTAACAAAACTACTATCACTGCTTCTTTACTTTTAAGTCATTCTCCATCCACATACCCCAAGAGCAAAGTTAAGTGAGCAATTACTCATGTGAGCCAATGAGTAATTTATGGGGTATGTTTATACATAAAGCTGAGTATCCGCCCATTCTCTCAGATGTTTACTTGGTGGTGGTCGGACAGCCGTTTTACTGTTATTCAATTCAGCACAGAATTTAGAGCAGATCCGTCATTTACATTTTTAATATGCAGTGCTCAAGTGTTCTGTGTGTGAGGTAAAAAGCAGTAAACTCGCTCCTTCCAGTGTGTAGGAAATATCTGAGCACCAGCGACGCTGAGCAAGAGCGTCTCTATGAGGTGGAGGCGCCCGGGGACTGGAGCCGAAGGCGAAATGTATGGTTGACCCTGCAGCTGGGCTGTAACCCTTAGGCCCTTAGGTCTTTATTGGCTTATATCATAGACGTGGACCCGGGTGAATCCAGGCGAAGGTTGACAGATAAAGTAAGTGCCTTCCATAATTCAGCAGTAGACTGGAGAAGTAAGTAAAGGACATAAGGATATAATTGTGGGTTACAGTCCATTGGTGCTTCAGTGCATAGGATCTGTATGTTTTTGTCATTGGTCTAGAAAATGATAAAAATATGAAACATGACTCAGTGAATCTATGATATGCACACACACACACACACACACACACACACACATATATATATATATATATCTCCATCCATCCATCACCTTAACCACTTAATCCCAACCGTGGTCACAGGGGTGGGGACCAGAGCCTATCCCAGGAACAATGGGTGCAGGCAGGAGCCAACCCTGGGCAGTGGCCAACACACTGCAGGGCACACGCACTCACACAGTCACAAGCACATAATTACGGGGCCAATTTAGATTCGCCAATTAACCTACCGTGCACGCTTTTCGACCGCGGGGGGGAAGCGGAGCCCCCGGCGAAAACCCACCCGAACACAGGGTGGAGCAAACGAGCTCCACACAGAGTGATCCTACACCCAACCCAGGAACTGAACCCAGGATCTTCTTGCTATGAGGCAGCAGCACTAACCACTGCGCCACAATCCTAAGGCAAAATAAGTGTGACAGAAAACTAATCAGGCAATGATGGACCTACCTTCTAACCTGTGACTCGTAGGGTGACTGGGGGCCTGGGGCCTATTCCAGGCAGTACAGATCACATGACAGGGGTACACTCTGGATGGGATGCCAGGAAGCACGCGCACACACACACACACACACACACACACACCATATGGACAAAAGTATTGGGACAACACACCTCTTAGTCATTGAAATCAGGTGTTTCCTTCACACACATTGCCACAGGTGTATAAAATCAAGCACATAGCCATGCAGTCAGGTTTACAAACATATGTGGAAGAATGGAATGTTCTAAACAGTTCAGTGAATTCAGGATTGGTACTGTCATGGGATGGCACCTTTGCAATATCTCAACTGTAAGTGGTATTATTGAAGAGCGAAAGCATTTAGGAACAACAGATACTCAGCCACGTGGCAGACCACGTAAAGTAATAGAATATGGTCGGCAAGTGCTGAGGCACATAATGTGTAAAAGTCCCCCGTTGACTTAAATATCGCAGAGTTCCAAGCTTCCTCCGGCACTATCTCAGGCACAAAAACTGTGTGGTGGGAGCTTCGGGGAACAGGCTTCCATGGCTGAGCAGCTGCAAGCAAGCCTCACGTCACCAACCGCAATGCCACGTGTCAGATAGGATGTTGTAAAGTGTGCTCCCACTGGACTCTGCAGCAGTGGAAATGTGTTTTATGGAGAGAGGAATCATGCTTCTCTGTGCGGCATTCTGATACATGAGTCTGGCTTTGCCAGTTGCCAGGAGAACAATACCTGCCTGACTGCATTGTGCCAACTGTAAAGTTTGGTGGAGGAGGAACACTAGAATGGAGTTATTCATCAGGGGTTGGGCTAGGCCCCTTAGTTCCAGTGAAGGGAACTCTTAAGGCTTGCAAGTATGCCAAGACATTTTGGACAATTCTAGGCTTCCAACTTAGAGGGAACTGTTCGATGATGGTTCATGTCTATTCCAACATGACTGTGCCCCAGTGCACAAAGCAAGGCCCATAAAGTCATGGTTGGGTGAGTTTGTAGTGGAAGAAACTTGACTGGCCCACATAGAGCCCTGACCTCAACACTATCAAACACCTTCGGAGATGAACTAAAACGGAGATTGTGAGCCAGGCCTTCATGTCCAACATCAGTGCCTGATCTCACAAACGCTCTTCTGGATCAATGGGCAAAAAATCCCACAGATACCCTCCTGAATCTCGTGGAAAGTCTTCCCAGAAGAGTGGCAGCTGTTATAGCTGCAAAGGGGGGTCAACTCTATGCCTATGGATTTAGAATGTGATGTCATAAAAGTTCCCCTTAGGTGTAATGGCCAGGTGTCCTAACACTTTTGTCCATATAGAGGGTGAATGTGTCTGTTTAATTTTGCTTTCATACAAAATAGTAGACACCAAATGATAATGTATTTCAAATATAATAACTGCATGCATTTATGCAGGAAAACATTTTTTTCTGTCTTCTTACTAAGCGCCTAACCTGCTAGTGATGACTGTAATTTTTATTTTTTATAAAAGTAAAAATACTCGTTGAAGTATTCAGACAACCTAAGACAATCATCATACTGATATTTTCCAAGTAAGTTTTTCGTCTCTGGTTACTGGAATGATCCTTAGTCCTCAGGTTATTTCTTAAGACCAAACATAGCGCTAACAAAACAAACAACAGAACTGATTAAACATTACAAAATGAATTAAACTTGTCTTAAGGGTGAAAAAGGTCCTGCTAATAATTAAACGTTATGTTGTCCTTTTCTCCTCGTGTGCATATGTGTGTGCATATTTACATAAACAGAATAATAGTAAGTGGTATAATAATAAATACATGGCATAAGTTACAATAATAGTTTGGCGGCTGAAAATGTATGAGTCACAACTCGCTGCGTATCTATAATCAAAATTTCACTAAAGCACAAGATTTCCAAGATATTAAAAAGAGATACCAACACACTTCCGCAGACTATCCAGGAGCTCCGTGACTTTACGGAGGGGGGAGTACGTGGACCGTACCATATATGCAAGAGGGAGGGGGTCCATTGATATTTTTTCCACCGGTATAGATTGATGAAATATATTAGTTGTTATAAATATATATTAGGTAATATGTAAAAAAAATATATATCAAGGTTGATATATTCCAGGAAGTCAACGTTAAACACTAGAATTGTGCTTTGGCGAAACCCGGACGCCGTAAGTAAGACCCAGGAAATATCTGGGAAGTAACTCGCGGAAAACCTGAAGAGATTTAGTATCGCGGTGCTCTTCTGCGCTTCGCTATGAGCCGTATATATGAAAATAAAGCGCTGCAAAATAAGCCCGTGATAAACGAGAGACTAGATTACCCGTGGCGACCCTCTGCACATCAGAGGTAATATTAATTTTACTACAAAACGTTTCAGAGAAGATGCGTAAAATCGACGTGCAAAAATACTGCAACAGAAGTATACTAGCAGTGGACATGTAAATATAGACGTAATTTCAAAACAAAGATATTTATCACATGTTAAGATGTATGAAAAGAGATATTTAGAAGCATATTTAAGTTGGGTTAGAATAACCGTAAAATAAAGAACTTCTTCGCAGCCCTACTTTACTGCGGACGTTGACGTATCTTCAAAAGTCTGATTTAAATAAATCCGATCTTAAGCTTTTGATTTTGATATTTTCAGTGGTCTAGGTGTTATTTTGGAAGGAAAATTGGTGGATGTTTCCCGGCACGTTATTACTGATGTCAATAAGCAGAAGGTAATCGCACCATCATTAAGGCCGGAAAACAAAACACTCGGGTGCCTCGTTCTTGATTTTATTATAAACCGGAAACGTAGCGAAGAGTTTAATGACTGATATATCATGTGACCATTTCTTGTGTATGCTGACCTGGACAGGACCGCTACTACATTCTGTACGTTACACCAAGTCGAATCCATCGGCGGAAGTTTGATTCCAAAGGCAATGAGATTGAGCCGAATTTCAGTGAAACACGGAAAGTCAACACGGGCTTCCTTATGTCTTCCTTCAGTAAGTGCTGGGAATCTTCCATGGATCTGGTGGTGTATTTTTAGACCTATCATTGGAGCTCAGGGGCTCAGAATAAGGCAACATTAGTCAATTGAAGTTCATTAAAAAAGAAATGCAAATTGTCATATAGGTGCTAACAACAAGAAATGTCTGAAATTAGGCATTATGGTGCTCATGTAGCATTAGAGTGGATAACTCACACCTCCAGAGCTGTAGGTCTGAACTAGGCCTTATCTGTGCATGGAATTTGCTTCGCCTCCCTGGGTTTGTATTTTATGAACTAATTCAGAATGAAGACAATTCCAATTCCAAACAGTTCTGTCTAAAGTTTAGTTATAGCATTTTTCCAGAGGATAATATGACATGTAACAATTATAGTAACACTAATTGCTATTGACTGTTTTTATCATTCTGCTTTTATGTAAAACGGTTTCAAAGAGACCATTGCATTTTTTCTCTGATTCAGAGGTGGAGGCTAAAGGGGAGAGTGACCGGCTCTCTGGGGACGAGCTGAAGGTGGTGGTCTGCAAGGCGGAGCTCCTGAAGGTGACGGAGAGACACGCACCCCCTGGTACTGTGTCCTTCTGGTTGCCGGAGGGGGAAATGGAAAAGACGGAACTAGAACCCGGGCAGGACATCAGACTCAAAACCAAAGGGGACGGACCGTTTATCTGTGAGTGATTCCGGTGACGCTGAGGTGGAGCCCTGGAATCATGTTACTACACTGACTTCATGTTTCAGAAATTAGGAGGTGTCCCGTAAGTGTATTTAGGTGTGACATGTTTCGCATCATCATAAATTAACAGTATCACCCAATGCCATCACGCTAAAGACAAGCACAACATCCATGTTTTATTATGCTTGCGTCACATTTATGATAGCTTTATGATGAACTGCCGTAAAAGTGCCCATAGCAATGGTTTTGTTTTCTATAACTTTGTCTGCAGGCTACACTCACGCTGTGTCCATGGCTCAGAAAAATTCACGGTGTTCCTGAATTAAAAGTCACTACATTTTTAAAAAGAAAACATCTACCCTTGGATCACCAGTCATAGAAATCACCTTTTTCTTATTTCTGGGTTTTTAGTTATATGGCACCTATATACAAAATGAGCTTTTTATATAGTTATGAAAACACTGCTGTTGATAACTGATTGGTTGGTTTTAACAGCGATGGAATTTTGTTGTTTAGGTGGGCTTTATTATAATGCGTATTGGCATTGATGATGACTCTAATTGATAATTAACAGAGCTTTTATTGGCTTCAGTGAGAATGGAACGGCAACATTTCTGATACCTGACATCGCTTTGCTTCAGTTTCCTTGGCCAAATTAGACGGGGGCTCGGTAACGAAGTGCAACTTTGCTGGGGATGAACAGACCGGAGCTTCTTGGACCGATAAGATCATGGCAAACAAAGCTGACGGCGACGTTGCGGCGCGATGTGAGGGGGGGGCCGAGGGGGTGGACGAAAGCGAGTGGGTAAGGACGGCTAACGCGGCTGAGCCGGGCAGCGGCTGGGTCACGCTGGGCACTGCTCAGTGCCAGCTGGTATCCACATGTTAAAAGTACGTCACGCCGGTCCGTCAGTTTGAATGTACAACTGGACACTTCCACTGGAGTAGTTCAGGCAAGCAGCCTTTAACATTTACATCACAGATCTTGCTGTATAACCACATGTCTTATTGTATGACTGTTGGCTGTATGACATTGCTTATATAGCATAAAAAAAATTAAAAATCATAACAAAAAACAAAAAAAACAAGAAATGTAGTGTTTGTAATCTGTATGTTATGTCATCGTACTAATTATTCTGTTTATGTAAATATGCACACGTGTACAAAGGACAAAGAAACAACATGTTTCATTATTAGTAGGACTTCTTTCACCATTAAGGGAAGTTTAATTCACACTGTAATAGGTAATAAATTCTTTTGTTTGTTTTAATAGTTACTTTATTTTAAATGTGCTATAGAAATAAACCCGAACTAAACCTGATGTTCAGATGTCTGTGAGAAGATTAGGTGACACTTAAAGCCATCATACCTGCTATCGTTTCCCATGTTTACTTATGCATTGACTTTTGTATTGTATGTCCTAGGATGACTGAGGAGGGTTATGAACCTGCAGGAAATGGATGGTCCATGAAGCAGAAGGAAGTTCGCCTGTATACCTTACCACCCCTCACCGTCACGATTTACTGTATTTAAATTTACATGTACTTACCATCTTTCTGAATATTTGGAAAACCTTTATAATAAAAATGTTTCAATAAAACCGTTGTGTAATTTACCTAAATGTAACAATGTTACCTTGTACCATACCAGGTGGAACAAAATGGCAACACAAGACTGCTGATGGTATTAGTTATGAAATCTACCAGAATATGAAAATATTTATTCTTTATGGGCCAACAAGTGTAGAGTCATCACAAATATTTCTTATTTGTTGTTGGATATTTGAAGATGGGGCTAGAGGGTCATTTTAATCACACAAGTATTGCTAAATGTCTGCTTGATGACCATAAGTGCTATGAAAAATACGCTTAGAAATAGAAGCCGGAATATCACATTTAAAAGTCCAAGTCAGATTATTTGGAGCATGTTTTCTTTTGGACTGTCCGAAGGCCACAATGCTCCTTGTATGGATGGCTCTGGGTGTTTGTTAGTATCAACCTCTTACTGCTTGACAATGCTGAGCTGTAGTTGGCAGGTGGCTGCACTGCACAGCCCCTGTCTGTCATAACTCAGCACACTAACTCCATCCTACGTCTCCTGTTTAACACTCTGAAATAATAACGGTAAAGGACACACGGCGTGGGTGCCTCTCAGGATGAGGCAGGAGGCTGCTGCTTGTGCCTCGAAGAGGCAGAGGACGGACTCCAGATGGCCACTGCGAATGTCTTATGCTGTCTCAAATGGGACGTCTTTGTTCCCCTAGGACAGGTGTAGGGTCTCCTGTGACGTCGTCACACAGGCTTTGCACATCGGGCAGGAAGTAAGCAGCTCAATGGGGTTAGATGTGCCGAGTGGAAGCGTGTTTGGCCACAAGATCCTACACTAACTTAGAGTTATTTAAGGAGGGGGGGGGTGCCACAAAGTGAGTTATACATCCCCAGAGTTAACCTGTTAGAGTCGGGTTAACTAACCCTGCATTAAGTTAAATGTTATTATGATGGTGGTTGTTAACTTGTCAAGTCATCTTGGCGTTTCTTAATCAGTGTTTGTGAATGATCTGGTTAAAGTAGGTGATACCTACCTACCCCTGACAGGCAAAGCATATCACATGAGCCCCGCAACGGGGTGAGATCCTAGCGGGCGTGTCCCCTGCCTTGTATCTCAGGCTTTCCTGGGACTGTGTACTGGATAAGCGTTTGGAATAATTACAAGGACAGAAAGACTGATCTTCAATGACACAACACCACGTACCTTGGTCTGTTTTATTTTGATAAAAGGATTTTTTGACAATCTAGAAAATTTCCTATATATGCAGTTAAAATATTAATAGACAGACATAATAAACCGATAAATGACATTTGTGTGAAAATTCCAATGTTCCTCCTCAGTCTGAAGTGTTAAAAATTGTCACTGGTATGGTTGTATGGACCCAGCAATAGACTGAGTAACTGAGCAACAACCACCAGCGTGCAGAGGTGAAGGTAGCGATATGGATTTTTCTTTCCTGGCCGGTCACCACTGACATTTCTTGTATTTCCGGAATAAATAAATTCTTTGGGAAATTCACTGTGAATTGCACTCGTTTGCCGTCTCAGTCTGGAGCCAATCCAGAACGATCTGCTTGTTTTCCCTCACCCACTTGATGTTGGCCCCCGTCCTCTCAATGGCCTGCTCCAGGGCCTGCGTGGCAGAGCCAAAGGAATCGGGGCCATGGTCCTTCTGGAACTGCTTCAGCTGTGTGGAGACAGATGGAGGTAACATCAGCGAGGACCTCAGACGCACCTATCTGCCGCTCTGTCACAGCGCTTCTGTCTCACATCTGTGTCAAATGTCAGAAGTGCCCATCCCACTGGATAAAGTGAGGTCAGAACCCCCCTAAGGAAACCCAGCGTAAACGACAAACAATTTTTGAACAGTTTTGTCTCTCCGTGACGGCACTTTGTTTTCAGCTTGATACAAAACAAAACAGCCAAAACAACAAAACAAAAAAAGATTTTTGGGATTTCGAGATCGTTGACATCAAAGTACTGGTGCTGTATAGACATGTTACGAGGCACCTTCACCTGTTTCAGTTCCAATTCAGAGGAGAATCTCTCCGTCACTCCGTCAATGAGGTTTCCAAGTGGCATTATTCCCCCACCATACCTAAATCAGCAAATATACGTACATTGAACAGCAGTTAAAATAATGTACTAGCTTGGGTTTCCCAGTCATACATGATTATGTAAGTGGCAACTAAAGCACTCGAAATTCTAAACAAGGAAGTGGGGAAAAAAAATTCACACAGCAGAAAATATGTATATCGATTAAAATTTCTGATTCCTTGGTAACCAGTCTAACCTTTGTACTAGTCATTATTGTCTGTCCCGTGCTAACCTAATATTGTTTTATTGTTTGGAGAGCCTATGTGAGACTCATTATGTACGTTAGTTAATGATAAACTGATGGCCATAAATTCATATTCATAAATATCAAAACAGGGTAGAATTATTTCCAGGATTATCAACGTTGTATCAAATATGTCTTATTTAGAGAGGCTTGTTGGGACTTCCTAGTGTTTCCTAGTGTACAGGAATAAGGACTCACTCTTGGATTATGTACGGCCAGTAAGACTGGACAAATTCCCAGGCTAATGACTGCCCGGCCACGTTTGCCGCAATGTAGTTCACTGTGGAAACAAAATCCATCTTCCTTATCTTACTCGGATCCAGAGTATATGTGAGGTATCTACAAGGTAGAATAAAAGTTTTGAAGTAGAGCACATAAAGGATATTACACTGCAAATGTGGTGGATTCTTCTTGAACCCACTGGTAAAAGCATGTATTGCCATGGCAACCATGTTGTCCGGGTAATTCTGACCTATTTAAGATCCAGATTTTTCTGGAGCAGGACATTCCGTATCTGAGCTTGTCTTTTTCACTTGCCGTGGTGGCATTCATGTATGCCTCCCACGCAAAGTCCCATTCCTTCTCCCCTCCAACAGCTATGGCGCTGCAGTAGATAGCTGACTTCAGGTTTGACTGTATCCTGGAACAATTGATGAGACATTAGAAAGGTTCTCTGTTGACAATATAAAAGAAAACTAAATCCAGATGGTTATTCCTTTGATAGTTTAATAAAACACAGTTTGACATGGTAACTTGAGAGTTTTCGTATCTTATTTCTCCTTATATCCAGCATAACTTGTGATGTCATGTGCTTTGATAGGCCACAGTAAATAGAAAATCATAGAAGTCAATCCTGGACGTCCCCTGTTTTGTCTTTGAGAAAGTAACAAAAATTTTATTTGTAATTGTAATTTTCCCTTTATTTTTATATGTTCATTGATAAATATGAAACATAACCGGGCAGATGGGATGCCTTCTTACGTATTATTTTCCGGGTTGCTCATCCAGCTCTCGAAGAAAGCGCTGGCCATGCTTTGGCACTCGGGAAGTTCATTGGCACATGCAACCGAAACGGCATTAATCTGGTTATACCTGCAAGGAACAAAATCACGCCAGTTTCCGTGAGACAGGCGGTCAACGTCCAGATAGCAGCATCTGTAATAAAGTACTATGACTCACTGTTCGGTGTGGTCTTCTGGAACTTTAGAATTGTCGGTGTAATTTTTAAAGGACGTATAAAGGGGCAGGACTTGCCTTCTCATATAAGCCTAGAGAAGAACGGGCAAAACACAACGTTTAATGTGCGATGTAACGCTCATGTCACATCCCAGTGTGAAAGTAATGTTCTCGACATTGACACTGCAGAAATCACTGACCTTCATTGGACCATAAACCTCGGAGCGATCGAACATGAGAATGAAATATTTCAGGTTCCTCAAGCCGAACTCCCACGGTATCAGCTCTGTTTCATTGCAAAGGAACTTAGTTGTGTTTAAAGCCAGAGTGGTATTAACATGGCGGGCTCTAGATGAGAGAACCATTGGCAATGTCAGCATTTGTTAAATTCCAGGGAGTGTCACACCTTCATGATTTGACTGGCAGCAAGTATGTCTGAATTTTGTTTTACTCGCGTGTTTTTTATTTCTCTCCAAAATAACTGGAGTTAAATGCAAAAAAATCGCCCTCAAGTCAAAGAACATTATGACTATTTTTGCGGTTAACATGTAAGTTGATTACTTTACAGTGTGCATGCAGTTTTGTTTTCGCATCACTTAAATAGTATTTGATGTCACAACGTGACACTGTCAATGGGCAGAAAATATTGTTCCAGTACTGCAGTGGCTCCATAATCTACTTGGATTTTTTTGGTCCGTATGGTGGTGTTACAGGATTCTGAGCACTTGGCTGTGATTGGACAGAGTCATCAGAACAAGGAGTCATTATAAGCACCTGCATGGTATGACATGAATGATGAACGTACCGTGCAAGATTAAACGCATCATCAATAAGCTGCCCTCTGTTAATGACTGGAATTACCTAAAAGCAATTAATTAATTTTAATTAAAACAGACACCTACATGCTCTGAATCCTCCCACATATAAATCTCAAAATGACATAAATATTAACCCATCTTTTAAAAAGGGTCTAACATTAATGTAGAAATACACATTTAAATAGTATATGTACACAGAATACTTTTAAGCATCTAAAAGCTCAGTGGCAGCAATGTTATTGACAAGATCAAACACATATTCAACCAAAAGCATAACAGCATCTTAGCATTAAAAAAACACCACAATGGAAGCCATGCCTGTGACTTACCTGATGATCCATTTTGAGCTGTTTAAGGAGTTTTTCCCAATTCTCCTGATCGTAGTTAACTCTGTAATATCCAGTGTAATGGGCATTGGCCAGAAGCCATTGGTCTTCAGTTCGGTACTCTGGCTTTGTGACTTTTTACACAGTTAAAATATAATAAATCAGCATTAGTACAATGCCTTTGTTAGACCTTAAGTTTAGTCATAATAAACAGTTTTATCGTGATGATACGTCCATATGCATTAGCCTCGCATCTATATGAAATGTAATTATTGTAAATATATCAGTATGTATGTGTTGATGGTTATAAAAAGCCTTAAAAATGACAGTGGTTCCTTACCTGGACCTTTTTCAGTCACCTTGTCTTTAAAGATTGAGGTCTCTGATCCTGACTTTATCATAAGAACTGGAACATACCATACAAAGCTGTGGAGATGAAAACCATTTCAGAAAACAGATATGAGACACAAATCGTGCTTGGATCGTAGAACAGGGTGATTGGAGTAAAACGTTCCCTCATCTGCCCTTCTCCCCCAGCTTGCGTTTTTTTTGCCCACCGAGATCTCCTGTACTACGAGGGAACAATCTTGGCTTGAAATCCACACAGTAAAAAGCAGAGAGGGTTGGCTATAAGGGCCGTCCAGCAGCATTGGGCGTTCTCGCTTTATAGCCGTTTCTGTGTAGCAGCACTGGCACGCGATTTGCGTGTGCCGTATTGTGAAAACTCCGTGTCGCCACCGTCACCGCGGCAACCGCTGTCGACTTCGCGAGGGTCACGGGAATTCCACTCGAGCGGCGAGACGTACTCGCGGGTGGATGTTTGATTGAGCAAGAAGTGCTGCTGTGTGACAGCCCCGGTTTTGGTGTTAATGGTTATGAGGGGGTAGCCCATCTGCTGCGTCCACGTCTGCATCACTTGTGCCACATCGATATCAGCAGGTCCTAAGGCCTTAGACAAAAAAAAACAGCAATGGAAGAAATAATTAGTGGCATAATGTAGAACACTACACTAAAATAACGCACTAAAATGTTAGTAAACTCATTTTAAAGGGGAACTTTGGGAAACTTTTATTAAAACTGAAAGCATATCATTTATCGCAAATAAATGATTTCATTTCAGTTAGACAGAAGTATCATTATACGGTACTTTCTTAATGCTGATTTTGTGATGCGATCACTTTCGAGGTTCACTTTCCAAGCTTACCCCCTGTAAGTGTCTCCAGAAGTCCGCAGCCTCAGTGTTGCTATACCGAGAAGCATTGAGATACGTCTGTGAAACGGCAAAGTACATAATGACGCATCTACACAGTTAATGCTCTAATAACGACACCTAAAGCTCAATTTTAGAATGTGTTTCAAACATTCAGCAATGCGCAGGTTGTTAATCCAGGCAAATAATAATATGCACCACAAACAATTAAATACTGCAATACTATATTCTAAAATGCCTACTAAGTACCAGAGATGGAAAGTTCAGATTTTGAATGTAAAAATCCAGACAAGGTTTTGTTTCAGCCACCAGACTTGCACTCAGCTGGTTGGATGAAGCAATTTACTCGCTGAGCATTCTAAAGAAATACAGTATGCCACCTTAACGCCCTTTTCGAAGACACCATCGGGCAGGAATATGGACAGCATCCTTAATATCGACGCCCCCTAAGTGACAACCAAAAAAAGAACAACACATTAGATATTCCACATATTAGTCACCTGATGATAAATTGCAAATGAAAATAAATATTTGATCTACTGTAAAGTTGGTTTGAGTGGCAAAAAGGACACCCCCCCCCCCCAAAAAAAAAAGGTCCCATTTGACTTGGTCATGAGAGCACCTTGCTGTAGGTGATTTGATCAAACTGCTGTGTGATGTCATCAGGGGTCTGAACATCCTCTGCTCTGGGGCTTAGGGGCCGGGATGTGCCTAAGGAGTCCACCTGAAGTGCCGGCTGCGTCTCATAGAGAACGAAACGGTCAACCTGGAAACAGGCACCCCCAGGAGTGACACACGGATAACCAGTGCAACATAGAACAAAAGACACTTTCGCACCACAAAAGCAAACCCACAATTTTCCATTCGGGGTGAACGCTGTCGATCCCGAAATAGGAGATGTATGTCGCAAAGCCCTCATTCAGCCACAGATCATTCCACCACTTCATGGTCACCAAGTTCCCAAACCACTAATCGGGAAACGGACAAACAGAACAACAACACTGGTTAAAAATAACGCGCCTATTTCATCTGCAAGCAAACATAATTCATAGCTATGGGCAGCTCTTTATTTCTGTATTTAATATTTGGTTTCAGGTAAAATTTCATAAATCTATTTTCTCTTCTCGTTTTACTTGAAAGGCAACAATTTCATCTGTTTGATTATATTTATGGGCAGCGATAAGGGTGTCTACAACCCCCCCCCCCCCCATTTAATTGTCTACCTCATTCAAGACGAATAGGGTTTATCTGGTGTTTGCACATGTATTCAATTATGAATATGAGAACTGGCAACACGTAGGCAAGAAGCTATAAAGCGCATCACCCAGCCTCCCTTACTGCTTGGGTACCTGTCATGTTGCTAGTTATAGTAACTCAGCCATCACTGTTGTACCTGATGGGCCAGTTCATGGGAAATCACTCTGGCAATCCACTCCATGTTTGCAGTGGAGGATACGCCTTCTTCATAGAGCAGGGCGTCCTCGCGGTAACTTATCAGGCCCCAGTTCTCCATGGCGCCGGCGCTGAAGTCCGGTATTGCGATCTGCTCTGTAAGGCGGATCATGCAGGAGAAACATCCAGATCACGTTGCTGTCATTTTGCTAATTCCAGCTCCAAGTTCACAGAGGATACAAAAGGATGTTCATAATTATGTTCTTAAATCATTCTGCCGGCACTTATTCTAGTAGGAGCTTTGCAGAAAGAAATGGTTCTATATATTTAATTTTTGAAATAAAAAGCACGGGCACGAGGTAGGGAATAATAATAATAATAATAATAATAATAATAATAATAATAATAATAATAATAATAAGAAGAAGAAGAAGAAGAAGAAGAAGAAGAAGAAGAATTTTATCTACAAGTAAGTCTCCCTAAAGGAGATTTCATGAAAACACCCACCTAGTTTGCTCAGTGGATACCCTATGTCATAAAGTTTCTCGAAGACGGGCAGGATGCTTTCCACAGTCGTTTGTGCATACTTTGCTTGACCGGCATTTATGGCTTCTGACCGCGCCCACGTCTGCAGAAAAACACAGGCGATTCAGCAAGGAGAGGAGGGGCTGATGACAGCCCTACACACAAAGCCACAACTATCTATATACATGAGAAACACTGGTGCTAAATGCAGGCGACCGAATGCCGTTCTTGAAGGAAATTGTAGTTTCAAAAGAAATCTTTCTGAACAGATCCATGGCATATAGAGTCTGGGCAGCAGAGGGGCTTGGATATCCTGACAGATTTGGGGGCGCTGCCACATTATAAAGGGGCCTTGCATACATAACATTATAGATTAGAGGCTCGGGGGACCAAAGTTGACATTTTGACAGAATTTCTAGCTGTTCGCCTGGAGGCGGCATTTATTTGGCAACCTTCTGCTGTGACAGTTTAGCCGACCTGAATGACATGTAAATACATGTTTTGCCCTTTAACATAAGTAACATGAGCGGAAATCCCTGGAGCACCAGGCTGAGCCTCATGAAAACTCTTTTATGTGGAGCCAACTCGTCCTACGCAGTTATCAGTGGATGCCACAGGAGACACATACACATACATACATAATATACACCGTAAAGTACAGTATAATTCTTTTGTACAGTGTGATCGGTACCCCGGGGGTCTGGCAGACCAGCTCCAGGGTTACCCTGCCAATTTCTGTCATCAATTAATGATTTGGCCAACGTCAGGCAATTCCAAATCACTATTCATAAATCTGTATCAGATCTAAAGCTTTATGGCCTGAAGAAATATCCCAAAGGTATTTTCAACTCTCTGTACCTCCTTACCTGGTTCATCAACAAACACAATGACTTTTACTCAATTGCTAAGAAACACAAGGTACTTACATAAGATACCTTAACGAAACTAGAGTCAATAGTCTTCATACTACAGCAAAGTGTGTCCTCTGCATTTAACCCATATGTGACATTGCAGGGGGCAGTTAATTTAGCACCCAAGGAGCAGTACATTGCTCAGCGTACCTCAGTGGTACTTGTTGGGGATTCAAACCAGCAAACTACAGGTGCACTTCCCTAACCATTATACCACCACTGCCCAAAAACTTCCCACTGGTGTCATGGTAAAAAGTACCTCATAAATACATATGTACACTTCAGCAAGTCAAAAGTAATCATTCTTGAGATCGCACAGAAAATACAAATAATATATACAATACAAAATATATATTTGCATTGTAGTCATGGCAATTTATCAAAGCTCAGTAATTAATGCTTTTAATGGGTTAACAAAAACACTTTAAAAACATGCAGTTCACCATCCTTTCAAGCTAAATGTAGATATGGTGAGCAAAAACACATCCTTCGATTTCCAGTTTTGAATGTCTACTGGGAGGCCAGTGGGGAGCAGCCTAAAGGCTATGGCAAGGAGGAACAGCTGTGGATGACAGATGCCTTATTTCCTCCAAAGACAAATAACCGAAATTGAAGGACACTTTTTTCCTTGGGTCTCAGGAGGATATACCCCCTCCCCCCCCGCCCCTCCCCTCCCCGAGTAAAATTTAAAGAAATCAATTCAAGTTTCACAACAACATACTAAGTTTTCAAAATTTTCACAGACAACCTTTGTGCAGAAAGAGCAGGATGACATACCTTGATTTTCCCGCTTTCTGGTATTCCTTTGAATTCAGAAACTGTGAAGGCTAAGAGGTAGGTTGACATCTTGGGAGTCGGATAAAACTCAGTAACAAGCCACTTCTCTCCAGCGATAGTGATCTCCTTGTAATCTGTTAGCGAATTGTTGAAGACATTGATCAATGATCTTTTAAATCTGAGTATTCATGCTTAGAATAAAAAAGGGAAAAAAAACTTCAATTTGAGGACCTAAAGAGAGATACAACAGCTAAAAAATCATTTGATGATAAATGAAGAGTGAGTCTCTTTACCCTTTTTGTTGGAATTACTCAAAGCTGTGGTTCCACCCCTGTGTATTATGGTGACATTAAAGAAGGCTTTCATGGCCGGTTCATCGAAACAAGGAAATACTCTCCGTGCATTTGTAGGCTGCATCTGGGTTGTTGCTAGGAATCTAAAAGAAGGCGATTTGTATAAATCAATAATAAATAAGCAACAAACAAGCAACAAACAAAACACTTATAAAGAGTGGCTTGGTAAATGTTACAGTTGGCCATAGCCAATAAACAGGGTTGAGTTGTACTGTGATATGTAAGCATGTACAGAAGAATTAACTAGACTTTTGTTCAGTCTTGTGTCCCTGAGGAAAGCTTAATGGAAAAAAGACTTGGAATGACTAATGTGCGTCTGTTCTGCGTGAGGGAGGAAGCGCTCACTCATTATAAGACTGTGACCTTCTCCTGGTCACATGAGGCTAAATAATTCTTTACTAACTGGCTACTGAACGTCCACTTAGTATGTAAACACACAGAAATCTTACATAAGTGGTGGACGAATAGTTTTGCAATAGATGCTACATTTGCTGGTAAGTTATGATATGATATGAAATGATATACGATTTTACTTTAAAAAAAAAAAAAAACATTTCCCTAACAAGCTTAAGGATTATTATATGTGCATAAACATAATTAAGTTATGTAAAAAACATGCACTCACTAAAGGTCATATGGGGGAAATGAGTCTATTTACCAAATATGATAACTGTGTTATTGTTTTAGTGTATTGTTTTTAACCTACAATGGCTGGTCTGTGTAGATTGAGTCCAAACTTACCTGTCTTCCCCGTCCACTGTGTATTTACTCTTATAGAATCCAATCATGTCATCCTGCAGCTCCCCTTCAAATGCTGTGAAGAGTGTATATGTCTCACCAGCTTTCAACACGCCATCAAGATCAATTTCCATGAAGTTGCTGCTGCCTTTTGTCAAATTGAGTTTTCCACGCAGCTCCGTGTTCCTTCCGTCGGATACGCGGTACTCCGTCACATTCAGGTCTCTGCTGTGGACAAAGATCCTATTCGTGTCTTTCGCACACTTGAAGATCACGGTGGAGTTGCCAGTGAAGGCGAAGGTCTGGTTCGTGATGTTGGTCACCTGGGCGTGAAAATGAGGCTGCAGGTACAGCCTGTACCCCTGAGGAATTAAAGTGTTTGGTAGCCTCAGGTTCGGAGGTGGCCCCGATGGGAACGGCGTGGTGGCGGGGGGCGTAGGCGGCCGGCGCGGGGGATCGTTGGACATCTCTATTTGGTAGACGACCACCATTGCCACCATGGAGCAGACGGCTGAGGCCGTCACCACGCTGATGCCCACGGCCAGAGCCTTGGAGAAGAGCAATCCTGTAAACATATCTGAGCCTCGTGGGGACCTCCTGAAGAAAGTCTCAACTAAAACAGTGCCGCGACTTTTAATAGCTTTACTGCCGTGCTCTGACCTCCCATAAACGCATCATGGGCCACGCCGGCACGCACCCAGTCAAATCACAGTGATTAAAAATTAAACGTTTCCAGTCGGCGAGCGCCCGGAACAGGTCGATGTTCACTTTAGCCCAATCATTCCTTCGTTTTACCGCATCTGGAAGCCGTCCCCACCCACCTTGGCCCCTTGCAGTGCTGGGGGTAGAGAACCCGGAAGCAGAGATACTTTGTGGTGCTGGGCTGGGGCCGGTGCAGGGGCAAAGTGCATATTCGCATGTCCCAGCAATCCCCAGGCTGGCTGGGGGTGTCCACCTAGGCCCTCCACGGCCCGTTTTGGCTGGGGAAAACAGAGGCTGCTCACAGCACTGTTAGCCTCTCTTAGACATTCATACACTCCCACCCAGTCCTTGGGGGCACTGACCAGTCTTTAGCCCCCCCCACCCAGAAACTGGATTTCCAAGATTTTGGAAAATTACGATGATATTTTTCCTTACTCGGCTCGTCATAAAAACTGAGTAAGTTTAAGGAACAAGTAACTGGAATTAGACCCCATTACTGCAGATGCTTAGCTTTCTGAGTGTCGTAGCCGGATTAGCGAAAGAAAGGCAAACACACTTTTATTTTATTACAGCGTCATTAGCATTTAAAAAGTGTAAAAATTCAAGGTGCAATATTTTTCTAGAATGTCCAGGAAACAACAAAATATTACAGACAAAGCTTCTGATTCAAAAGAATTCTATAAAAAGAATGCAGCTGTATGTCTCCACACATTCAAAACACTTTCTCAGTTTAAGCGCATTCTGCTAAAAGATAATGTCAACTTAGTATCATATCTGTAGTATAATGTTTAAATGCAATGCACATCGAACTATAATAAATAGAATAATAAACTATCCTAAATATAAATATAATATAACTATAACTATAATAAACTAACTATATAATATATCCTTATTCCTCTATGGGTCCTGGTTTTATTTCTTTAATACATAATTAATTACCAAGAAATCATATTATTTTAATAGATTATAAGCATTCTTCACAATTGTATGACTTTGAATGATTATTTATCCCTTGACGATTAGTACTGTACTCATTTTAACATTATAGCTAAAGAAAATCCTTGTACTTTTTACTTAAGTTTAGTTAACTTAGCATTGTTGTTTGCTTTCATTTTAAATGTGATTTTATTTTAATTTTGATAATGTCACATGTTCTTGGTAGTTATTTAATTTTTATTGGCACTGATAGGTTGTCCATTCAATATAGCCCGAACAAAGGTTTTAGCATAGTGAAGTTTCGACTACTGGGAATTAAGATGTCATCTTTTGACAGCAAGTTTAAAACATCAGAAAAAGGAAGAAGACAACACACAGGTCACATTGTGTAAGATGGGTTTATGACTGTACAAAGTACAAACTAAAACGTGTTTTGATTGCTGTGTTATGGTTGATGGGTTTATTACTGCCTTTACTGAGAGACCTCTTATGGTAAAAAAACAATACTGCATCCAAGTAAGAGTTAAATATTTGAGACAGTTTATAACATAAATTATGGGGGGGTCACTAGTCAGCATCAACTGAAGAGCACTTCATAACATCCAATAAGCAGCATATCAGCGATGAAAGACATATGATTAAAGTTAACTTTAATCATGATAGTTTTAACCTAAACAAGGATCAACACTATCTAAAAAAAAAAAAGAATAGTGGCGCCTCTGTGACTCAGTTGCAATAAGAACTGTAAGTTATGAGCTTGACAGAGATGGAATTTATGGCGGGACCAGGGATGGATCCTGGCAAGGGCACAAAGCATGATGTCATTCCTGGGGCACCCTGGGGTGCCCGCACAACTGCCCGACTGTAAACCTGTATCCAAGGCCAATGCACAAAGACGCCTAACCTGCCATAAGGAGTCCAGAGCAATGTAAAAAGAATAATATGGTCTGAAAAGTCATGTCACCTCTTATGCAGATGGGATTATGTTTGCCAAAGAATGCCTCCAAGCAAGGACCAGATGCACCTTATGGTGAGAATTCTAATCCCTCGTGATGTTCCCACATAAAAAGAAATTTTAAAATGGTTTTATTAAAACCAGGATGAAGCTGGGTTCCCTAGCCCACAAATACAAGCATCGTTGAATGACAAATTTTAAGAGAACAATGTAAATTTCCAAATCATTCATCCCGTAAAGAACTGAAGGCTTTTCTCCTAGAGCGATGGTCCGATGTCCCCCCTCCATCTAGCACTCAGGAAGGAGGGAAGTTCCTCTGCAGAGTAGCCAACTTCCTTATTTGCCGCTTGATATATCGCTAGATGCCTCCGTTATTTTCTCCATCATTTTAGTGATATACAAATACATCAAACTAACTTGCTGTAATTGTTTATTAGAAAATCTTGCCGATTTGGATAGGATACCTTCGTACTTGCATACTTACTTGAAATATTCATATGTTAAGGAGAAAAATAAAACTTAAATTGATAATGTAATAAGTCAGCAAGCACTGAGTTGAACTGACTCACAATCTGCTTCCCCCATCGAGTAACAGAATGCAGTGTGCAACATACAGTCATACACCAAGCAAACAGAAAGAAAGCTAATGAACATGGTGCATGACAACCACACAAGGTCTAACTCACGCTGATAAAAGCAGCACAGCAAATGGTTACACCCTCTGTTTCCAACATGGCACCAGCTAAGTTATGTACCTATCCTTTTAATTCCCAGTGAGCATGAAACAACTCTCCAACAGTACCAGTAGAGCCCTGTGGGGGCGCTCTTGAGTGTGGTGGGAGCAGCTTTTTTCTTCCGAGATTCATTGTTAACAGTGGGGAGGTAAATTAGGGAAACTCTAAGGAAATGGACACTTCAGGAGGCATTTCCTTCATTCAGGTGACTCAAAACAAATAGATCATTTAGTTCTATGATGCACAGTTCTATAGTTTTCAGGTTATTAATTCATGGCACCCAGAATTGCTATGCCCATCCTATTCAAATGAAATGTAACTAAATGAAACACACCAGTTTTTGATGCATTTTTTAAAAAAATGTTTAATCTGTATAATGAAAACGTTTAACAGAGCAGGAATGTTTTGGACAAATTTAAGTGCACAACTGACCTACCTAAAAAGCTTTTTTAGGTTAAATTTGTTACCATCCAGGCTGCTTTAATACAATAAAACAATTATTAAAATAATTAAAACAAAACTAAAGATCTTTTTAAGACACCAGACATGAAACCATGTTAATTCTGTAGCTTTCAAGATCATCTCACAGAGTTCCATATGTAGCCAGTGACTCAAATGCTTACTTTACCAAAGCCAGCTGTCTAGGTGTTGAAGGCAATAGCAGGACTGCTGAAGGATGGAGGTCAATTCACTGTAGCTCTGCTCCTTCCAGTTTGGGAGAAGGCGCTCATTGTTGAGAGCCTGTAGTTTGGGGGTTCCCTCTCGCAGAACCTGATAAAGGCACGGCCACCTGCTCTGGATGCGCAGCCTGGTCCGCCTATCGAGGGTGAAGCCTCGGACCACCTTCTTGGCTCGCAGCTCTCGAAGAGCAGGCAGGTTAAGACAAGAAAAGACCAAACCGCGGCTCTGAGATACATCAAGGAATTCTAGGGACAAGGACTCCAGTGTATAGGAGATCCCGAGATTCCTGAGGGGCACCAGGACATGAAGCGTCAGCGACTTGAGATTGGGCAGGGATTTAGTCAGGTTCTGCAAGGTGCCAGGGTTGACCCCTTTGAAAACCCAGAAGTACTTGAGCTCCAGAACTCTGAGGTACTGAAACTGAGTCAGCAGCGAGACTGAGGTTTCTGACCAGTCGAAATGCACCCTCATCTTGGTTATACGTGGACAGCTACTGGTGAGCTTAGAAAGCAGCACCTGAAAATTGCTCACCTGGTCCATTTTGGTGATGCTGTCCTGGTGGGAACTGGAGCTGGAGCTGGAGTGCAGCCGGAGGTCCAAGGGCTCCAACAGAGTGAAGGTCCAATTTAAGTCCAGGTGAGTCAGGTCTCTACAATGGACACTTTCTAAAAGATGGGACAGAAGATCCCCCCACTTGTTGTACTGGTCCCCTAAGTCAAAGCTGGCCCTGAGGGTTAGAAGACTCGCCCCTCTGGATATGAGGTGATGGGTGTAGTTGTGGACCCAAGCTTTCCATCTCTCAAACTCTCGATTGGACACCAAAAGGCCCTCCTGGCCCATATGGAGAGCCCCCCGGCGGGAGAAGTCTGCCACCCTCCACAGCTTCCCCGACCGTATGAGACAGCTCCAACTGGAGCACACTAGTGCCGCACTGCACTTGTCCACCTCGCTCAGGAAGGACAGCACGTGAAGCTGACAATCCACTGGCAGTGAGTTGAAAGGAAACAGGTCCTCCTCGAATTTTGCCTTCCTCTTCCCACTCATGAGGGTGACCGTTCTCTTCCGTTGAGGCATGATCTGTAAAGTTGGGACACTTGATCACATCTGGAAATGTCATGGTTTAGCTAAATACCTCAGGTTGGAGTACCTAGGAGAACAGAAAGAAAATGATGGACAACAGGTAGCATGGACACACAATGGACACGTAAAGTGGTTCATGTCCCAGGAGTATTTGTAATTTCTGAGAATAAGACGTTAAAAATTGCTCTTGTGAAATTTCTTGCCTTGTATAAAACGTATGTTTGGTGACACCAAGTATTTTCACAAAACTCGTGTAAGGAACGCTCTGTGACAGTAACGTGTACGTTTCAAACCCAATGATACCTTCAAACTGGCCCAACTATTTTGTCTCCTAAATTGTCTTTTATAAATAACAGCTGTTATTTAATAACGGAGTATTCCGCAAATTAAGCATGTGGACAGTTAATGCAAAAAGCTTGTAGTAACTACATCAGACTTTTTAAAACACTTACCTCCCGCATATTTAGGTATAACGCACAGTGTTTGAGGCGAAAGATTATGTTCTTCCCGACTGTTCAAGAGTGCTTTCCATCTAACTGTAAATACCTTACCGGATTTTCGGAGAGTGGTTTTCACTTGCAGGACGATCTAATATACAACTGTAACTCTTTTATGTAAGATCATTTCTACTGCCGAATGTTTCAAAATACTGTAATGTCAGTATTTTGAACAAGGTGCCGTATTGTTTTGGACAGCATCGCTGTTGCGGTTGTTGTTCTTTGCCCGTTACGTCATTAAAGCGCGCCGCCTCCGTTTTCTTATTCGTTTAAAAGATCGCTACGTTGAGACACGTGTGAGTCTATTCCGCCACCTACTCCGTCGGAGGGCCGACGACGAACAACAATTTAAAAAGTGCGTCTCCGTGCAGTAAAATGTCGTACTGGAGAGACAGCTGTGATACCGAAAACAAACACTTTGTGATGGGCGGAAGAAGCTCCGCGAAACTTTTGACACTTCATGATTCATGATTATGTCGGGAAAAAAAGACTGGAAGTTTCGGAAAACAATGAGTACAGTGACACCTAACGGACTGAAAAATGTACGTCAGCAGTGCCCTCGAGACTACAGAAGAAGCACGCGTGCACCGAGTTGGTTTTACCATCCGTGTCAGTCCACAATGTGCATATAAATTAATTTATGAAAATAATATTACCCATTAAACATAGATGTATATGTGAGACATTATTGTATTATAAATATTCTACCAGTAAATAATGTTTAGTGTTCATCTGACACTGATAAAGGGGAGAATATTGTTTCTATGGGACAAGAAGAAAGAACATTTCAGCATCAGTGTTTTGTGGCAATTGGTAAATAGAATCATAATAGGGATTCAGTGAATGTGTTTATGGAAACAGGGTATTCAAGATTTTTGTTTAAAAACAGTATTTGCTCTATTGTGCTGGGCTTCAGGTGATTTCTCTGGTTCACAGTTTCACCACTTTACAACCGTCATTCTAAACCCTCCTTGTTCTGCTCCCCCCGTTGCTGATGTTATCAGTCTCCTTCATTAGCATTGGCAGGGTTGCCAAATCTCACGCATCTGGCGTGACACTTACGCTTTCAGACTCTCACGCTCACGCAAGAAATCTTCTCCAAATTTATAAACCTAAAATTAGCTACATCAAAAGCATTGGGGTACTTTGCAAACCCTACTGACTATTTACAAGGTAATAAACTCTTACCTACATGTAAATGTCTGTGTAGACTTGTCTCAAACTAAAAATCTCACTTCAGCCAGCTGACTAAAGCTGGCGACCCTGCTTCACACACACCTGGTAATCCACAACAAAATGCTGTACTGGCGAGCCAGAGCATAACCCTTACATATGACGGGCCAATCAGGGCAGGTGCCAGTAAGACACAACAGGCAGGCCAGAGGGCAATGGCCTTATAACAGATGGTACAAAACAACACCCACCCCTCATCTTGGTAATGGGTTAGGATTCTGAGCCAAGGATTGAAAGGTGACCAGTCAGCTGATTCATTTCACCATTGGGCCCTTGAGTAAGGCCCCTAACCCCAGTTGCTCCAGAGATTGGCTGACCCTGCCTTTTCAAAAATGTATGCTGCTTTGCGTAAAAGTGCCTGCCATTTAAATGTGAGAATACAATACAAGAAAGTGCAAAAGCCAGACAATATGCTGAAGTGATCAAATAAGTAACTCATTAAACACAGCAATGATGCTATAAAGTGCAGGTGCCAGTGATTGCTCGGTGATTGTAGTGTGTGGTTGTTGGAAATACAAACAGTTTGGTGAATTGAAGTGGTTTACCGAATCTGGCAGTCACTCATGCTGTGAAAGCTGTTGTTGTAACAGGACATGGTTAACTCGTGTGTGATGTCTTTCCCAGCTCCGACTTCCGAGCTCTGAGGTAAATGGAACGCAGCATACTTCCCAGGTCTCTGAGCTTGGTGATCAGCCTAGGGAGTTCCAGCCTCTCTCCATATTTCCTTTTAACATCTCTGCTGGCCTCCTCCAGGTCATACCTGGCTCTCCTGTACATCATCCTTAGAGATGAAGGCTGCAGTGTGCACGTAGATTCATCGTAATGTTGTTGTTGAACCAAGTTTTTTGGTTGTGGAAAATTGTTAATGCTTTGTAGGAACACTACATTACTGCAGGACATCAACACTGTGTGACATCCGCATGTTCGTGAATAGCCACAAACATACAAGTCTGTGATTTCGAGGCAGTCTGTGATTTCGAGGCAGTCTGTGAGTAGTGGTGCAGCGCTGCATAAATCTCTCCACTGGGGGGCAACCTTTTCAGCTTCTGCTTGTATCCTTTGTACAGAAGGATGGATTTGTGACCTGGTCTGCCAAAATTTGGTCGCATTACAACATGGTACGCATCTTTAAATGCGGTGTAGCAGTGATCTGGAATCTTACTGTCTCTAGTTACACAGGTGATATGTTGGTAGTGCTTTGGTAGAACTTTTCTGATCTTGCAGTGATGGAAGTCCTCCATAATGACAAAGGCAGCCTCAAGATTCAGACTCTTCAATTTGCTGATCACGCCATCATGCAGTGTGCGAAGTGTTACCTTCACTTGCAGCTGAATGTGAAAGGCAGTGAGAATAACAGCATTGAATTACTTCAAGGGGGTGGAATTACTGTTTTAGTTACGATATTACTATCCATCACCGGTGTATGAATGTGAGTGTGGGTAGGTGAATGTGAGGCATTAGTTAAGCGCTTTGAGTACTCGTAGAAAAGCGCTATATAAATGTAGTCCATTTTCCATTTTACAATTTAAACAGTAATGGTTCATTCATAACCCTATTTTAAGCTGTTTGAAAAATAGTACACCTGTCGCTGGGCAAGGTTATTTTCAGGTCCAGGTCAGCTCAAGACATTTAATCATATAAAAACATTTTAGAGATATAACAAAAAATCCTAATTTATTGAGCCGCAAATCTCCATTTTGGGGGAAATTATTTATTAATTAACTTTTTTAACCAAAATTATTTCTGCCAGACCTTACAATCTAAGGCCTTTGTAAAGTGACTGAGTATCTAGAAAAACGCTATATAAAATAAATGTATTATTAGTACATGAATTACTGTCCCACTCTTTATCCTTATTTTAATTAAAATGAGTACTGATTACATATGTTTAATTTGCCTAAATTTTACAATGCACATATACCAACTATTTCGGACAAAATTCATTAAGGTACGATATTATATTTTAATAAAACTCACACATGGCATGAACGTGTTTCAAACCGGACTCAAATTCATGAGACACATGCGCAGCTGGGAAGCGGGAGGCCATTAAAGCGGCGTGATTTGTTTGCTGCCTGACGTTTATATACAAAACAGAAAATGATTAAGGCTATTTTGATTTTTAACAACCATGGAAAACCACGACTTATCAGATTTTATCAGTATTTTGTGAGTCGTCTTATTGATCTCGTAATTATGATCAGTGTTGTCCTTAACATGTAAAATGCAGTAGGAACCACTTTAAAGCTACGACTAGACCCGTTTGTGATACTTTTCGTTTCAGTCACTGTTTTATTTTCACGTTTTATTCATTCATATAACCATTAAAGTGTCGTATTGGTCGCTTTTCTTTCTTCCTCCAAGGCTGAGGACATGCAGCAGCAAATAATCAGGGAAACATTTCATCTTGTGTCGAAGAGGGACGACAATGTGTGCAATTTTTTGGAAGGGGGAAGGTATTTTTCTATTATCCTGCAGTGACACCGTGAACTGCTAAGAGAGCCAAACCCTGATCGGAATACACGTATTAATGAATAATGACAGTGATAACTCACCGTAGTAGACTACTTTCCTTTTACTAATAAATTTGTATGTGATAGGAGAATCCTGCATAACAGTACTTTCGATTATACCTGTAATTTGTTTTGCAGGGTACTAAATAAAATCAAGTTTCCTTTTTTTGTTATTTATTACTACTATTAGTGTGTGTTAAGATAATGTGGATGTGGAAAACATAAATAGTTCTCATTGCGTTAGTAACCACGTAAAATTCTGTTGACAGTTTAATTGGTGGCTCTGACTACAAGCTGATCTACAGACATTATGCAACTCTTTACTTTGTATTTTGTGTGGATTCCTCTGAAAGTGAGCTGGGAATTTTGGATTTAATACAGGTAAGTCATACGAAATGTTGTGATGACTTTCACCACTTGGCGGCGCTTTCGCATCTTCAGTTGATGTCATCACTGCTGTCCAAATGGCATTTTTTAAAAATACAGAAATAACGTAATTCAACTTTTATTTTTTACTGGTTACAAAGGCCTTTTAGGGCTTTATGTATAATAGATATAATAAATGAACTTTAGTGCGTTTTCCAGTAATGTGTATTTTTTGTTTTTACAGGTGTTTGTGGAAACACTTGATAAATGCTTTGAAAATGTTTGTGAACTGGACCTAATTTTTCACATGGACAAGGTAAGACTAGCTGGAATAAAAGTTATTCCTATACAGAGTGTTACAATGTTTTGTTCAGTAGATACATGGCGAACTAGTGTCTCCAGGTCATGAATGAATAGTTTATGCCCTCTCTGATAGACTGGCATCCTGTCCAGATTGTTGCTGATCTTGAATGCCACGTTTTTCGGCACAAGCTCCATGGTCACTGTATCCCGAAGTTGGCTCAGCCCCTTTATACACAGAAATGTACTAGACAAAAAAGTACAGGAAACTGCAAAAAGTTAGTGATCCGACTCCACGGTGCTTATTCCCTGACAGTTTTTCCAGGTTCCGAGGGCTTGAACAAAAGGTGCTCTTTGGAAATCTGTGAATGTGTGTGTGTGTGTGTGTGTGTGTGTCTGTTTATTTTATTTTTTAAATACACAGAGTCAAATATCTGGGAAATCTTGAAAATAGAAAGTGAACTTTAGGCGCAATTGAAATTTGGATGATTAATTGGCTACAAATTTGTCCTGAACCAGTAAACCATTACAGTAAACATCAGTTACTGTAGGAACACACAGTTAACATTTTATTCTCATTATTTAGATTACTTAATGCTAAATGTAACTCCTTATGCACCTTGTATAAATATTTTTCTGCAGTATTCAATTTAAAAAGAAAAAATGGAGGTTCTTTAAACAAAAATGGATAACTTTTATAAAGGAAGTAACACAATTTATACATATAAATACACACAGACATAAAAAGCTAAGTTAAAAGCTCATTCAGCTGTCTGGAAAGCCTTTTAAAGTTTTTTCCTTAAAAGAATTTATTTTATTGTCTGTGTGATTTCAGCTATTTTTTTATTGTCTGACGTATTTCAGCTATTGTCAGCATTGTAGTTTTTTTATGGCCCGTTTCCAGTTAGAATTAAAGTCCTAAGAAACTGACTTTCCAGTTTTTATTTCACAATACCTCTGTCCTACATCACCTGCATAAAAAGCAAAGGACACAGGCGTGGGTGCCTCTCAGGATGAGGCAAGAGGCTGCTGCTTGTGCCTCGAAGAGGCAGAGGACGGACTCCAGATGGCCACTGCGAATGTCTTATGCTGCTTCAAATGGGACGTCTTTCTTCCCCTGGGACAGCTGTAGGGTCTCCTGTTACATCATCACACAGGCTTTGCACACTGTTAGTGCACAAGTAGTACATGTGCTTAGTGGACGCTCGTTAGTGCACATGTGGTGCAGTTTGTGGCTCTGTGGGTTTGGAGGCTGTGCCTGTGATGAGATCATCACTGGTTCATCTCCCAGGGTTGACAGTTCGATTTAAGCAAGGCCCTTCATTCCAAAAACCTTAAAACGGATTTCTTAGAGAACACCAGGTATGAAATCATTATTTACTTATAGCTATTGTTTAGTACCTGCATTTCAAGTAATAATCTCCCAAATATCTATAAACGTAGCTTTTTAAGATTGAGCTCCATACTAGTAGAGTGTCTCAGACAGGTACCCCAGCTTCCTCCGGCAAAGACGTGCATTAAGGCTAATTGATGTCTCTGAATTGCCCATAGAGTGTGATTGTGTATGTGCCCAGCAATGGATGGTCATCCTGTCCAGGGTGCCTCCCAGCCCTGCTCCTTGTTCTGCCACGGATAGGCCTCATGTGCCATTGTGACCCTGTTCAGGACATGTGTTAGGAATTTGGGCTTTTGGAGGCATACATACAGTCTGTCTGTAATCAGCTCTGGCTTCAGACACTGCCCATCCCTGGTTAAAAGTGAATGCATACCTGTCCTGATTGATTGTGGCTGTAAAGGATCAAAGGCCTCTGTGATTACGTCAGTTCTGTCTTTATTTCTGTGTATAAATAACTTTGCACTGATAATGTCACCTGTGAGTTTTCACACTGAGACCTCAGTAAGCTGTGGCAATGATAAACAGGTTTCTAATAACTACTGCACCTGTTTCTTCCTGTTTCTTCGTTGCTTATTTACCAATTTACTGACTCTGACAGAGTGTTTGTGTAAGTAAAAACCGTATACTCACTTTCCTTTCTTTAAATTCTGCTTGGCACCGGGCATGACAGTAAATTTACCTGACAAGACTCGGGTAACATAAAGTTTCTTTTTTTAAGTCAGGGTGCACTGGAGCTGACCTTAAAGAAACGGCGTATCCCCGATCCAAAGAAGCAAACCCCCAATATAAGAAAATGCTCAGGTTTTATACATATGCAAGTCCCCTTAAAAGCCTATGTTTTGCCCCATTGCTGAACACAGGGGTTCTTGTCTGTGTGCAGAGCCTTGTGAATACCTTATATGTCCCTATGTTAAACAATACAATTCTATTAAATCAAACTACCCACATCTCATTCGTATATTTGGTCCATTAATCTGTTTCTGTTACAACACATTCATTGTACCATATGATTCTCGAAATGGGTAAATATACCCAACACAAAAGAACATAAGCCTGTTTGTCTCCATTCAGTATTTATGGCTGCTTCTGATTATCTTCCTCAGCAGCACTGATCTGCCTGCGTAGTACTCTTTCAGCAGAAGAGGTTCCAATTATCTTCACAAACATACAGTTTCAGCTCCTGGTTTCAGGGTCAGCACAAGACAACGCACATTCACATTCTTTTTGCCTAAGGCATTGACAACAATCCCACTATGCACCTTCCCTCGGCCCTTCTAGAACATCCCTTCCACAGTTTTTAGTAAAGTTAAGCGGGAAGCTTTTTTAGATCTTAAGCATCCTTAAACTCTCACCATGTTGTTGGAATGGCATTGCAGATAGGTCAACATAACTAACTTACTAATCAACCTATATTCTTCATATGTTCTCCCAGCATTTGTGATGAAGAAATACTGCCGTCTGAGAATGTTGCTTATGAACACAGCAGGACATGTGTGCTTAGTTCCTTGTGTGAATATAATTAAGGTGTATACATGACGACATGGTAAAAATTTTGCTGAATCACAGAACAAGGAGGTTCAGATGAGATTCATAATGATGGTGTTTATTCTTCTCTCTTCTGATCCTCTCTGCCACCATTGGCAGCAGGTGACTGAGTGTGAGATGTAGGCCTGGTTTGTGTCTTTGTAGGTCCATTATATCCTGCAGGAGGTGGTGATGGGGGGGATGGTGCTGGAGACCAACATGAATGAGATAGTGGCCCAGGTGGACGTTCAGAACCGCATGGAAAAATCAGAGGTGAGATGTGCTTCTGGCTGGGGGACTCGGGGGCGGAGCCTTATTAGATGACCCTGTCCTGTTTTCCAGGCCAACATTAGTCAAAATTTAAAAATTTGAGGTCCCATTTTTGTTAATCATTTTTTGCTGTTTATTTCTGAGCCTAGAATCCCTCTTTCCCTGCATGTATCACATCAAGTTTTTCATGCATTTCTGTCACCAAACCTACGTTTCAAATCAATGGTTTAGTCATTTTGATGAGTCATACAGTTACCATTAAGCACATTTAATCAGTTTTTACGGCTACTTTTTATGAATTTATAAGTTACGCAGATAAGTTAACTTGTTTTATAGAGCTATATTCTTTGTATTCCTTGAGTAAATAATATTGATGACCTAGCCCAAGGGTTTGGCCGCCACAGACGTCCGGCGATTCATATAAGCAGTGTTTATAATCCTCAATATAATCCGGGGATATGGAGGAGTATCTGGGGCTGAGTGTCTGAAAGTACCCATTTTTGATAAACGACAATCAAAATTTTCGGTTGGCATGATTTACCCTACGCCGCACCCCTCCTCAACTGTGCACCTGCCTCTCGAAAAGTCTTAAGTCCCGTGGTCATTGTCACTTCCCTGTTTAATAATCTGCAGTAATACAGCATGTCAGCGACTGCTATTCTTAACATGGCCACACTGTTGTCCTTGCAGAAGATACGTTGGTTGACGTTTTTATGTTTTACTCTGTGGCAGAACATACTTTGTCAGATGTTTGTTGCTGCCATTGTTTGATTTTATCTTTACGGAAGTCAGTTTGGGGAAAATACTAATTGTGAAGTTGACCTGATGGAGTCTCCGCTACATTTATCGTATGCTTGTTGAAGAGAGAGCGCGTAAGTTTGGGTAATCTCACTTTTTTAAGGCTGCTTAGGGATCCAGTGATGCGTGGGTCAATGTATAAACAACCCGAACCCGACCGACGTTTCAATAACTCGCCCGCAACTCGGACCGCAAAAACAAAAATATATATATATTGTACCTGACCCGCATTTTTTTATAGCCTAGTGTTATGTAATAAAGGCTTGATTTATTATTTTTTTCATTTCTTTTTTTTAATTAAGATGCTGCATGTGTTTATCCAGTCTAATCGAAGTGTACGTCTCTCCCTCGACTTTCCCAACAAAATCCCACCCCCTCTCAGAAAATACATAAAACTGACATTACTGAGCTATATGCGTTTAAAAG
>JAABNY020000019.1:9948143-9968722 GCA_015164015.2 Brevimyrus niger
AGCACCCCCACACCCCACCCCCACCCACACACCCCCACACACCCCCCCCCACACCCACACACAGACACCCACACACAGACACAGACACACACACACAGACACAGACACACACACACACACAGACACAGACACACACACACACACACAGACAAGCATATACATTCTACAGGCCATTAACCATTTTCATTATTCATTGTGAGGCAAATCGATTCAGCAGCGCTGAAGTGTCACTGTTTTCCTGCAAGACCTGGAACAGCACAACCATACAGAGAAGCACTTGAGCATTCAAACACTATTGTAAGCAAAATGTCTCAAGTGAGTGGAAATGTTCCTTTTTCGCCAGTACAGAATGAATCATTCCAGCGTTTCCAAATCTGATCTGTTAAAGTCAGTCCAAATTTAGCTTCTCTGGTATGAAACATCATACAAAAAAAATCAAGAAATACTTTTTGGGCATTCATGCAGCAAGACCTAGACACACACATACTAACGGGAGACCCGAGGCCCGTACTCAACAGCCCATTCCTCGGTACCACAGAACACCCCCGACAGATCACGGGAAGGGGGGGCCATTAGTGAACCACAGCTATCCCAGACAGAACCCTACCTGTAATTTCACCCTTTCCTGCTGGGCATGTGGTTACCGTTTTACCACAAATAGTGTTTGAAACCCTTGCATGACACACATAAGGACAGCAAAGAAATTGTAAATAAATAGCGAATGAAAAGTGGACTGTAAATGAATAATGAATAAAAAGCATGATGTTTTGAAATTCACATTTTGCTATTCCCCAATTATACCGGCTGTAATATAATTAACGTCTGCTAGAGGGCGCTAAGACTCTTGTACTGTAGTAGGATATAAGAACTGTAGAAGAACTGAAACTTATGCACTGCAAACCATAACAGAGATCGGTGTGTGCATTTCTTTTAGTTGCTGAGTAAAATGCACTTTTGTTCCCTACTTCTGTTGTTTTCATTTCACGGTTTCACTTTTCAGGTGTACAGGGTCACACATCTATGGTCAGATTAGCAGGACTCATTGGGACAATGGATGTCAATGATAATCAACTAACTAATACTGAGGTTTATATATGTTGAACCCTGAATTCAGTTTAAACACCTTATTCAAAGCGAGACAAACAGATATCATTCAGAATATATTTATTTAATTACTGACATTGAAAATGGCAGGAACAGTGTCTGGAAATAACACACATGCATCGCAATCAGCAGTCACTGCACTGAATTCCATTTAAACGTTTGCAGATATCAACTGGGGCGCTGTGGGAATTGAAGGCAGTTATAGACATTTTCCAAGCGTGTTACATTACCCATTTCTTGTTTTGTTACAAGACTTGCAGGTGTCGGTTTCAATTCAACATGTCGATTTCTGCAATCCGGCAACAGAATTTACACGCAACACGCTTGTGCAAAAGAATAACCCCATGAACCATGCCGGAGATTCAAAATAAATTAATTTGTGCCTGTCGACACACAAAGGAGTCTGAGCTAAGCTCACAGAAGAGGTCCCAGGGCCAACAGACAAAGCCGTTCTCCGTGTTTTAGATGATTTCCTTCAGGATGCGAATTTAATGAAAAGGAGCGTGTTTTTTTGGAATGATTATAGTGCCGTTAGTCCATGGAAGGATCTGTATTGGTTTGTTTTGCTATTTATTTATTTTTTTGTTGTAATCTTGTTAACCACCGTGAGCAATGCAAACATACACACATTTACTAACAACCAGTCCACATTCATACAATTCAAGTTAACTTTAAACACATCCAATTACTTCTAGAAGTTAAATATCTATGTCAGTGCCTAGGGATCTATTCTTTTGCCCCATAAAAAAAATGGCTGGTTGTTTCCATAAATATTCATTTTTCATGGTGCTGGATGTAAGTGGGGCTAAGAGCTGGAGTTCCAGCGGAAGGAGGGTCCAAAAACCGGGGGCCTGTTTTTTTTCTGTCCAATGTCACTGGGTTCCCAGTCACCCTCTTCACTACCGCACAGTCCAGGGTACGATGAGCTTCACATACAAACTGCTGGGGACGTCGTGGGAGAGGAGCTGACCAAACACAGCCAAACATGAATAAATACAAACCTTCTCCCTCCAGACATGAGAGGTCTGTGCACCAAGCTTTACCAAAGATATTACAGCTAAGATTCTACAAGAAGAACAAAATCACAAATAGCAAGGTCCACGTGGAGCAGCCCGTGAGCAGTGGGTCACTTTACCGCCACATATCATTATATCAACAACACAAATGTAGAACGAAAAAGCAAAGGTAAAAGAAAAAAGGAAATATTTGTTCTTGTGCATAACAGCAAAGCAGGGTCAAGTTTTTAAAGGAAAAGACAAAACTTGCTTGATATTAGAACAGATGGCAGTCATATAAATTCTATCTATATGGCTATGGAAGGATTCAGCCAATGCTGATGGATGCCGTTTGTTCCCGATTGGTCAGTCTTTCGCGCTTTCCAGGATGGTCCCGCCCCCCCCGCTCTTCACCGTGTCACAGCAGGACCTTCTCCCTGGTTTCGGGCAGCTTGAGGGCCAGCAGCCCCCCGCAGACCAGGGAGGAGAAGGCCAAGAGGATGGGGATGATTTTGGTGACGCCGACAAAGGCGGCGAAGATGGAGCTGCTCAAGATGGCCGCCAGCTTGCAGAGGGCATTGAGGACCCCAAAGGCGGTGGCCCTGTCCAGAATAGAGCGAAGCGTCACATGCGACCAGGCAGGCCACTTTACTGCCTCTCTTTGAAACCAACTACCTTTAAAATACTGCTATTTGTTTACTTCATAGAAACTAAGTACAATTTTACAATTCGGTGCTACCCAGGGATGTGTTAAATACGTTCCTTTGATGTAACAGCCTGCAGGAAAATGCCACATATACAAGTGGAAGGATTACTCACTCGAGAGTACAACATCATCTCTATGGGCTTGACCTTTGCAGAACCACTATAAGGTTTCTGATTCATCCCCGTCATCTTGCAGGGGACAGAAGGACCTCTTTGAAATACATATCTACTTGGTTCGAAGGGCTAACTCCACCGAGAAGCACGGCAATTCGGTTTAATGTGAGTGTACCTTTTGGACGCTGGGTACAGTTCCACGGTAATGACCTGGATGCCGTTCCAGGCTGCTACACTGACACCACAGAACAGGCACTGCCAGGCGATGATGGCCGCCTGACTGAAGCTCATGAAGAGGAAGAAGGTGCAGCCGGCAGAAATGAGCATAGAGCCACCTAGTGGTGGGGAGGTGATAGAGTTGGGTACATGCAACGCCTCTCAAACCACAGCCACAATTTATCTTTTCATCCTAGTAAACTAGAAGAAGCTTTAATCCCACTAACATAGCACTTCCTCAAAGGTAAATAAAGGTAAATCATGGTTTAAATCTGCATGCTTTCGGTTACTGGCAGCTTGAGTCTCCCTAAGTGGAGGCGAGAATAGCAAAATTCTCCTTACCAATGATATTGATTCTCCCAATCTTGTCCATAAAGAGGGCTGATATGATGTTGCCAGGCAACACGGCCAGGCTGCCCAAAAAGCTGACCAGGTAGATCAGGATGTCGTTCTCCTCTTGGAAGTTCAGGTGACAGCCCGTTTTGGAGTGCAGAAAAGAGGTGTTCTCCAGTCTACAATCGATAAATTTCTCCTTCCACAGGTCTGCAAGACATATAAAGACAGATTTTTTTTTTCTTGAACTAGTGGAATAGATGATTGAGAAAATTATTTAGCCAGCGCAATATCATCATAATTTTTGAGTATTCATATGATTTGTTTTGTAAATAGTTGATGTGAGGAAATGCTAGAACCATTAGAATGCTATAACCATTAAAGAATTGTATTTTACCCAAAAGTGGAGTTCCAAATCAGGTTAGAAAGAAATGGACACCTTAGTACTGTGTAATGTTTTCTAATTCCTACCTGTGTTGTAGAAGATTGTGGACTTGATGGTGCAGTTCTCGAAGAAAGTCTCAGTGGACTTGATGTCCTCAAAATAACAGTCTTCGAACAGGGAGTCCTCGAACTTGACAGATTTTAGTTCCATGTTGGTGAACCTGAGGTTTGCACAAACATGCTTCAGTAAAGAAATTCTCTGGTATCATCTGAGGTTGCCTTTTCCTACCTGCATATTAGTGGGACACAGTTGCCCAAAACGTACCTCATATATATGTTTAGGACTATTTATCTGGGTAGTAAGTGTATGTTTGTTCAGACCCCAATTGAACATTAGATGATATTCAATGAACTGTAACACAATTAAAAAAAAAAAAAAAACAGATTTTCTCCACTGAGGAGTCCTGGAACGATTTGTTCTGCACTTGCTGAATGGCTGGATGGGCACCACTTTGGTTCCAGAGCTTCTCTCCAGGGACACCTCAGATATCCCGTGTTTTTCTTAAATTTCACCGCCAGCTCACTTAATTTATCATCTTCATCAGTGAATTAATTTAATAGGGTATTGATTAGGCCTACATGGTGTGCCCGTCGTCATGACAACAATTACATGGGTGTACTGGGTGGATTTGAAATGGCTGACATGCTTTTTAAAAACCATAAAATAATGACTGTAGTGTTCACCAGGGACACCGTTAGGCCTATTTTAAAAAGCTCTGAGCTCCCCCCAAATAAATGTGTATTTATTAAGTCATGAATAGTTTCCCATCAGCCCGACCCCCCCGAATAAAGACTTAGCCCCCCCGACCCAAACATTCATCTCCACCCATGTCCCTGGTTTACACCAACGTGAATTTAATTTAAACATAATTTTCTTTGACTGACTATGACTTTTGCACTACAGTGCTACACATTTTGCTTTACAATGTCGTACACCGTGTGACTCTTAAAAGCAAAACGAAACACTTTTAACTGAGCATTTGACCGTCATGACGAAAGGACCCGCAGCCGTTGACTCCAACAGCTGCAGGTCTTGGGGAACCTGCAAGTGTCATGCGGGTCTCGCTCAGAGCAGCCGCATACTTGTCATCGATGTATTCCCCTTCCTTGTGGATCTGATTGGCCAGGGTAAAGTTGAAGGTGAAGTGCTCCACTCGCTCACGATGGAAAACTTTCACCTTGGATTCATACTCCTCATACTGCAGGTACTTTATCATGTCAGGGAACCAGACAGACAGTCCATAATAACTGGAACACAAACAGTGAACAGACATATTGTGCAAGTTACATTCTCATACGCTGTCTAGTGAAACACACATTTTAAACAGGCTCTCTTACAGGATTCTACTCTATCCATTGTATGACTTTCAGAACTGTGGATTTCCTCAACCACAAAGTTTACACCAACTTTACCTACAAACTTTGCACCTAAATAATATATTCTACTGCATATGATATTTAACATTATCAAAAACTACACAACAACAGTTCTCCTTAGCCAGTGTTGGTTTATAGCTTATAGCCTTTCGAACGTTGCTTCTGGCATCTGTTGCTAGTCATTTATTGGAAGTTCAGCCTTCTCTCTGCCTTGCTTCCCTGCTACCTTCAGCCCAGGCGCCCTGATTACCTGAAAGCCATCGTAAACCAGACAATGGCCATGAACAGGCTGGTGAGCCTCAGGTCTGGAGACACAAGCATTAATATGTTCTTCATCACCTGTGTGGGAGACGGACGGGTCACGTGGACGTTACAGACGGGGTCACATGGCTGCCGGCCTATGTTACGGAGACAGCTGGTGCACCTGCTTGACTACAGTCATGTTCCTGACCATCCAGCGCTGAAAGGCAGTCCCAGTGGAGCTCTGGATCTCGATGAACTCGTCCTCCTGAACTGGGGTCTTAATCTGGGACACCTGCATGTCAGTGGCGGAAAACCATTAGCAGGAAAGACACTGGCATGGCGGTAACTCGGCACATACTTATTCCGCCGAACCAGACGGACAAAGCCGCGTGCCGCTTACGGTGAACACTCTCTCCGGTTCGCCCTTCGCCCTCCAGTTCGTGTCGTGGACCTGCTTCAGGATCATCCAGGCTTCGTCGTGTTTCGCGTTCTAGCGGGAGGTACAAAGCCGGTCATCGAGCCATCAAATCAAAGCAGTGTTAAGAATGTCTGACTTACGGACACCTCATACTAATCTACAAAAAGATTGTCATAAATCCTATTATATTAAAAGTTTGTGTAAAACACAATAATAACAAATGCACGCACTACTTTTTGATGCTCGTGAAAACATTGTGTGACTGGCTCTAGGTATAGTACAGTATCATATGTAGTTAGAGTATTATTATTATTGTTGTTGTTGTTATTGCTGTTTGCATTGCTCTGACTTCATCTAAAAGACAGACTTATGGAACAGATCTCATTCATAACCTGGGGACTGGGCACCTGCCTGTAACACCGACAGTATTATTACTGTAACTATTACTCATTTATATTTTCCAGTATGTAAAACAATATCCAAAGTTGGCAAATATTTCTGTGCCATATTAACGCCTAATCCGACTGCTCTAAACAGAGAAGTGAATAGAACAGAGCTTAATTTCACTTCAATTTAACAAAATTTAAATGGAGAATTTAGTGTAATACAGAAACATTGAAATGACTCGAGCAGAACTGAACAGAACATTTCACAGCTGAACAAATGCAAGTTGAATTCCGATTTGGACTGGACTGCATGGAGGTGTCAGTGAAGTGAGGCTTCACCTCCAGGAGGAAGCGGGGACTCTCGGGCATGAGGATGAGGCCGACGAGGGCTGCGGTGCCAGGCAGCGCGCACACCAACACGAACACCCTCCAGCTGTGCAGCTGCATCTCCGAGCCCATGCTGAAGCCCCACCCTGGAAGGCAACGCCACAGCTGGATGTCACCACGGGGACACACACCCCCCCACACAAAAAAAAAAGAGCCCGCCACCCTGCCAGGACGTGTACCGTAGTGAGGGACGATGCCCCAGGCCGTGAGGGAGGCGTACATGCCCCCCATCATCCAGAACATGCACAGCCAGCTCAGGTGCTCGCCCCTCTTCTCCATGGAGAGGAATTCGGAAAAGTAGGAGTAGACGATGGGGACCGATCCGCCGATGCTGTGGGAAACACAGGAATCTCGGCCAACGGGGCACTTTCAAGTGAGGACATCTCACTCCTTAAAATAGCTACGGAATACCGTTACAGGAAGACACGATGAAGGGGCGGCCAAAGGAAATTGTCTTGGAACTTGTCCCCTGAATGATTATCACGGCTGATGCTATGGGTCTGGGCTGGAGAGGGATACAGGCCGGCAGTTTCCGAAAAGGATATGAGGCTGTTTCATCCTTTCATTCGTTTTGTTTGAGCACGGCCAGATGTGGTCACACTGCTCATCGGACGCTCATCACACAGACACAATAGGCTTCCTGTTTCGTTCAGGCACCCGGAGCTGCTTTGGATCATGAAGTTATTTGCTTAGTAGTTCTGACCCCAGTCCCATACAAGAGAGCACTGACCTGAGGAAGATTGTTATGGGACAGAAGCGTTATTGCAGTGAAATCAGTTTATTACATTTCTCTGCAGTCTCTTCACCTCCCTGCTCGTTCCTTGGCTAGTCAGAAGCCAGGTCTCCCCCTTCCTGTGTCCATGTATAATTATTATTTTTGTCGCTGGCCCTCAAAACTTTCAAAAAAGCCTCATGTCCCATCTTTCCCAAGAACACCTTAATTAACTCACCCAACTACTTATCTCTACCAATCATCTCTAACGGCAGCTGAAGGTCTCTTGGCTGCATGTGCTTGTATTTTGCCCTTGAATAGAAGGAACCGAGTCCTCATGGTTTTTATTTGAATGGTTCTTCCAATAAATTCTAATAGTGCTTTGTGTAGCTCTTGCTCCATTGCTAACTCACACTTGTCATTGGAAGCTCGGCTTAGCTACACGTTGACAGCTGCGCCAATTTTGACAAGAGCAGGTAAAATCAATTATATTGCAGGGCTACAGTGGTGGAGGCGGTGCTTAGCACTGTTTCCTCACACCACTGGGACCAGGGTTCGAATCTCTGCCCTAGCTCCACGTGTGTGGAGTTCCACATGTGCATGTTCTCCCTGTGTCATCGTGGGGTTTCCTCAAAGTGCTCCAGATTCCCCTCCACAGTCACCAAATTGCCCAAAGGTATGAACAGTGTGTCTGCACTGCAATGGGCTGGTGCTCCATCCTGGGCTGTTTACTGCCTTGTCCCCACAGTTTCTAGAATAAACTCCAGACCCCCCTTGACCCTGACCAGGACAGGCAGGTGCAGAAGATAGATGTAGTACTGCTACTATAATAATAAAACACAGTGAGGTGCCTGTAAAGCACCATAAGGGTGTGCATGGGTATGCTCTAGGGTGCCCCCTACCCTTCAACATGTGCAACCAGGGATAATGGCGGTGTTGTCCTGTTCCAGGCCACTTTAGGCCCCTGTGACTCACCCGAAGCCCGACAGGAGCCTGAAGAAGAGGAAGGAGCCGTATCCCTGGGCGAAGGAGGACAGGAACGCGAAGGTGCAGTTGATGGCCAAGGCGTTGATGAGGCTCCTCCGCCGGCCCACCTTGTCTGCCAGGCCGCCCCAGACGAACGCGCCCAGCAGCATGCCCATGTACACTATCAGGCCTGCAGGGGGCGCCATCAGCATACATCACATTATATACATTTCATACTGTTTAAATGTGACAAAATTACATTGCGGATACTTCATATCACACATCTCCATGAGCTTGTCATTGTAATTCCAGGCAAAACATAAAGCAGAGTTATAAGAGCATTGCAGTGCACATTGGAGACTTTGGAGTAAAAGAACATTATGAAATAAGGGCTCTACTATGAGTTATAGGACTGAGATGACTGTTTAGCAAAGAAATCAAGACTTTGCATAAGATTTGTTGGCGGCTGTCTCCACATTTCTCGGATTTATGTATTATTTATTTCATTATTTAGCAGGTATTTTTGTTCTATGTGATGTACAAGTGAGCAGCAGATAGCCAGGTCACACAGCGTACCCATGCAGTATATCCATGCAGTGTATCCCTGCAGTATATCCATGCAGTGTATCCATGCAGTGGTTCCATGCAGTGGTTCCATGCAGTGTTCCTGGAGACACAGCAGGTTTAAGAGCCCAACCTGCTGAGCTACACCCTGCCCTAGCGCATTAGATAGGCTAAGTAGTTTTACTTTCAATACAAGCCTTTCTACGACTCCCGTATACTGCTCTGGGAAAGGCACCTGTCATGTTTGTGTAAATGCTATCTCAGGTGCAGTTCAGATGCAGTGTCCTGGTAAGCTGACAAGGCAGTGCTGTGTTTAAGCTGGAGTGCCTACAGTACCTTTACATACCCCTCTGCACTGACACCCCGCAGTGGGAAGACAAGCACAGAACATGCCTTTGTAGGTGTTTAACAGAAACAAAGTTTAATAATAAAGCAGGGCTGCCAAATAATTTACAGTTGTTCTCTTTCGACCGTCTGGCATCATTTTCTATAGAAAAGATTTAGATATTTGGAAATTGCCTGGGCACGACATTTCCACATATTATTTATTCATTAATGCTTCCAGTGTAAGGCTACAGGGAGCTTGGAGCTTTTACCAGGAAGCACAGAACAGGATGCAGTGTACTTCCAGGATGTAGGGCGTATTATTTATAAAACCTTTTTAATGTGTCATACAATACATCCCATATTATGTTAAAACCATACGTGCACATGCAATTTTTGCATCACGGAACCTAGTTAAGATTTTTTTTTTAAGGGGTACAATTCCAAATAAGCTCCACCAGGGGGCACCCAATTGCTCCACCAATTGCTCAGAAGAAGCAATGGCTGTTAAAAGAAAAAGTCATTATGCGGGGGGCAGATTGAGAAGTGTTGATAAGCTCAGTATTTTTAAAGACAGTTCCCTTCAGGAAGTGACAGACTGGCTCTCCACTGCCAGTGATATATCTGTCTCTGTCTCTCCTTGCCATTTAAGGGGCTGAATCTGATCTTTACCGTAGTGCGTAAGACCAACCACAAATTTTAAAGTAGGAAAGAGGCATCGTTAAAAGGAAAATTATCTTTTACGCCTCCTTGGTCTTCAAATGCATTCTGTTTTGAATTCAGATGAAGAAGCAAAGAGGAAAGACAAGCTCTCAGGGACCTATTTCAGCCAACTGCTTCGTAAGGATTGTGTGCACAGGTCTGGAAGGACTTATAAGAAGCACTTATACAGGTTAGCAGCTATGCTGTTCGGCTGTTGGACTATTACCTTCAAGAACCCAAATCTTACATTTACACCGGTTAGAGGAAAACATTGGATGGACCCACTAGCACTGAATCTGACATCCTCCTCTGTCTGTGACCCTTCTGTTAGTGGAGCAGCAGGCGAAACATAGTGCATCTATTTCATTCAATGCAAATGGCATGGAGATTTTACATTTTATATTTTCCCCTGGCATTTAGAAACTTTAGTCTCAAAATAACCATTTTAAAAAGCTTGACTTAGCAGGGAATGCGTAGCTAAGATGGTCTGTAACTTTGCATGGTCTGAAGCTGCTTGTCGGTACTCCTGACCGGGCAGCTGGTCCTCGCCATAGTTACAATACCTTCACAAACCCAAGACCAACATCTTCATTCATCACGCAATCCTCTGAAATACTACCCCAGTAAGACAGGCCCGCTGAAATACAAACACCCCTGCTTATGTTTCATGTAAAGCCACATCGTCATTCTGATGTTGTGTTGCCAAGTCAAATTCTGCTCAGATAGACATTTACCCACATTACTGATATTAGTGAGTAGTGAGCAAAGCCCTCGTGCAAATCCTGTTCTCAGAGCTGGCTGTAGGGGCCGGAGCACCTTGTCTGCTGCAGATGGCATGGCCCCCAGGGTGCATGGTGCGGGGTGGATGGGGGGAGAGAGAGCATCAGGCCCCCCTCCATGGGACTGGCATATGGGGGCTCAGAGCCCCCGCCCACACTTCAGCTCCGCGCTCCAGCCTATCACACGCAGCTGACACTGACCTGCTCCCATCCATAAATATCCGTAAGAAGATAAACCTTCTATCAGTGAATCCAGTCTATTATATCTCATTTCGTTTCTGGTGTTTTCCCCTTGTATTTTGTCACAGTTCATATGTACTTGTGACCTTAGTAGGTATGTTAGTTGGCAGTAAGAGAGCGATCAAAGTCACGTTGTGCTCCGAGTCCCATTTTGGGAAAAAAAAATCTAGCCAATGGAATCAATTTTGGAGAAAAACATTTTGAGTTTTGTGAATTTCAAACAAAAAAAAACTCTATACTTCCTGTTTCTCAGTTAAGAAAACTCACTAATGTGCTTACAGTGTCATATAAAATAGACGGGTGAACAGTGTCTGCAGGTCTTACGCTGAAATACTACGGCCGTGGTCCCTGGCCTTGTTGAGACAGAGCTCCATCATTACGGCACTTTCAGGCACTTCTTCGGTCCCGGCTACCGGCTGCTTTTTGCGCCGTGCCTAGACTCTCACAGGAAAACGCTGGCGTGAACGTTATGCAGAGCATCTCAAGCACAAGGTCGGCATAGAGGCCATCAATCGCTGAGCCACCTGCTGACTCGGATGTCGATGCGTTCTGGGAAGGGGACCAAGGGGAAACCCGAACTGCCCCCTCATCTCCAGGGCCCGCTTCTCTCCAACGCAGCGACAGACTCATGACTTCAGAATACAGAACTTGAGATGAACGACACTTGGCCATTAGCGATTTGTCTTTTGTGTGTAATGGCTTTTCATTATGATAGCTTACAAAAATTACACTAATATGTAATCATTTTTTACAATAGTATAATTATGCAGTGACATTATTCTTTTGAAGCTGCCAACCACTGCATGCAAACATTTCATAGTTTATCCTCATAGTTTGTTTTCCTGAATATGGTTTATATTGTAAGGCATTGGTGTATGTTTATCCATTGTAGATTGAATAGTGAGTTTTTTCTGTCTATACAATGTGTGAGATTTATATGGGCATTGCATGTTATGCTCCTACAGCTGCCATATTGCAAGGACTATGATATTCAGCTTGTCTGGGGTCAGGCTTGGGCAGTATCTAAAACCATGTAATATCTAATTCATATTGTCAAGCCACAGGGTATTTTCAAAAGCAATGCTATTGCAGGATTTTGAAACCTTAGCAAAAGTATTCACCAAACGATAGGAGAGGGGATCCCCATGACAAGCTTGACCAAATGATGGGAGAGGGAATCCTCATGATAAGCTTCACCAAATAGTGGGAGAGGGGATCTCCATGATAAGCTTCACCAAATAGTGGGAGAGGGAATCCCCATGATAAGCTTCACCAAATAGTGGGAGAGGGGATCCCCATGATAAGCTTCACAAAATAGTGGGAGAGGGAATCCCCATGATAAGCTTCACCAAATGATGGGAGAGGGGATCCCCATGATAAGCTTCGACCAAATGATGGGAGAGGGGATCCCCATGATAAGCTTCACCAAAAGATGATCATCATCAATAAGTGTCCCTGAAACATTTTAATCCTGTCATAGGAAACAAAACCTAGCAAATTTTGCCATTTTATTGATTATTCCCATTCAACATTATTTAGAATATGTTAAAAAATACAGTGTAATGTTTGCAGGAGTTCTGCCTGTGCTTTCCAAACCAGTCATAATATTACTCATCCTTGCTATCAGACTCACTCATAGACACTGTGGAGGAAAGTGAACAAGAATTGGTCATGAAAAACATAAGCCTTGTGCTGTATGGGAACATTCTGGATTCCAAACAGATTATACTGAGCAAAAGCCAGTGATTGTCCAAAGGGTTTGATGTCTGTTACAAATTGTTGAAACATCGGCAACGTATTAGATAGATTCCATTGGTACATAACATAAAGTTCTATATGGATATAGTTTATTTCAGATAAATGTTTAAATGATTTGTTTGCTTTGCAAATATTGCACTATTGCAAAAAAATCACATCCTGATATTTGGAAAATTCCCAATATTGTTTTTTCCAGTATCGTTTCTCTGATGTCAAACACCTTGACCAGAGACATTTGCCTGCATTGTAAAACATGTCAGTGACTCGATCTGAAATCTGCTTGCAAACCACAGCGATAAATTACAAATAGCTAGGCGTTGTCTTGGTTCGAGGCCTGGCTACGGAGAGCCCTGCTAGTCCAAGCAGAGCCATGTGTGGCTCCACTCTCCTTAATTACTGGGTCGATCAGCCTTCCGTTGGCTGGGCCACAGCATTATTCACTAAGCAAAAACGTATAGTTGGATCTAAAACACAACTGTATTAACCTCACCATTAGCTAATTTGCCTGCCCACATTTTTAATTTATGATTTACTTAAGTACCTCATGAGCAGTCACTGTTTACGGGAAGCAATTTGGTCTAATTCCAGTTTGAAGTCTAACTAATTTTCTTGACTTGGCAAAACCATGGGAAGCCATATTTGAGTCTAAAACACTTACTGATTCCAGAAAGATCCTAATAATAATTTTCTTCATTGTTTACAAACTAAACATTGTTTTAAAACTAAAAGTCATGAGTGGTAAAATTAGTTATGAATTACGATCTCTGTGACTAAGACTGGTCTTGTTCTTGGAGACTGCAGGGTTTGCCGAGTCTGCTGGTTTTGGTTTAATATCAGCACAACATTCGGACCATAAGCCAACTTACCTGTTGTTTCACTAACTAATAGGGACTAGTATTTAGTAACTAGGAACTACACAAGTTACTGAAGAGTGACTCTAAAACTTTTTTTTTTTTTAAAGTTTTGCTACCATGGTTCTATATCTGGAGCATTTTGTTCACCTTTGGAGACGGTACCGTCGTTGGCTTACCCAGCATGCCCTTGTTCGCGTTGGACAGGCACATGTCCTTCTCGGCGCTGGGCAGTGCGAAGCTCACCACGAAACACTCCACACCGTCGGCCATGAGCGCCAAGCCTGTCACCACGAAGAGCGTCCACTGGAAGCGTCCATGGCCACAGTCCTCGATGATGTTCTCGTATTGCTCGGCCAGCGTCTCCTCCTCCGGGCCCTCGGCCTGCCTCTTGGCCTTGGCCCTGGCTGCCACACGTGCAGCCCGTTGGGCAGTCTTGATCTCGTCCGGGTGGGGGATGCCCTGGTACTCGCCCTCGTACATCTGGTCATCTTCATCCTGACCCTCAGTGACATCACTTGCAGCATCCTCTTCCTGTGGGGGATTATCCCCCTGGTAGCCATATCCATCCTGGTCACCACCATAGGTGGTGTAGCTGTCTTCAGCCCCCTGATGGTAGACGTTGTTCCGATATGGGTCGTTCATTCTTCCAGGTGAAAACGGGCCAAGAGAGTCTTAATTCCGGAGGCAGAGGAAAACTATATCAGCATAATCCTTTGTGCCCTCTGATGGGGGTGAGATAGCTTTGTTCCAGTCTTCCAGGTGTCAGAGTGGACGTCGCTCTGGGTGTAACTGTGCTATGAAATGGCAGTGTCTTTCCTCTCCTCGGGTCAGAGATCTAATGAGGCTTCCCTTGTTTTGAAGAGAAAAAAACTATCTTCCTTTGGTCTCTTCTTCTGAAGGCCGGAAAATACACCTATTAGAGAGGATATGAGCTTCAGTGTCATATCAGCACAGAGAATTACAGTGTGTTTCTTTAATGAGCATCTCACATGCATTCTAATGAAGGACTTGATGATTATGATCGACAATGTGGTTTGACTACATATATAACTTTTTTGATACAGGTTCTGAAGGGGACAGGAACCAGCAATTTTTAGAATTAACCATCAGGCTAAACAGAATATCTGCTACGTTAAAAGGCATTCTTAGTAGTGCATTTTTAAATATTTATAAGCCCTACACCATGCCAGTAGTACTCTGGTGTTTTGTTGTGTGTGTGTCTGTGTGTTTGTATGTGTGTGTGCGTGATCCATCCCTTTGTGTAAAGTCATATTTTCCATAACAGAGCCTCCGAAGTGTCTCACGCTCTTTGAAATAATCCATGTTGTGCCCCTTTATGTGGGAAAACCACTGTCCATCTGTCTCTGTCTCAACAGAAGTCAGGCGATATAAGGGATGAGTGCAAACAGAGAGATGCAGTCCTAGATGGCGGGAACCTGAGTAAACAGAACTGCTCTGTTTTTAATTACTGCAATAAATGAGCCCTGAGGTCGGCCCGCTGACTCAGTGGGTGGGGCGGCTCCTGCACACCTCTAGTGTCGGCGGTCTGGACCCCAGCTTACCCCCGGAAGCCACGGACATGCGGCCGGAGTGAGCCTTGTGCTGCCCTGTCACCCCCTCACATTGTGTTCATTCATCAGTTTGTATTACCTATTATATTCATGTACCAGTGACCACGACCCAGGACGCTGGAGTGGAAACATTCAAGGGGCTCAGTACATTTCAGGGAGCATTGAATACATAAAATTGTATGTTATATCGGGTTGGGGGATCCAGGGTGACATTTTATCAGAAGGCAAGGAATTTCTAGGTACCCCCTGAATACACAGGGTTGTCAACTTTGGTCAGTTGGCTGGGGTGAGATTTGAGACAAGTCAGCACACGCATTTACATGCATGTAACAGTTTTATTACCTTGTAAATAGTCTGTAGCATTTGTAAACTACCCCAACACTTTTGATGTAGTTAATTTTAGGTTTATATTGGAATAATATGCATTTGCTGCATGATTTTATGCATGAGCATGATAGCCTGGAGGTGTGAGTGTTATGCCAGATGGGTTTTGAGTTGGCAACCCTCAATACGACACCTAAAATGCTATCAAGTTTACAGAAAACAGGAGAAGGAAGTGAATGATTTTTAAAAACATATTACAGAATGCAGCAAGATTCATATTAAAACTCAAGGCTAATAGTGGGCTGTAGGGTTTACTTTCAGAGCCCCATTTAAATACCAATGAGGGATAATGGCAGAAGCTCTGACTTGCTATGTTATGTTATACATATGAAGAACGTCAAATAACTGTATCTGTCAGTTCCCTCGCTGTGTTTACAATGACATATTACTACAGAAGTTAAACATTCTCTCATCTCTCTTTTAACAGGGATGGGTCTGTGATTGTGCAGTAACGATTTCCTTCTCTAGGATTCTCAGATTTAAAAAGTCACATCCTGACCCGATTAATGAGGGCAGAAGGAGGTTCGCCACTAGTCCTGAGCACAACGGCGGGTTTAACATCTTTATTGCTCAGAGAGCCTGAATTGCTGTGAATCTGGGTTTAATTATAGCCTCTTGGTGTTAATGAGCTTGCGACGTGGATCGCCGGTAACGTACGTGCAATTTCCCGCCATTCGTATCTAATTAACAGTGCTGATAAGACATCGCTCACTCAGACATTTTTAGTGGTGTTTATGCGTCACAGGCATCGCTGGAACCTTTTTACTGGGGCACGTGTAAAACCTCACATTCAGCTTTCAACAACAAAATCATTTATTTGGCAGTGCATTCATTTATATTGATATTATCGGGACAAAAATGTGATGTTTCTCTACTCCATCTCCAACAAACCAAAACATCCCAATCGTATATACAATGGACACTGATTTTTTTTTCTTTATGTCTCAGGCAGATTACCATCTAATCGACAATCGTACATTTATTACATCAATATAAGTATAAAACGGACAGCGTTACTATGTACTTAATTTTTCTATAATATAGTAGGCTGCTGTACATAAAATATACCTTATTGTCGTTTCGTTGCTGCTCGGTTTGGAAGTTAAAAATGACTTTCTTTTTGCCATCTTGTTTTCTGTGCACGCAGCATTAGCCTCAGGTAACTAGCCAGGAGCAGAAGATCAAAGTAAAGTATAATAATAATAACAAAGTAAGTTTTATTTTTTCCTGATTGTATGATGCGGCTTCAGTAATGAGGGATGGGCAGCTCACTGCTTCGGTGAGGGTAAATCCAGTCCAGGAGACTCCACAGTCTGAGCTAATGATGCTGATTCACAGCCTTACTGAGGAGCTACTGCTTCTGGGTTTTAACTTAAAATATACAATGGAACAAAACGGGCAAAACAATACAACAAATAGTTGTAATATCTTGACTCAGCTATGTGGTAAATATCTGCGCTTAACTGTGTATCCAATTCGGGGTAATGCGGAGTCTGGAGTCTGTCCCAGGAAGTGCAGGGCAGGAGACATCCTGGATGGGATGCCAGCTGATTGCAAGACATGCCCTCATAAACTATGGACAATACAGAGATGCCAGTTAGCTGAATCACATGTTTTTAGGAAGTGGGAGGAAATATGAGTATGTGGTGAAAACCTGCATGAACATGGGGGGATCGTGGACCCTCAGGTGATGCAGGGTAGGGCAGGAATCCCTCCCACAGCCCTGGAGACGTGATGGGCACTGTGCCACCCACCAGGCAAGCTCTCTGCCTGTTTTACACATCAGCTGTTAATTTGTTGGAAACCGATAGACCAGACAGCAGCACCGCCAGTAACGGCGTTTCTCGAACAACGCTGCTCAGCTCTGCCAAAATATTTCCCAGCAAGCATCCGTTTCATTCACTAATAATTTTCGTCAAGACCTCCCGGGGACTGACTTCCCAACTGGCTGCAATTTCTGGCCGAATGACATGGAAGGTAGAAGTGAGCTGATCGATGGCAGAAACCACTCCGGGATGTGAAGAAAGACTGGTGAAGGTCGCCGGGTCCATATGGAGAGATCTCAGGGAATTGCGCTATGCGGTGTGAGAGGCGTGGTCTAATACCTGGAGCTCCAAGGGTCCTGGCAGCCGTCTCTTTACTACGGACAGTAAAGCATACAGGGTCTGACTGAAAACTCAGACTCCCCGTTGGCAATTTACAGAACATGGTTTTCAGATCTGCTTCCAGCTTGTTTACCAGATGGCCGAGGGAAACATACAACTTTACGCATTTCACAGACTCATCACTGTGATTTTTATTTAGGAAACTCTTTCAAAGATGAACATTAATTAATAAAGAACTAATTAATGGGTATTTATTATTAAATCTTCAAAAAAAGAATCAGTACCACTTCACAAAAGGGCTCCCTTTTGGCACTTATAAATGGTGTTAATTTGTTTATAATTGTCCGTTAGTGATTTACAAAGTGTTACAACCTAATTATAAACCTAATTTTAGACCATTCATAAACCTAATATAAGGGTAGTCTTATTGTAAAGTGGTACCGAAGAATCTCTATTGATATTTATGTATTGTGGACGTCTTTTCTGAGAGTGTCTTTGCACTGCCTACAAGCCAGTTCCCCACATGTATAATGAGAAATCTGATATGATGGCTGGGGCGGGTGGTGACAGCCTGAACCGCTGCAGTGTGGCACTTCACCATAGTCCCCCCAGCTAGAACAGGAATGACAGTCACCCGCTCAGCGTGCATGTCGTGAGAGCTGGCCCTTTAATTCCGTGGCACGGCCATGACACACGTACATGTGCAAACACATCATTAGCAAAAAGGTCTGCAGATTAAATAACAGCCACAGATCTGTACAATAGCCTGATGACATGTGATGGTGAAACAGACAGGATATACACATACAGCCCTAAGATTGATTCAGATGACCTTGTACTTCATTGGTCAACCCCAAATATATATTCTAGTATATATTACAAACTACAAAGGATAAGAAGCATCACACTTAGAAGTGACTAAGCTAGCATTGAAAGCAAAGATCCTTAAATGTCTTTCCTTGAAAGGTCTGATTGAGGCTGTACTAAAACCAGTCCGCCCCAGTTTGGAAGCCTCTTTTTGCGTGGTATGACCCGAGGAAGACACACTTACCCGATCAGTGACTGCAGCAATTCAGTTTGTGCCTTGGCTTGATCCATACAGCTAAGGGGGTGGAACGCTGATTAAATAAGTTTTCCATTTCAGCTGCAGCTGCTCAGCCGAATTTGACTCCATTAAAGCCCCATAACTGCTCAGTTCTAATATTAGAACGATGATGGATACCTTCCTCAAATATTGTGGGAGAAGACAGGCTTATTGGAGGAGAATTGGTGAAGTGAAAAAGTGGGTTGGCTTTGGCTACAGAGCTGAGAAAAAAAATCCCATCAAATCCCCTCACCACAGCTGCCCATCATGACAGGGATGCAGACAGACATCAGTTATAGAGGCTGGACGAGAACTTTCATGTCATCCTAATGGTGCTTGTAGCCATGGCTCTGTGGAGCCATCTGGGGTCACTACAGCAGACAGAGGGATGCGCCTCTTCGTCTGACCCTGCAAATCCAGTCACTTACATCTCAGCCTTTGCATCTTTTTGATTTCATGCATCCTTACGAAAGTCAGGAACCTGATAGGGAGCCGGGTTTGCATACGGTTTCCTGACCCTTTCCTCACAAAGAAGATGAGCTCCATAAAATTCCATTGAGGTTGGACAGAGTACTGCAATTTAGACCAACCAAGGGCATACATTTGACCATGGACAGTAGGGACATGACCAATACTTCCGGAGTACTGTGTGTGTTTAGGAGGGATGGGGGTTCAGGGTTTGCTCCCTACAAATATTGAAATAAAACCTCTGTCCTTGCAACCAACCTACCAAGCATCCATATTGCACTTACTTAACCTGGTCAGAATTCTGTAGCTAATTCCAGGCAGCACAGGGCACAAGATTGGGATACGTCCTGAATGGGATGCCAGTCCATCACAGGCCACAAGGCTGGGATACGTCGTGGACGGGATGCCAGTGCATCACAGGGCACAAGCCTGGCATACGTTGTGGACGGGATGCCAGTCCATCACAGGGCACAGGGCTGGGATACGTTGTGGACGGGATGCCAGTCCATCACAGGGCACAAGGCTAGGTTACATCCAAAAGGCGATGCTGGGGGGTGATGGGGGACTTTGATCTTCTCATTACTGTCCCTTGTGGGTGTCTGGTCAGCCAGGGGCAGTCAAGCATGGCAAAAAAGATGCACGTCATTCCACAGTCCCTGTCTCCCACCAGGAACTAACAGCCTAAAAATGAGATCTTTGCCATGGAAACCACCTCAAATTCTATCGTATTTTGTAGGCCTGATTAAAAAATCTCAGCCTTACGTTTTGATGGTTATTACACAAATAAAAGCTGACACTAATTTGTCAGATAACAAGCAAATGGCTTCCACAGAGAGAAGCAAAACATAGTAAGAATTTGCCCAGGAACGTACAAATAGGTCATAAGGTTCTGAAGGACTTCTCAAGACGCTTCTATAGGCTTAACCTGCAATGTGTAAATATTGCCCAAAACTAGGAGCATGAATACAGGGGTGATTTGGCCATAACTGCAAGTGTAGAACTGGCACAGCTATTATGATGTAGCTAATTTCTGCAGTCTTCTACTTAGATAGAGTAAGACTTTTTAAAACATTATTAGAGTAGCTATAAAAAGAAATATGAGTGTAAACAGGGATACTGGAAGGTTCCCACAAACCCAATGTTACTACATTCTCCTCTGACCTGCATACACACCTCTCACTGTTACTACATGCCCCGCTGGTCCCCGCATACACACCTCTCACTGTTACTACATGCCCCGCTGGCCCCCGCATACACACCGCTCACTGTTACTACATGCCCCGCTGGCCCCCGCATACACACCTCTCACTGTTACTACATGCCCCGCTGGCCACTGCATACACACC
>JAABNY020000019.1:9973448-9984357 GCA_015164015.2 Brevimyrus niger
CGGGATGTGCGCTCACCGGGGGAGGGGGGGGGGGGGGTTGCTGTTAGTCGGGGAGGGAGGCCACGATGCTGAATCGCCCATTCCCTGTAATCCCGCTTAAGGCTGCAGAAATTTCATTTTAACAACTGGCTGTGCTTTAGATTATTGTTTCAAGACAACACATCTCTGCATCTCTTCCCAGCCGCTTATCCTGTTCAGGGCTGTGGAACGGGGCCTGGAGTCTATCTCAGAAGCCTGTCAGTCCCTCACAGGGTACATACACACTCACACACTATGAGCAATTCAGGTTTGCTGATTAGCTAAACTACAAGGCTTGAGGCAGTATGATACGGAGCAAAACATCTTCTATGCAACTTAGGTCTGGAAATTTCAGGTCCAGAAAGTACAAATCCAGACCGTGATTTATTTTCAACCAATCAATTGAGCATAAAGAGTCACAGTTACAGAGTACTCAACTGGTTGGTTGAAACAAAATCCTGGTCTGGATTTGTACTTTCTGGACCTGAAATTTCCACCTCTGATGGTGGGCTATTCAGATGAATTTCCCAGAGCCTCATGACAAGTTTTATATTTTAAATGCATGCAAAGAAAAAAAAAGTGCCTTGGAGGAAAGGTCTCTCTAACTCTTGCTCATGCCGTAAGATAAAAATACAGGTCACCGAAATTCACCTGTTCACAATGAGTGAATATCATATTTATGAATGTATTTCAGTCTGAAATTAGTGATGGACTCTAAGCTGATTGCTCATAATGTCTATGGAATTTGTGAGGAAGGTGTTCACTGGGTACCCGCATAAGCGATTTTACACACCGTAGGACAACTGAAGGGGCCGTGGAAGATTAGCCACCAGACATGGGATTGGCCCACTCTGAGTGCGTTTCCGCTGCCGGCGATGGAGGAGCCCTTAACTGGCAGAGCATGGCACCTTTCTGAAGTACCCAGCCGGCTGTGCTGTACATTCTTCCACCAGGGATGTCAAAGTGGCATGGATACCTGGGCAGATTCAGCCCCCCCCCCCCCGCCAGCTCAGCAAAATCTGTAGGGGGGGGGGGGGGGACTTATATTTCTTCAGATTGAAAATGGCAACCCTGGTGGGGGTCCTAAGTGACTGGGGGTGACCCACACCCTGTGTCAGCTGGGGTTGGACACATCATGTCAACAAGTGTTAATCTAGTACTGCGCATTTTCCAGTGTGCTTTGGGCTGTCTGACGTACTGTGTTCTCATGCTCACGTTAAAAGCATCCCCAATATTTATTCATTAAGAATTCAGTGAATGCTGTAAAACAGCTGAGGTCACACATTATATCTGCTTGCTTGGGTTCATATCACACTCTCCTGTAACATCACATCTAACTCTTAATTAGTGCCAAAAACAAAGTCAGGACACTTTTCAATGGTTCTGTTGAAGCGTTCCACCTAAATAAATATGTGCAAGGTATTTCTTATTTTTGGACCTGACTGTGATAATAATATGCTATATATTAGGCTATACAAGAAATTGGCACCGATGAAGGACGAGATGCCCTCTTGCTATTAATTGAGCCGAAGACCTGCTTAAAAGATAACCGAATCTGACAGGAAATTTGTTATAGTTCATCAAATTTAAAAAGCAGCAGAGGAACGTCGACCAAGCCATCATTCTGAACGAGCAGCCCGATGTTATTTTACTGTAATAATCTTTGCTGATCTATCGCTGTTGTTCCTTTATCAAATAGTCCTCGTTGTTCTTTTCAGAAATGATCTCGGTAGCTATTATATGAATAAAGTGCAAACATAATCTAGTATAAAAAATACATTATTAGTCTGATCTTGGCATTCAGTTACTATACAATAAATACCCTTCGACAGATGGAGGGTGTGGATGCATCAGGGCTTATTTCAGACGCTCCAGATTTATGCATCACTGCAGTTTTCAAAGTAAACAAGGGATATAAGTATGCTTTCCTTAGGGGGGAACGCAGGGGACCCTCACTAATGTACGCGGCCAATGTGAATTTTTCACAAACGTAGTGCGATGCAAACGTTACAGTAATTGAAGGGCAGCTTAAAAAGGTAATTATGACAACGCCAGCTATAACTAATTAATGCACATTGGACTGACAGTCTTTTTATTATGTTGGATATTAACACCGAATATGGGAATTTGAACTACTGTAAACGGTTATTTATTAGCCAGAAGTGTCATGCAGTACACAGAAAGATTATATATTTTAGCAGCAGCCTACTCCCGTTCTGAGTAGTAAAAGAGATTTATGGCTCGGAAAAATCACTAAGACAGTAAACTAATTAAACAGCGGTCCGTTTCCTGTTAGTCAGTACCCATGGAAATTTAACTGGTTTAGTATTAGGAGTAAAATGCAGTCTGTTACAGAGCTGTACTGAACAGTGTTACCCGTTCTACGTGTGTCCTGCTTTATGTGCGGTACGTTGTTAAGGGGCACGTCAGTAAGACTAATGTGGGTCATTTCTCAGAATTCACCGCATGAAAATGGAATTTACATTCTGTAACTAGAAATTGCAAAACTTCACATAATGCCATAATGCCTTGCATGTCTCCACCCTCCCGCCTCACATGTGCGCGCGTGTGTGTGTGTGTTTGCTCGCGTTTGTGGAGTTCACATGTTCTCTATGTGTTTAAGGCAGCTAACTGGACCTGTCCATGGTATGAGCTTGTGTGTGTGTGTGTATGTGTTTGCCTGCCTTGTGCCCCCCCCTATCCAGGGTGTCACCCTGCCAGGTACCCTGTGCTACCTGAAATAAACTCCAGGTGCCCCTCTAATCCTGACTAGGATAAGCAGTTGAAAGACGGAAGGACGAACAGTTCACAAGAAGGTCTACCGGAAACACTATTCTAACCGAAATTTATTAACATTTTTACCTGTGTTACTGCTTTGTCTGAAATCTTCATTTTGCTCTAAATAACAAATTTAAATTTTAAAGTATATTGAGGCCCTGTGATGGGTTTGTACCCCCTTCCTGGGTTATTCCCACCCATTGTTCATGTAGTAGACTCCAGAGTACCGTGACTCTGAGTAGGATAAGTGGGTTTGGAAAATGAGTGAATGACAGAGGGAGGAAGGAAGGAAGGATCTATGATCTTGTTTCAGGGTGCGGAAAATGGCTGAATGGACATTGACTGATAGAGACATTGACAATTTAAGGTTCATATTATCTGATGTTTGGACGTGTGATGTAACACAGCTGAAATTTCTGGCTGTGGAAATAGTTCTTTAGTAGGACACGATTTAGAGAATAAGACTGAATGTACACCTAGGTGACTGGTATTCAGGATTGCCAACAAGGCGTGGGACTGAATAAGCATCTACGGCTCTCAGGGCACCACATCAAATTATAATGTCCTTTTAAGGCTGTACCTGCATCCCCCTCTACTGTTCCTCCACCCTCTACACCCACCAGCCACAGTTGCCGACCCTATAAGTCACAATAAGGGAGGAGTGTGCCTACACAAATATAAACCACAAGCATCTATGACATAATCACTTTGCAGTTCGTGGCCCTGGTAGCTTTCTGGAGGCACGTAGCTGTTTAACGCTCTGAGATGCTCCGTGGGGTAGGAGCTCAAGTGGCTTTGGCAGAATGGTAAAAGGAGAGTGCAGGAATATTTAAAAAAATATTTTACATTTACTATGCAAAAGCACAGAGAGACCAATCCCTATGAGCCTCATGCAACCAGAGGTCAATAGTTCAGGTCCAGAAATTGCAAATCCAGACCAATATTTTGTTTCAACCAACCAGTTGGACATAAAGAGTCGCAGACACAGAGTATTCGGCTCGTTGGTTGAAACAAAATCTTGGTCTGGATCATTATTTGCTGGACCTGAACTATCCACCTTTGGTCTCAGCTGACAGAAACATAATGATTGTTTGTTACGGTACGAATTTCATTGAAATTAAATGAAATAGCTTTGTATGGTAAAATTCAGGGTATACTTGCAGCTTCCTGGGACAGACTGCAGATTTAGCCTGACCTTGCGCTGGATTAGCAGTAGATGGGCAATTAGCTCATAACTAACAATAACTAAGGTATTGCTGTGAATTATCACTGTCAGTTTCATACCCGCTTTATAAACACCATTCTGCCCTTGTCTGTTGGCTATCAGACACTTTGGAAGAATTGCATAATAGCAAAAGAGTAAAAATAAATGCACAGATTGCTTGTAATATGAATCCTGCCCGAGTGAAGTAAATATCCAGCTGGTTTGAATAATGAACGTTTCTCTAAATGCTTGACCTTCAGATGTAAACACAATAGTATCACTTGCAGTTTAGACTGAGGTGCAGATAAATTACAAATCCATACTTATTATATACCACATAGCCATTGTCTGTTCATTACTCATGCTATGGTGTCTTTTTTTGTTGTGCCACAAGATCAGGGCAAGAGCATTAGAAGCCCTGTGATGTCAGCAAAGACAGACTGATTGCCTGAGGTCGTGCAAGAAAGGAGAACGTAAAGCTTAAAGAGGCAGTTTTTCTTATAATACGACACTTATATTGCGCCTTTGAGATACTCCAGTAGAACTCAGATAACCCTGTAGAAACTATAGGATTCTCTCTCAGTTTGACCTTGCATAGAAAATATCTCATTTTTGATAATTACCGTGTCGTCGTTTTCTAAGATATGCCATTTATCAGAGGCACATAAAGGCCGTGGGTTTTAGTTCAGGGACACTCACCTTATGGCCAGTTTGGCCTTTCATGTGTGATTTGTGGGGGCTGAAAGTTTGTCCACAGCTGGAGACCATGGCTGCCATGATACCACGCCCCCCCCGGCTTGTCTATGATCTTAAGAAGCTGGAGAGGAAGCGAGTCCCAGCCTTCCCAGCTGGCCCCGTAGCTTGAGACCCAGTGGGGTGGAAGTGGGGGCAGAAATTCAAGCGGTGTGCCATTTATACCTCGCTATCGTCGCTCGATATGGCCCTTGTGGGGGTGAGGCTCACTGATAGCCAGCAGGCATGCACACCCCTCCCATTCGACCATGCGCCCTGCGCGAGGCGTCGGCGATGTATAAATAATGCACGATGGGCTTTTTTTTCACCACAGGGATAGAGTGAAAGCCCACAAGAGCTGAGTGAGTCCAAGATGCTTACTTCACCTGCGGCCATTGTGAGATCTGGGAATTTGCAGACTGAACCCAGAAGGGATTATGGAGCCGTCCCATGATCTCAGTCCCTCTGCCCATTACCAGCTATGAAGCTCGCAACCTTCCCTCCTGAACTGTTCTCAGAAGTTTGTTCCAAATTTTGGATTGGTTCATACAAAAATCTGATTAATCGGCATGATTTTTGCTTATAGAGCAAATTATTTCTTTGTTGGTTTCCCTAGGTTACATATTCCTGTAATAATCTATTCATACTGTGACCATTATGCCGTGGCACTTTTAAGAAACAAATCAATCCAATCAATCTCCATTAGGGTAACGATTCTGCTATATGATCCACAAACGCACCCAATCGCAGTGCTGCATTTCAGACAGACATCACCGAGATACACGGAAAATACTTTTATGTCACATTTCCTTTCTTACGTCTACAGAAATTCAAATGCTATAGTGGAACATAATGGCTAGTTAAAATCACACATCCTGAATTAAAAATTCACTTAGCAGAACACAGCCTGTAATCCCATCCAAAATTAAACCAGTTGTGATTTTATAAAAGCAAACAAATCCAGTTAGAGACTCTTACCAGAACTGCATCCCCTTGGCACAAAAATATTTCTTCTCTTTGGAAACGGAATAAAGGATTGTATAAACTATAAAGATAGAGAGAGTGATAGAGAAACAGAGGGAGGAAGAAGGAAGTCCTACAAGTCAGCTAGCAGCCACTTGGAGTCGTGAGACAGGAGATGAGGAGGTGCCCTCGCGATCCTTCCTGCTCCTGCTCGTCCTCACCAGAGCTCCCCGCGCTCCCGACTGCCAGAGGAAATGGTAGCGTCCACCCTGGCTTAGGAGCACACCCCGGGGAGGAGGGTGTTGACAAGAGAGTGTGTGTGAGTGAAAATGAGAGCGGGAGGCTCACAGGGGATGAGTGCAGTAGATAAGTGTGTGTGGGGGGGGGGGGGGGGAGAGGCTTGACTGACAGATGTGTTCATCTTTAAAGTGAAGGGTAAGCGACGCGGTGGAGCCTCTACACGAAGTGTCGCCCAGTCCCCTGTCATCCCATATTCCATGGGATGGCTGGGAATTACAAGATCTAAATACCTCACAAACCTCACACTTCGCGTCTCATCTGATTATTTTTTAGTCTGTTGAGCTGGGGGCCGGTGATGGTGAAGGGGGTGTTTGTCAGCACCTACTCTCTGACAGAGATGCTGTTATCATTTTGCTGCGAATAAAAGGTGTCACTGCCCCCCCCCCCTCCCCCCCAGGGATGCCCAGGTTCAGAGCAAACAGCCCTTTCCAAAGCATCTATTGTGTCCCCCCCCCCTTTGCTCTGATGCACCAGCTGCACTTCTCTGTCTTTTCATGTGCCTTTATGTTTGTGACAGTTGTGTTTAATAGTGCTTTTATAATGCTTTTTAGAATGATGATGCAGAATGGCGCTGGGATAAGGCTCATTGGCCGGAGACAGACTGAAGCAAACAGGCCCGCAAACAGGATGCCCTGTGTTCACAGGCCCCGTGACAGATGGCTGCTCTGCGCTAATCATTCAGAAAGACGCCAATGAGCAGGAGCGCGCTCAGCATCCAGCCGTTAATCCCTTCTAAACACTACTCTCTAACTGTTTTTTGCAGAAATGCCTTTGTTCCAACTTTACCTTTTCAGCGCGTACTTAACAATGGAGTTTACATAGTCAGTATAATTGTGAAACTCACTTTTGTGTATGTGTATATATCCATAGTTCCAAAAGAGTGCCTGAGACAAAGACAGCCCTCCTCAGCCAGAGTTGAAGGAATACCAGAAACCAGGAAGTAATCTGTGTTATTCAGGACTCCTGCAGCAACTCCACCTGCAGGAAGCACAGGTACTACACAGAAAGAGGAAGGGCCTGGCATGACCATGACAAGTGCAACTGTCTTCCTGTGCAAGAAATCATTCTACTGTTTTTGGGTATAATGACTTAAGTTTATTTAGAATCCATGGACCAGTATATTCAGAGATCAGCTTCTGAGTGCTCAAGGGATACCCTGTCGTCTTTAAGACTGGCCTTTGTGAGGACCTGCTGCCTTTGAATTCCCATTCTACCTTTGCTTTAACCCCTCTGCCAGCCCATGTTGGTCTGTGCCACTGCAGGACGTCATTATGGGAAGCAGATGATCTCCTGCACAGAGGTAAAACTCCCTAATCTCATGCTCAGATCATTCTAATGCAAAGAGGATTAGCTCCGCCCAATCAGGGCCCACACCTAAATATAGAACAAATAACTGTCCCTCTTTCCTTTCTTCCTTCACCTCTGCTCTCCCCTAACCTTTATCTAGCCACAATCCAAACCCTCTGTTATCTTTCATCAACAGTTGTTCACCTCAGACCTCACTGAGGTACATCTGTTTATCGCCCAACCATTTTTTTTTCCAGTACAGTCACATTGAATGAATGAATACTACATGTATGCAGCACTTTTCAAAACACCCAAAGTGCTTCACAGAATCAATGGGGAGCCAATTCAGCCACCACCACTGCGCAGTACCCACCTGGATGATGTGACGGCAGCCATTCTGTGCCAGTACACTCACCACACTGTAGCTAAGGTGGTGAAGGGGCAGGAGAGAATTCACCAGTTAGATATAGGGGATGATTAGGAAGCCAGATTTAAAAGGCCACAGTGGCCCTGAGCCTGAACCCCATCCTAAAAAGCACACCAAAGAGGGACCGGCTCACATAACCATCTGGCTGCAGGAGGAAACAGGTGGACCTCAAGGAAACCAAGCTTCAGATGCACAACAAAGCCATAGACTTGTGTCTGACCCACCTGCCTGTATCTGGATGCATCCACACCCGTCCATCTCGATATCAAATGTCCGTGGTATTTCTGACGACCTTGGAGGGAATGTCCTTGGCCCCAGATGTGCGGAGCCTCACCGGCCAGACTGTCCCCAAACTGTCACAGGTTGATCTCCTCCCTTCCCCGCACGTGCGATTCGAAAGGCCATTGCCACCTGTCCATTTCAGGAGGCCGTGTGCCCAGCTCCACACTTCTGCCCCCCTGCCGTGACACCATCATGCAGATCTGAGTCGCCCTCCACTTTGGGGAGATGCTGCTCCCAGGATGGCTGCTGGAGCCTTTAGCTAATGAGCTGAAAACCGCGTGGTAATTATTCACATGGCTCCCAGAACCATGCAGCGGACTGACAGAGGGCCGAGAAAGAATGTGTGGGGCGTGCCCCCCCCCGCCCCGCCGAGGTCACATCCTCCTTACTACTCATGTGGGTGAATTGGGTGAATTTTGTGTGTCGATTATGTCTGTCTATCCCGCACCTGCCTGTGCATAAGTTGCTGAAACTGAAAATAAGCCCTGATGTCACAGCCCTTTCCTTCATGGTGAGGAGGTACTGGCATATTCCCACTGCCTATGAAAGTACAATGTTCCTTGGGCCTTGTGTCTTGTGGTTCCACTCAGACCAGAGGCTGCCTCACATCGTTAAAACCCACGGAGAGGTCTTGATGCAGTATTATCTCTGGGTCTCATGGGTTCTCCAACAGAACCACTCTGTAGAGCAGGGGTAGCCAATCTTATCCGCAAAGGGCCGGTGTGTATGCAGGTTTTTGGGATAACCTGTGGGTCAGCTGTTCAAACCCAGGTGTGAGGACTCTTTCAGCCAATCAGTCCTCTAATTTGGGAGTTGCAGCAAAAACCCGCACACACACTGGCCCTTTCCGGATAAGACTGGACACCCCTGCTGTAGGGACTCAGATTACAGGGACAACAGGCTGCCTGATGATGAGGGTCACAGAAACCTTATCATATAAAGCCGCCCCCCCTGGTTGAAAAGCTGAACCCGCTGATTGACCATCATGTGTGCTTCTGTGCAGGATCCTGCCTGTGACTTTTAGCATAGAAAAGATAACTTTGAAGCTGGTGCCATGAATGGGCATGGCCTCCTGTTCCATTGGAACATGCTCCTTGGGGGGTGATGGATTAACTTTACACCCATCTCCCAACTGTTAGAGAGAAAGGTACGTGCGACGGTAATCCTCACCGTGATTTGGGGAATGAAGGCAACCCCCAGCAGTGTGTGTGTGTGTGTGTGTGTGTGTGTGTGGGGGGTCACTCATGAGAGATTGCGAGAGCTCCACCTCTATTATCCACCAATCAGCTCCCAGTACAAGGCTACCTGTGCCCTGATGCAAGTGACTGATTCAAAATCCCACAGTCTGGATAAAGCCCGCCAACTTAAGCAATCCAACCCAAATCTGTGCCATAAACCATTTCATCCTTTCCAGAATACTCTGCCCTCATTATGCACCTCATCCCCCATCAGAAGAGCACCACTTACATGGACACAATTATGTTTCATGCCACTGCGTTCATGCCACTGCGCTCCAAAATAACTTCAAATCACTCCCCTGACAAGTGTTTGCTGTTTGTTCATATCTGAGCTGTTTTCTATTTGTGTTTCATGTCACTGTAGTGAGGAAACATCCATCCACCAATCCCCCAATGCCAGGTCACAGCAAGCCCTCTTCCTAAGCTCAGGGTCTTGTTAAATTCTGTGCCTATTTAATCTGCACGGTGATGCCACTCCCCATTGTGCAGCTGGGGGGGGCTTCATATTGGTACAGATGCTGATTCGCTCAGAACCAGTGAGAGGACAGGAGAGGGTGATGCAGCACTTTCCAGACATTTAATTATACCCGAATTACATATACTGCATTGATGTGAGTCCCGTCTTGGACGTCATGCATTTGGCATGCAACATATTCCTCTGACTGCTGTTCTGTTCAAATAATTTGTCCTGATATTAGTTGGGTGCAGTAAATACAAATCGTATATGTGCAGTTTATCTCCTACACTGATTATTGATTAATTGGCTTCTGAGCTGCACATGACTGGAGTTCCATAAAGCAAGGCATTGTGGGTATTTTCATAATTGAAGTCAGGTTACCCTAGTCTTTGTACTTACAGGGCACCTGGACCACAGCTGGTATGATTTCAGCATTTTATTTTTGGATTATTATATGCTTTTATAAAAAACTAATTAACAAGCGAATGAAAACCTACCACTTTTCCAAGACACTAGAAAAACACTAGAAAATATTGTGTATAAAACACTAGAAAAGGCAAATAAACCAAATGTATTTTAACTTTTGTATTTGATATTTGCATTTAAGCATAACAATTCAAGCAAATTTTCACAGCATGGCACTCAGACACGCATAACCCATCACCCACTGGCTTCCTCCTTGCCTTTTTGGTTAAACCAGCATCCACTACCATTGCTAATTAAAATCCCTATTCCTTACCCCATGTCTGCTTTACATGTACAGGCCTTCAATGCTATATTTGCAGGACCCTGCTATCAAGGGGCGGATCTAAGGATGCTAAGAGGTGACCAAGGCCAAACCCAGTACCCAGGTGGCCACCCCTGTTGCCAACCTAAGTAAAAAAAAAACAAAAAAACAACAACAACAAAAAAAAGGATTATTTAATGTTTCAAGCAGAGCCATAGAAGAGTCAAATACATCTGGTCACTGATGGCCACAACAGATTTTTTTTCAAAAGTGTCACTGGTTGCTGTGCAATAGTATGTGCTGTTACTGTTATCATTTAAACCAATGTATTCTAACAACTAGTGGCACCACAGAAGAACTGAGAGCAGAGTTTTTTTTCAAATAGAATGTTTACTATGTTACCGTGACAACTGTGATGCCAACATTCAGAAGGTATATAATGTGGTGTAAGCATTCTTCAAATTCAGAAGAAAATCAACATCGACTGGGAGACACT
>JAABNY020000019.1:9987469-10001528 GCA_015164015.2 Brevimyrus niger
TTGATGCAGTCTGGGCGAGTGCTGCATCCTAATAAGCATCAGAAGGCGTCCCTCACTTTGAAGTAGTGCTGACTCTGTATGTTTTGGCTGGGCTGGGCTGGGCTGGGTGGGGGGGGGGGGGTTGCACTAGCTGGTTGGGGGTCAGCAGCTACTGCGTGCGTTGGGGCTGGCTCTGCCCAGGGCCTCCCCCATGGTTGCCCACAGCACTGGGGTCTGGACGGAGCAACCAACAGAATAGACAGATAGAGGGTGCACATTGAGTGGATTACAGTCTGTGCCCTTCCCAGGGGGAGGAGCCTACCTGCTCACAGCGCTCTAGGCAGGGGGCCGCTTGCCCGGATTCCCCCCAGTCCACTTTTCCCGCCCTGCATCCAAACTGCTGTTGGGTGTCCTCCTTTTAGCCCCCTTGTTCTCCTTATTTTCTCTCCGCTACCCGCCTTCCTGTCAGCAACTAGCATTACTGTCTCCGACAAAAACACACAAAACACATGCACACACTGAGAAGCTGAGAACAGCTGTGCAATAGATATACCAGCTTCTGTACCATATGTATGAATTAACATACTCCCCCCCCAATAACATACCCCCCCCCAAATCAACAACTTTTGTCGTGCTTTTTGCCTGTAGAGTCCTGCCAGTGGTCACTCTATCTGCAGGGCCACAAACATTACTGATGACAATGTACCGTGTCTGTAGGATGTTGCTGAAATACCATTTTGAGGAGCTCATGCAGTTGTGCACTTATAATAACAGTGCGTTAATCTGGCCTGGTCTGAGCTGTTTGTTCTGTATTGACTGAAATGCTCTCTCTGTAGCTGCCTTTCAGTCACGTGACCAAGCCTGGTCCTCACCTTAGGGTACCTTGGGTGTTAGTATTCATCCAATCATTAGTAGGGAGATGGTCAGCATTGATCTTTGCCAGACACTGAAATGAGCATTTTAGTCATTTTTGGCACAGAAACAGAGACTTTCCTTCTGTAATAATCTGTGGTCATATGTCTAATTAACCACCAGTAGAAGCGAAAATTCATTTTAAATAATGATTTTTGGTTGCAGTTTATATTCTGTTGTTCTATGCTTCAGATACCTGTCGTCATATTGTAAGAGTGCAATGCAGATCTTTAGTAGTGCCTTTGGCAACACCTAAGCACTCTTTGAAGTACTGGGATGGAGCTTATTTTTGCACAGTGCAGGGAGAGCGCCATCTAGAGGACTTGAGCATATAACGCAGACTGGCTCTTGAAGAAGGCGGTGTGAGGCAGTGGGAGTTTGGTGAGAGAGAATAGGTCTCAGTCCTACTATAGTCCACAGTCATTGACTGGGAATGTTGTTTAGGGAGAGTTCTAAATAATTGCTGATAAAAATTTACACAATATAAATCGTAGGAAGTTGATGTTGGACAGCTAGATAAACACCACTTCAGTTCCAAAACCTGAAAGGCACCCCAGACATTCTGGGTATCACTTAAATCTCATAGCCAGCTTATTTCATCAATTAACTTAATTAGTTAAGTAATTTGATGAGGTATTGATTAGTCAAACATGGTCTGCTGGCGGTTGAGGCAGCAAATACATGGGTATATTAGATTTTTTTACTGCAACTACTGCGGTGACTTTATGAGAAATCGCTAGGCTGACACATTTTGACAGACATAATATCATAGTTTTACACCAACATTGTTGTCTTGGCAGCATAAGACTTTTGCACAGTATTTCCCATTTGCTGACAACTGCTTTAGGATAAAGTGATATTATGCCTAAGAGCTCCGTGTTGCCCCAGGGTGGTTAAATTCTATTGCATTTTGTGCTGACTTTGTGCTGTGCTAAATTTGACTATAAGAAGCCAAACCATTAAAATTAAATGTGTATTTGGAGAATGAGATTAGAATATTAGCTTAACAAACTGTGCAATTAAATCTATCCAGGTGCTTTATTTTTGCTCTATGTTTATACATTTATTTATCATTTCAAAGCTTATTTTGAAACCAAATGCAATCTGATTATCAAGTCTATAATGCCTCTGCTTGTGACCTGCAGCTCTTGGCAAAGTCCCACATCCATTTGCAAATTAATCTGAAACTCCCAGAATGCTTTTCTCATCTTTTCTCATAAGTCATTTTGATTAAAAAAGTGTTTTGAATCCAGCATCCTCATACAAATACTCCTACTACCCTATATGGAATGTCAGTCTGAAACCATAATAACCCTTTTTTTTTTTTTTTTTTTTTTTTTACAAAGTCATGTATTATTTTAACATTTTTTATCTTTGATATGCGTTGTTATCTTCAATGTGTATTATGTTAAACAGGCAGCTAATCTTGGTGGTATATAAATAATGGAGAGTGGTGTTCAGGGTGGGGAGGGGAAAGGGGATTGTTTATATATTAAATATGATTTGTTATTTGTTATTTGAAAGCAAATATACATATATATGTACCGTATACTGTATATATATATATATATACACACACACACACACACACAGAGGGCACCAAAAAATGTGCACACCATTCAACAAAAGGAAAATCTGTGGTAAAGTCAAAGTACTATTAAATTTATATCAATATCAAGGGATGAATTTAAGTCACCTTTGAGTTCAAACAGGTGCTCAAAGTAGTTACCCTGAGTGTCCAGTCACTTCTGATTATGGCAAAACATTGCTTGAGCGAAGTTGAAACCACTCAGAATACTGAATTATTTTATCGGAGACGTCAATGCATTCAATGCATGTAATAATCTTGGGATGTAAACTTTCCATTTTGCTGTTTTAAGAATGTGTCACATATTTGATCTTCTAATTCTAGTCTTGCGTGCACATTCACTTTTGTGGTGAGCGTGTGAACTATTTCAACACCATAGCCAAGGAAGTAGTTATGAAGCTTTACAAAACATGATAATGTGCAAAAAGAAAATATTTTTTTTTTATTGCCAATACAGAAATGTTATAATAAACACATTTAGCAAAACAGACTAACAGGAGTTTCTCATGTTACCTCAGGATGTATAAAATATCTTTTGCAGAATGACTTTGAAAAATAAATAACACAAATTTTACCAAAATAACCTGAATCATTATAATTATAGTGACAATAATTGTAGCTCCTGCGACAGGCTGGCCCCCTGTCCAGGGTTGTTCCCTGCCTCGTGCCCATTGCTTCCGGAGTAGGCTCCGGACCCCCCGCGACCCAGTAGGATAAGCGGTTTGGAAAATGGATGGATGGACAATTGTAGCTGGTAAATGAATGGAAGGTTTTATATCTCCCTAAATATTCTTTTATTCAAACAGAACAACTGAAATTATATCCTAAACCCACAAAGAATTTAATAAATGTATGTATGTGTTTAATTTTTACCAGTCTGCTCATTTATATTTAAAGCTCTGTGAAAACCGAAACCAAAAATACATTTTTATGAAAGTAGTTTGGGTTTTCTTACATACGTGTATTTTAAAATACAGTAACTCCTTTATTTAACAGACCCCAATATAATAGGATTTGGGTTTAACAGTCAAAATTGTACACTGCTATGTATTTTGCCAGTCATGCTGCGAATGTAACTCATATGTAGATCATTCTAATGTCCATCCATTCATCCATCTTCTGCTGCTTATCTGGGGTCAGTTCATGGGGGCAGCAGTTTTAACAGGGATGCCCAGACCTCCCTCTCACCAGCCACCTTCTCCAGCTCAACCGGGGGAATATTAAGGCATTTCCTGGCCAGCCAAGAGATATAACCTCTCCAGCATGTCCTGGGTGTGTCCCGGGGCCTCCTCCCAGTTGGACATGCCGAAAAATTTTCTCAGGGAGCCATCCAACGGGCATCCTAGATAGATGCCTGAACCACCTCACTGTCCCAGGTGCTTCCCCACAGATGTCCTGCAGATTTTTCTAAATCTCTAGTGCAATGAAAACATGTCTTATATGGAAGAGGGCGGGCCAAAGTTCAAAACATACATAAGTATGAGAAAAAATACTCAACTGCAGCTGAATTCTACACCACCAGAGGGAGCCCTAACAAATCCTTGTTAATTTGGATAGTGTTTTGTTCATTCCAAACAAAGGTTAGGGCTTCAGTTAATCACCTAACAGAAAGAGACAAGTGTTTTTACAGAGAAGGCTGCAATCATAATTTCTGGCCCTTCCCTAAGTCACCAACCCATTGTCAGCAAGCATCAAAAAAGACATTTTCTATGTCTTTAAAGTTTAAGGTCAAATGAGGTGTAGCCTACTGTACTTATGCTGCATCATGTTATACCAGCTTGAAGGTTCTTGAAAACAATAGTTCAAGGGCCTCACAAAAAATCTCAATTTCACAGTAATAGCTTGAAATGGGCAGGAGATAAAGGGAGTGATGAGATTCAGTGTGTTCAAACTTCTGTAAATGACATCACTGCTGGTATCATCAGAAGAATCTAAGCCAGATACAATTTCACCTACCTCTACGTCAAAAACAGGGCACATACAGCTGTGGGAAAAATGAAGAGACCACTCTATATATTTTTAAACAAATCTGCATTTTAAATCCTAGTTTAATCAGACTATGCTGAGCAGCAGGTTGCTCCAGGTTCAAACTTTCTATACCAGCAGTACACAGAAATAAGGTGAAGCAGGAGACACTGGGAACAACCAGAAACCAGTCAGGTAGAGGGTGGAAGTGACATTATAATGCCAGAGTTGAAAACTGCAAATAAATGTATGAATTCACTAATGATGCTGGAAACATCAAGGACCCTTAACTGGTGTCTCCGATGCTGTTCAGAATGAAACATGATGGTGTAATACTGCAGGTGGTCATCCTAGTTATACCCTAAAACATCAGGCTAGGGTGGGTAGCAATATTTCTCCCACCTCCAAAGCTGGGTGCTCCAATCCTGCCCCTGCTGTGTGTGTCGAGCATTCCCCTCCTACTCCGATTTACTTCCACAGTCCAAAAAACAGTTAGCTTATTGTGTATCTGTGCCCTGCGATTGACTGGCATCCCATCCAGGGTGTTCTTATGCTGGGCTTGCATTAATTTTTTCATATCTTTAGTAGATTTTGGTAAGTCAATTAATGATATTATCTATAATATCCAACCTGATCGAACGGTTTCGCAATAAACAAGAGAAGACGGGACGGCCAAATATATATAAAAAACTTGTATTATCTTAAATCACCACTAGAGGGATACAGCATCCACAACAAATGTAAATAGTTAGTAGAAGCTCGATATACAGCACAAACTTCACATTCAATGTTTTTTGGCTTGAAAATGTTGCATGTTGTTTCTTTAAATTAATTAATTTTAAAATCTTGATTAATAATTTCACATTGAAAACTACCACTGACTATGCAGTGTCTTACTATGTAGTCATGCATACAAAACCGACGCCCGGGGCACTGATTTGCAGTGTTTTTTCCCACAGGAATCTGTTGTGCATGATATAAACATTTATATTACAGAAAAGTAACAAGAATAAATACTACAACAAATCGGTCAGTCGTTATTGGTCAATGGCCATTTACATAAGATTATAAAGCAACCTGTTAAACATTATTCTTAACACACTTGACCGTAAATGCGCTTGCTGATGCGCAAATCCGCAATACGCTCTTGAATTATGGGAATCGATAAAGAACGACGGCTGTTTGAGCCAATGATAAAACGTTCCTCGGACCTCTTCCAACCAGCGCTGGGTATCGCTACGTAAGTCCCGCCTTAGACGCGCTCTCTGAATTACCAGGGAGAGAAAGAAGTTTGCGTTCGGTGTTACAACAGTAACCAGTAAAGAAGGTCCCGGTGTACTTATATTTGTTGGTGAACTGTAAGATTTGGGCGATATTAACAGTGGACAAAGTCCTGGACATTTGAGGGGATGACTGGGAACAAACATTAATTTCAGGCAATGTTGGTTTGCGTTTGTTGAACTGTCACCGGGCACGGAAGAGTATGAATTGTACTGGGGAGCGCACGTTTTGATCAGCCCTCATTTAAAGGTAAGGCACGGAAGAGGACGCGCTGTACGGGGGCGCACACGCTTTGATCGGGCAGCCTTTAGAGGTTTCCTGCGCGCAGCGCAAGGACGCGAGTACAGCGATCAGGGAACGTTTTTTTAATTAGTAATGGTTACAAGTTGATAAAGTTGCATTGCAAACGGCGGGTTTTTTTTCAATTGGGAGTGTGCCAGTAAAAATGCCAGTAAAATTGTGATCATTAGAGTTGTGTTGACATGTCAGTCGCTCTGTACTTTTCTGGTAGTCTGTCCATGTTATGTCTTGTATCAGGTATTCGAGATACTCAGCGGTCCGTTACATAACATGCATTTAAATCACCGATGTTTTTCGTTAATAAATTTGTAATATGCTGCTCAAAATTACATGTCAATTTCACGGTGTTGTAGTCGGGTTTGGGGTTCTGGGATGACAGTGTAGCGCTGGGCATTACTGTGCCAAATCTCAGCCGGTCTGGGTCCTGTCCTGTGACCTTTGACAAAATCAAGTTGACTTAGATTTATATGACGTTTATTATGATTGTAAATATGGGTGACTTTAAACGGTCAATAACAAGCGATTAAGCTTATTTATTAATACAAAAATAAGATCTTTAATCTGTTTTGTGAGAAATTATGTTTGACCAGCTGAGCAGTTTGTGTCACATATTGCCATAAAACATACTTCCTTCTCAACTGTGTGTGTGTGGGTGGTTGGTTGTGTCTGAAATCAAGTCTACACACCATCACAACAAATCTCTTTTTGAGTGGTGAAACTGAAAATTTATTTTAGGAAGTTAATACTTCTTCCATTCTATAAAAACCACATCTTCTCTTCTGTGTGAAACTAATTTTGTTACCAGTATGGCATCTTCGGTGGAGCCCATCTAATAAAATTGTGTCACCCTGGAAGTTTTGAGGATATGAAATTCACAGTTTCAGAAATATACATGTTGTCAAGGACTGACACTCACTTTACAACTGGTTGTGCTGCTTATCTATGATTTTCGGTGGCGTTCTGATATATGTGGTCTTGAATTTGTGTCTCTAATGGCTGTGCATCTGGTATATCCCTATTTTCTGCCAAATGAATATTCCTGTGCCATCTGTTGATGTGACATGAAGGAAGTTTTACGAAACTACAGTGGAGGTTGCCAGCAGGGGGAAACAGCAAAGTGCTTTTGTAAGGTAGTCATGGCGACGAAATTTGTTTTGAAAGACGTTTTGATGCTTTCAGGTGGCCTTTCAGAATTGCTAGTTTTCAAAACTGTACTTACGGCACAACATGATGGCAGTGTACATTTCAAAAAGACAAATGGTTTAAAAAAATGCTCTGGACTAAGGTTTCGCAAGAGGACAATGAATGGATTGTGAGTTTCATCCACAGGAGACGGGAACAGCATCATTCTTCTCGGCTCTTTTGTATGACTGAACTTCACATCACAAGTAATCACTCAGAGAGAGGTCATAGAGGAAAAACTTCCAGGATCTCAGGACAGACGCTGTTTGATTACAGATAGAACATTACAGATAGTATTTACTGGGAGAGGCTGAGTTTCTCCATGTAGAAGTTTTCACTGCTTTGACATCATGACCCTTTTGCATGTCACCATCTTAGTACCTCTACATGTTAGTGAGGCACAGGCAGGAAGGATAAGTACTTCTGGCTTTGATGGGTTCAGTCCTGAATGGTGGTTAGTCGTCAAGGCTGAGATGTTTGTCAGATATGTGCTGTTTCAGATAGATAGATCTGTTGGCAAAGCAAAAACCAGAAAAGGGAAGAGATGGTGGAACCAACTTATGTTGTATGTAGGGAGAGAATTGGAGAGGGCTCAAAACTCTAGCTCTAGTTTCCATCATAGCAATGATAGACGGATCTGATGGTTAATTCTATTGAAGTCTGCAGACTGATCCTGGAGTTTGAGGATGGAGGAGACTTAGCTGCTGTACTAGAATGATGTACCTCAGATATGGAGGGATGAGTTACCAGGTATGAAAACTGAGTGTTAATGAAGCGGAGATTCTGGGGTTTTGGTGAAGAATACTGGATTACCAAGAGAACACTGAAGAGATTAGAGATTAGTGAGTAATTATGAACAAATCAGGATCAACAAGTTGTTGGGCTTGAAATGTAAGCTTTGACGTGAGTGATGTTTTAAAAGTATAATGTAATATTTGTCACAAATGATGATTATATTTTTTGTTCCACACTTGTAATGAGTGATTTTTGGAGTCTTGAATAAGGTGGTCACTACTGCGATAGCTGGCTTGACCTTTGTTCCCATGTGCTGATTGGGGAGAGCAGCATAGTGTGTGGAACATTCCGGTGCTTCTCCCGTTTCCCTCCCACCACAGCTGTGCTTCATCTCCCGGGGCACCGTTTTTACACAACCACCTAACTGTCATGCTGTAGGTCTTGTCCTAGATTTACTGCCCGCCTTAGTAACAATCCCAAACACGACCGCGATTGCACACTTTCAGCTTCGAAGATTTCTCACAAATTCAGATCGCGGTGCTAGCTGACCAACCTTCTGCTCGAAGCATGCGAGGACGGCTGTGTTTCGCGATTCGGAGTTCACGCTCCTGCCAGAACTGATCCGCCCACCGGTGTCTACAAAACTACAGCTGAAGTCTTGGTTAATTATTGCTCAATAGTTACTCGTTGGTCGCTCCTGAGTGCAAAACTCAACCGTTACATGTAAAAATATGGTACTGTTGGTGGTAATGTAACACAAAGGACATGAATGATTTGGGTTTCTGGAGTATAATTTATAAAAGACAAACTTAAATTCTAGATAATTTATGTCTAAAAAGGATGAGATGAGTAAAACATTTTTTTGTAAGAACAATGTCACAAACCTTAGATCTGTCTTCGATTTCAATTTAGTCAGGATTTCTGTTTTTAAAGACCACAACAGCATGTAGTATCTGTGTTGGGGCTCTCGCAATGTGGTCATTTATAGCTACTTGTATCTACTCTGAGAGCTGCAGTAATTACGGTGGAATCTGTGGATTTCTGCTCCCTGCTAAGAGTAGATTATGAGGTGGTTTTTGTTATTAGGATTCTCTCCATGGTGGTTTAAGGTGTGTTTCTCAGTTCCCCGTCTCATTCCTAATGTCTGCCACTGTTTATAATACACTCGTGGTCTTCTCATTTTGAAAGCCCATTGTAAAAACTTAGAACATTCCTGTTTTTCCGGTTTGAAGCCTTTTTCCCTCTCGTGTGGCTTTCCCAATGCTTGCTGGGAATACTCTGCCTGCCCAGCAACTTCCTCTGCTGAAATTGTCCAGACGGCATTGTGGGAAAACCACACGTTTTCTTTTAAAACAAAGACCTCGCACCATGACTGTGCCTACCTCACGGATGTTTGGGATAGACTGGAAGTTAAGAAGGCTGTTCGTTTTGGTCATGGTGACTAGAGCCCGACAGATAAACGATGTTGAAGGTCGATACTGATACAAATATTTGTTGGTTTTAAAATCCGATATTCCGATATATCGGCCGATATATACATGTATATTTCTAATTTCAGAATCGCGTAACAAAACAATAACAGATTTCCCTAACGTTAGTTATTTATGAGTTTTAACAAACATTATATGATGATGCATTTTAAAAAGAAACTTGTTTCTTTTGTCACAACAGAACAAAATACAGATGATACATCTCACTGCTATAACTGTCACGCTATTAAATAAATACTTCAGTCTCATTGTTAAAAGTTAAAAGGACAGTCAGTCAACTACACTGTAACAATGTAATGTAATTACTAGCTAATTCCGCTTCACTCTCGGCTTATTTAACAGCAGCAAAACTGGACATGATAGTCACGAATTTTGTCATGCTTATTTGAGTTAAGAGAATTGATGGGGGTGTTATTTTAATTGTTATTCAAGCAATGTATGTCTCGTGACCAACTTACCATGAACACACTTCACTGATGATCTTACTCATAACTGGTTCTCTCTGCCCAACTCAGGCTGGATCAGCAGATTGCAGGGTGTGTAGCGTGTTATACATGAGTGTTGCCAACAGGGACGGTGTAGAGTGCCCTCTGGTGAGCAAACTATACAACGCCAGCACTCATGACATGGTTGAAGGGTGTTTTGTCCATTTTTATTTTTAAAATATTAATTTATCGGCCATTATAATTGCCGATATCGATAGTTTGAAAAATGCCTAATATCGGCCGATATAAGTTGATACCGAACGCAATGATGAAGGTTCTCGACCTGTTTTGTTACTCATTATTCCACGCCCCTCTTATCTGATGCCACCCCCCCTCTTAGCTGATGCCATGCCTCCTCTTAGCTGATCCCACGCCCGTCTTAGCTGACGCCACACCCCTCTTAGCTGATACCACGCCCCTCTTAGCTGATACCACGCCCCCTAGCTAAATCAGTGCCAAAGGTCTGAAACTGAAAAAATATGATCTGAAATCACAGAGATCAGAATGTGAAAAAGATCTGAAAAAAAAATAGATTCTGAAAAAATAACATCTGAATCTGAAAACAAAAAAATTGCAACTGAAAAAATTACTTTTTTAGTTTGAATACATTTTTGAGTTTTTTTTTAAAGTTGAGCAATAAAGCTTGAACTTTGTTTCAGTTACCGGTATTTTTTTCAAATAAATAAATTATTGACCCTAATTTAGCACCATATATGACCTGTATTGAAGAGAATGACTGCATGGTGTGTGTTGGTTCAGATAAACTGAAACTAAACTGAACTGTAGAAGAATGTTCTGACAAACTTATCGTAAGGTGATGATGCATTTTAACACAATACACCTAACCTAACAAATATCACAGCCAAACCTATAGGTTCCTTTTTCATGTTTAGAACACTTATATTAGCCTACAGTTGGGCAAAATCAACAGAAAACCTATTTTGTAACTAAGTGTTGAATATCTCATGTAATTTATCGAATAATGTACTGAAAATGAAAAAAAAAAATCACCCATCGTAAAGTTGAAATATTGACATTGTAACCTGGGGAGTGTCTGGATGCTACTCTTAATCACTGCCTTGTACTGAGAAGGAAAGGATATTTTATGACTTTTTAAAAATTTATTATCCACTGTGACATTTACTATTGTCCTTTGCCCTCAGAAATACATTTTTGCAGTAGAGTAGACACTGCTGTCTTTGCTGTGAATTGTACCCCGTATGTTAGCTGTTCTGAGTATTTGTAGCTTGAATCTCATTGTGTTCTGTGTGGAAGGAACTGTTGTTCGGCCACCGACCTGTAGCCCCCTAACTGCTGTTCCTGTCAGTAGAGGTCAACCGATCAATTGGCCAAAAAAAATAAAATCAGCTGGTCTTTACACATTTTATTTCATTCGTCATGGGGTGATTAATCACACTACATTGGTGATATGGTGATAGCTGCATGTGGTTGCGCATGGCTGCATGACTGATGCGCAGCCATGCAGAGCGCTCACTCTGCCAGTGTTGCAGTGTGGTTTATCAGCTCATGCAGTAGTGAAGCTGCGCAACACTTTCATTTGATGAATAACATCCCCCCCAAGGACAATCTCAGTTTTGAAGCATTGTTTTGTTACTTTTGTCAAAAATTAAACCATGAAACATCAAACAGGGCACTTAATCTGGTTAAATCATTGTTATTGTTTTTTTCTATTACTTTTAAAATTACGTATGCCTTTGATTAAAGTATGACTGTTTTTTAGAGTTACATCATTTTTTACATTTTATTAATGTAAAAAAAAATATTTAATGTTAGGCAGTTTTGTTACTCATTTGTTGTTTTTCTGTTAAAGAATTAGCCTGATATTGGTCAAGCCCCACACCCCCAACCACAAGCCCCTCCCCCCGGCATCAACCACTGAAACACCCACATGGGTCGACCTCTGCCAGTCCCCTGTCGTGTCTCTAGGGGTCAGCTGGGCTCCTTCAGCCGTGCCGTCGCGCCGCGCCCCGTCCCGTCCCGTGGCCCCGCTGGCTTTCCGTAGCCAGGCACGCGAGCCCCCTGGGACACGGCACACCTGAAACCCTCTGTTGTCTGTCTTTGTAGGTTGAATGTGGGAGTAGCTGGAAAATAAGTGCCTTTCAGAAGACTGTGGATTCTTCTGCTGGTAAGACACACTTAAGTTTGATCTTATGGGTTACACCTAGACTCCATATGATGGGTCAGTGGTCTGGTTTTATTGTGAATTGGTAGTTTTGTTGAAACCTTGTGTTTGAGTTTGCTCAGTCAGTTGTTCACTTACCCTGAGTCAGGTGTGGCCGGATTTTTGATTGTTAAATAATAATAATAATCTTCATCATAATAATAATAAACTATTGATCATTTTGAAGACAAAATTTACGGAGTGCTGGGTCCTCAAACTTCAGCTGGTGTCAACCGGCCCTTTCTTCACATTGAGAGTTGGGAGGTTTTGTGGAATTGTGATGAACAAGGAACTTTCTGTAACCAGCACATGATGAGAACTTGCATCATCTCTCTGACCCTAATTTAATTATTACAAAGCCAAGCCCTCCTAAGCACATGCTGCAGACATGAAGGAATTGTAAGGAATGATGGAACCTATAGAGAAACTTCCAAAAGACAATTAACTATTTTAAAGTTGTACTGCTGTCGATCGCAGAAATCATGTTTGCTAATGAACGTGAAATTAAGTTCAATGCAAACCTCAGTGTAAGAAAATATTACACATATGTAACCCAGCAGGCACGTTTGTCCAAAGTGAGTTGAAGCAGATGGTGCATCAGAAGGGCACAGCTGTCAAGGAGCTGATTTAGTTACGAGTGCAGCTAAGCTGGGCTTCCAGTCAGTAACAAGGGTGAGTCAGCAAGAGCTATGCAAGTCATTGTTAGAAGCTAACATCTGAACGCCACAAGTGCGAGACAAGTGCAAGATACAGGAAGAGCGCATGCAGTGTTGCCAAGAGACCATGACTAAAGCAGAACAAGTCAAAACTAGAAGACCGAGCAGATCAGTGGTGGGATGAATTACCTGAGATCTCTCCAGGGTAACTTTTATTTTATTTTATTTTGGTTTTTATTGAATTCCATTTTGTGCTTCCCCTCACGGACAGTAAGCAGTGGTCGCTTGTGTCCTGGTAATCAGTCACGGCCTTTGCGTGTTTGTTTGATATTCATCTTCGTTTATATTGTGTTTCGCTGTTTGCCTTTGTACGCGGTTTCCTTCTCCGGACAGTGATTGGTGAAGCTGTGGTGGAGAGGTTGGCATTTACAGAGGGCTTTATCCCACTCATCCAGGGTCTGCATGGTGCCATGCGTGCTGTGCTACCAGGCTCGACTCAAAGAAGCCACTGCAGCCCCACACTGCACACTGCACACTGCAACTCAAAAAGCAGTTTGATAACATAAAAGATATTCCATTTGAGTTTACTATCCAAATTTGCCAGTCCAAATACATTTTTGGTAGTACAGTGTACTCTCTGGTCCAGCTCCCCCCCACTAGTACTTGCAGGGTAAAAAATAAAAACATCTATAGTCCAAACAAAAAGCACACAGAGGAGTTGAGCAGAAACATCAATTCTGATGAATGAATGCTTCAATACTGTTACGGATTTTGGGGCCTTCACGCTCCCTGGACAGATGTCACAAATGCAAAGATTGGATTATGTAATCATGAGTTGCATGTTATATTTCACAACGGAGAAATTGAGAAACTTCTACAGAAACGTACAAACAGACCAAGGCATCGCGGCAACAGCGGCGATTGATGAGGATTTAGGAGAGAACAATACCCTTTTACTGCAGTCCTTGACAGGAGTATAACAGACACCCAATGGGCACCGAACCCCAAAACAACAGCGGAGACACAAGGTGGTCAGACGCTGGACTATAAGGTGCACAGACGCTAAGGACTCACATGATCGGACACACAAGACACGAGCAACATACATGCTACAATGGGGAAAGTCTTAACCATAACTACTACAACAAGATAAATGCAAGGGCTATTTACAATGATTTACACAGGGCTACATGGGTGCACTCACGAGGCATATGGGAGCATGCAGATTAGTGGGGTACCGCAGGGTTCAATTTTAGGACCATTATTGTTCCTAATTTACATTAATGATATGGACACAAATACAT
>JAABNY020000019.1:10001628-10014215 GCA_015164015.2 Brevimyrus niger
TTAAGTTCTCCCCAAACGAGCTTGATGGGCCGAATGGCCTCCTCTCGTTTGTAAATTTCTTATGTTCTTATGTTATGTTCTTATGTTCTCACCGGCGCTACAATAGGCTTGCATACACATTGATTACACATTATCCCATTTAAAAAAAAAAAAAAAAAGTATATATATATTTTTTTTCCTGTCAAAATTCCACAAATCTTGGGAAAGAAGTAGCATGTATATACTTTAAAAACATAGATTTTTGTTGCCTGCAGGTTTGCAGTAGCAGACATAGATCTATTAATCTATATTGAAATATAATGTATAATGTTTTGATTCAGCTGAAGAACCGTTGCAATCTAGAAAAGAGATGACATGGATGTGTGATGCGAAATCGCAGTATTTTCACTAAAAATTAGCAGGAGAACATTTTAAACTGAATTTGAGAAAACACTTCTTTACACAGTGTGTAGTTGGAGTATGAAATAATCTTCCTGTTCAAATAGTGCAGGCTAAAACTCTGGGTTCCTTTAAATCAGAGCTAGATAAGATTTTAACAACTTTGAGCTATTAGTTCTCCCCAAACAAGCTTGATGGGCTGAATGGCCTCCTCTCGTTTGTAAATTTTCTATGTTCTTATCTGGGTTCAGCATGACTGGTACACAAGAATTTAATAGGACAAACTATTTCAGAAAATGGATAGATGGTTGGATGGAATAATGTCTATCTTATTGAGATACTGTTTCTTTAAGAAGTCGAATCGCTGCGTACAATTCAGAATGTGGTTTGGTTTCACCTGCAAGCCTGAGTAGCCAATAAGCCAATTAAGGATTAACTGCTCATAGACAACTTGTAAAATACTCACGAGTCACTGCTATTCACATAGTTTAGGTATAACTTAATTGTGGTTTGCCAAATTATTCTCTTAGTAGGCCTACTGTTCATGATAAAACAGAATATACTGTGCGAATTTGAGGAATATATTGCAAAATGGATGTCCGGCTGTAACGTAGTGCTTTTCCTGCATTCCTGTCTTTTGTGTAACATTATCAGTCACCTGCATGCTGCATGCTGCATGCTTATTGGCTCATGGATGCGGATGAGATTTACACTATAGGTATTGAAATTTGGTACGGAGAGACGAAGCATTTCGTGATACTGGATAGTATTATGGAATTCGATCGGTGCTATAAAAGTGTTAAAGTTTGGTACGCAGCCCTAAAATAGGGTCGAGGGAAGCACAATTAGTGTTTAGACGCCAGGCCCTTTGTGACAGTTATGAAGTTAGATGCCTGGATAGATTAATTAGATTAGATTAATTACAATCCACCTGTAAACTTGCATGAATTGTTTATTGATCATTTATCATATGAGGGTCTAAAGTAAAATGAAGAATTAATGATGAAAATATTACTGTATGTGTTCTCAGTGTGTGTTACGGATGTGTAGTCTAGTGCGGGGTCCAGCTGTAGTCCATTTTGAAGGATTCTTTAGCTATCAGTAGAAGATTATCTACCTCTGAAAATTACTCTGAGGTGAGGTCATGTCTAAGGAATGGTGTAAGTTTACTGATTAGGCTATGCTGTGAAAATCGCCAGACCGTATGAGGAGCTTCATGGTTGGGGTGGGGTGTCCGTTTATGGATCGACGCAGTTGAACTTAGAACAGTGTTTCGGAGCTGCAAGCCTTTGGGATAACAGAGCCTCCATCACAGCTGAGGAAGTGATGGTATTTGTTAGAGGCCCAGTGTGGATGGCCACCCAGTGCTGGTCTCTTTGGGACTCTTGAGCTGGAATGACCAGGAGCATGCAAAGGTGTAGTGTCCTCTGGAGCTGGACCATTCGGGAAAAAAAAGTGAATCGCAGTTTTTACTATTTTACTCCCTAAATTTAAAATCTATTTCACTCATTAAACTGCAAAAGGGAACACAGCAAAACACGGCTGTGCCAAATATATGATTGATCCAGGACCGGCGTGTCAGCTTCTGCCAGAAAGGAAATGCTCAATTAGCCATTCACTTTAGGTAGCCTAAACAGCCATACCAAAACAGCCATACCAAAACAGCCATACCAAAACATCCATACCAAAACAGCCAGACCAAAACAGCCAGACCAAAACAGCCAGACCAAAAGTTACAGTGGAGGTACTTGGAGTTTGGGGTTGGACCTGAAGTGCTTTCTTTGTCGAACGGTTATACAAATAGCCTGCCGCTGAACCACTATACAACTGCTGTCTTGAAAACAGTTGTGAACTCAGAAAACAACAATAAACAAGGTTAAACATAAACAAATAAATAATAATAATGATGGATGCATGGACAAATGAAGTGACGCAAGCTTTAACTGCGATCTGGTTGGACGAACCAGAGATCAGGATGGCATGAAAAGAAATAAACTATTTTGTATAATTTACTAGGACAGCACAGTATTGGAAAAATTCTAAGTGGGGTATTTATAAAACAATGAGTTCAACATAAATTTCTCAAAAAAAACATCTAGGGGTGATTTAAACAACAAGGATAAAAATGATTATGACTGTCTCGAAGAAGCCATGCATGAGGTGCTCATGCGGAAGCAGTGGAGGTAAACATTACACTGATTTTTACACTTATACTAAATAATCTTGAAAAGGAATAATAATTTAAATTGCAAAACTTGATGATTTTTTTCCCCATGCAACAAAGGAAATGACTTAAACTTCCTGCACTATAATGTCCATATACAGAATTGAAAGTAAGAAAAAGCCTGATCTTAATCTAGCTGACTGGCAAAGTTAGAATCACAGATGCATAACATGTGATGTTGGTATTAACACTGCACTGCACGTCAGCCAGCCCTATAATATACAGTCATTTTTCGAATTCAGTACAAAATACCCTGCCTCACGCTGTGATGTCATTCAGTGCCAGTGCCAGTATTTACACCACTGGAAAATCAACACCTTTCAGTGCTGTTACTTTTGGTGTTTTCCTGAGGAACCAAAAGTAAGGTACCTGGTGTGGTGGGAGGACGCCCTTTAAATTATGATTGATTATGGGATGCTTAAAACTCGGGGGGGAAAAGTAGTGTAAAAAAAGTAGGGCTTGTTTTGATTCAGCTGAAGAACCGTTGCAATCTAGAAAAGAGATGACATGGATGTGTGATGCGAAATCGCAGTATTTTCACGATGTTTTACGTGTGCAGCCCTACTGTGCTCTGCTGCCCACTAGCTCTGCCATACTGCCAGGGGATGGTGCCGGATTAGATTTTTTTTGAGTGAACTGCAATGGGGAGATGGGGGGTGGGGTGGTTGAGGTAAATTGCACATAACGAAGCAGGCAAAGGAAGCTTTGAGTCGACACTCTTCCTGCTTTGCACCTTGGCCTCGTGTAAATTCTGCAGATGTGGTCCCTTTCAAGTTTTAACCAGGCACAAGCGACCATCGTCGCAGGCAGCGCAGAGATGCACAGGAAGCAGATGGCTACGGGTTAAGCTCCGGCTAATGCGCAGACTGTGGGTCGACGCTCCGCCACGCCAATGCGTAGGTTACCATGGCTCGACTTGTCACAAAACTGGTGTTTGCTGAAAGAGGCTCGCCCCGCTCTGCTTGTCCCGGTGACCGCCGCGCCGAGCGAGCCAGCCAATCAGCGTCGGACCGCGCATGCGGCAGGCCTCAGATCGGCCTGTATTTGTTCACACGCTCGCTTTGAGGGGGCTGTCCTTGTGTGAATCCCGTCAGCACAGAACAACACCGGCACGGTTTGTCTCCAGTGGAGTGGCGTCGAGCTGGTGGCCTCTGCTTTCGGTTTGCTAAACCCTTTACTAAAGGGTTTCAGTTTGAAATCTGAAGAACTGGGGGTTGCTTCTTGCGCAAGTTTAAACTTCCGAATGCGCAGGGTTGTTTGGCTGTGCGGTGTACATGAAAGCCCGTCAGACCAGAACAGTGCACAACAGAATTATTCAGCCAGTGGCTCTTGGCGTATTATTATACCAGACAAAAGTCAATTGTAGCCTAGAATGATGAACTATAGCTGTCATTTTAATGTAATGTATAGTGGAGGTGAATGAACTGATTTTAACCAGGGCTTCACACCACATTTTTACTCGGTTTGCTGTGAGCAGAATTGGTATGTTAACATTTGCAGTTTTGTGTTCCACCTTTAATCATCACTCGGGAACTGGTTAAAACCAAGGAGATACCAGTGAATAACGTTCCATGTAGGGCGGTGTGACGTGACCATATGTTTCTTTCAGATGGCATCTATCGGTAGATATCTTACTCCATAGTCTTTACTGGTGATGTTTCCGATCATTACAAAAATGCCTTCAATCACTAACTAGCAGCGCTGTCCTCAGGCCGAAATCCACCGTCGCTGCACTTGGTTTACAGCTTTGGTCAATCACAGACCTGGGTGTGACCCCGCACCCGCAGTGTGCTCAACAACAAAGAACACAGAGGCGTGTCACCCGTCAGGTGAAACTCAAATTGATTTTTATACATGTTGGCTTTTTCTGTATCCATGTATGAAGACGCTGCTTATTTACGGCAGGTTGTTTATTATCAAACAACGACAACAAATTTTTTTTTTAGGCTACTCAGTAGTCTACTCAATAGTCTACAACAATAGCTGAATAACTTAGGCAAATAAGTATTAGAAATAGGCAATCTAGCTGTAACCGTGATTTAAAAGTTAGGCCGTATGGCCACGTACGGTGTGCATAGCAACTTGCCGTTTTAGCACAGAGAATACATCTGTGAAAAGGACACACGGCCTGTGTTAGGGAAGCAGCCTGTGTTACGGCCTTTATGTGACCTAATCGTCGTCAAAACAGATTAGACTGTAAGCAAATTTGAAAGGCATCTTCAGCCACATGTTTGCTGGCTTCAAATGAAAGATGCTGCCGCTTTGGGTTTTCTCCATGCTGTGCCATGTAAACAGAAACATTTAAATGGCAAAAATGAAAAATGAAAGCTTGCTAATAGCCTATGTAGGCCGCATTATTTTTGCGAATCTGGAGCTAGCTTAGCTATTTCCAGGGTTAGTTCTCTTTTATATTGTAGAATATCTATCTATTAGTTACATGGCATAATATTAAGCTTCTGTGGTTATGAAGGCAGAGGCCACGCCGCCTCTCACTTTCACACCATGTCACCGCCTACCGCCGGTATATTTGGTATATGGAGACGTCAGTGACGTTCAGAAGACGGTAGTCTGACAAAGTAAACCCTGTGGCAAAGTTATTGCAAGCAGAAAATATTAAAACTTGTGATAAATAAAAGAACCAAAAATAATGTTATTAACCATCCATCCATCCACCCATCCATCCATCCATCCAACCATCCAACCATCCATCAGCGTAACCTCCAATCCCAGCGGGGGTCACTGGGGGACCAGAGCCCATCCTGGGAACAACGGGTGCAGGCAGGAACCAGCCCTGGGTAGCTGCCAATGCAGCGCAGTGCACACACACTCACATGGAAGGTTATTAACCAGTTACTGTTATTTCAAATAAATGTTTAAGTTCCAGAACATTTTTAAAAAATAAAGTTTCTGGTTTTGTTTTTGTTCATTGCAAAATAATGATTGTTACTGGTTTTCATTTTCGTTCCATGCGCTGGTTCTAAATCTTGATTTAAATGGCCTCTGTAGTTCATTTACGCTGTTTAATTTGTGCCTTTCTGGTTTGTGTCCCCCCATGTACAGGTTGGATGGTGTTAACTTTTGGGGCTCATTCAGAATGATTACAGATTGTAAGAATCGCTGCGGGACAATTTATCTGTGCCTATGGTATTTATTCTGGACGTCAGAGCTGCTGTTGCGTAATCGCGAATCCGTTTGATAGAGGTCCAGAACCTTTCAGGCCCCCCCACCCCGCCAATTAACGCACTGCAAGTGTGGGCAGAGATGGATGGACTTGGCCGTGAAGCAGGAAAGGCTGTTCCAGGGTTTTAAAAACACATTAACACTAGCTTTGTTTTCAAAATCTGTTTGTCTTTTGAATTTAAATATCCGTAAGTTTTCCTTTACATGATTTAATTTTACTACCCTGTTACCAATATATATGCACCATCCATAACCAGCCTGTGTTGTGTACAAATGAAATCTTGTTTTTTCTTACTTGGTCATAATTCTTCAGATTGTCACGTCTGGTGTGTCCTCACTGGCTTTTTGGCATTCAAGAGAGACACACCTATATAGCAGGGTTCCCCAGTTATGGTCCTGGAGGGCTATACAGTTTTCAGATTTCTCAGCTGGTGAGCTGAATAGTGTGTGTTTAAGCAAAGTACCTATATATAATCTGAACCTGAAATACCCATGCTGACCTGTAGGGGTCGTTCTCCTGCATACTTGCATGTTAACCCAGGCCTCCTGCTTTAGGATAAGGTGGCCTATGAAATTTACCTTCAAAGGACGTGGTTCTGGGATCCTAGTGCTGACTGCCTCATATCTTACGTAATCCGCTCCCCAGCATTTGTGGCAAATCACCTCGCTCTGTTTGACGTCTCCTGTGTATACAGAGGGATCGGCAGTCACTCGCCGTCACCCGTGCCTGTTCCAGAGCCACGTGTGCTGGCTGGGTCCTCGTCCTGGTTGAACAAGAGTGGACGTCTCTAGAATCACCTGTCTGGCCCCCTGGATAGAGGTGTCTGACCCTTTGAGTTCTGCTGAGTGGTTTAATTTGTTCTCCTCCGCATCACTGCCACGCTCGTGGTTTCCCCTCGTAATCGCGAGGTTCCAAGAACCTCGTATATCTGGTGAAAGCCTAGGAACACGCTTTCCGGAAGCTGGCATGGCATATGCATCACTTAGCCCTGAGGGGGGTTCGACACAGTGGGCTCTCCTGGGAACCTGCCGGCGAGGGGGGCGCAGGCCACTGATAAAGTGTAAACTCCCTTCTGCTTCTCTCTGGCACGCGTCCAAGGTCCCAGTGAAGTTGGAGGGGCCGAGGGCTGACCCCTTCATCAGCCTCCTAAAACAAATCTCCGGTGAAACTTAAACCCCGCCCCCCCCCCCCCCTTGCCCCCCGGCATGACACAGTTACTCAACCAAGACAGTCCACGCTGGGATCGCTAAGGCAGTTTTCAGTTAATGCGTAATCCACCTTGCTGGGGGGGGGGGGGGTCAGCTATGACCTCGGCGTGTTTTGAATGCATAGCCGAGTGCGTCAGTAATATGCTTTCGTACAGAAGGTACCCTGGGAAGGCCACACGCCTCTGCTGGGAGTAGGCAGGCTGCTGGTGACTGCTGTCTTACCAGTGGATGATACGCAAGGTCCGGCGCTGCTCATAGGGTTTCCCAGCTCTCTGCTGGGTTGAAAATACACTCCTCCGAGTTCTGACTGTGTTTTCAGAGCCGGTCGTGTGGGGCGGGGCGTGCTGGTATGGGGAGAATCACTGCTGGCTGCCTTATCTGGACAGTTCCCTCGATCATGTGACCATGAAAGTGCTGAGTCACAGTCTCCGAGGCCCAGGAGTAAACACTGGCACTTCAATATCATTCAAGGGGGCAATTTTTCCCCCCCCCCCGCAAAACAATGCAAGCATTTCAACTTTGTCCCTTTGTGCTTAGATGTGACACAGGCAAATATGTGGCAGGTAAATATCACTGTGGTCACACCGGATGATTGACGTGGGCTGCCGTTGGCTAATTTTGCCTAGAGGCTGTTTCTGAAACAGGCGCTCTGTGGGCATTCTGGTCGGCCGTCTCTCACGCTGTCACCGCCTTTGCGTGCCTGCCAACTGACGCAGCGTCACCTTTCAGGGCCTGAGCGTGACTCTCGGGGCCGACCTCGGCCGAGATAGCTGCTCAGTCACGCAGAGAGCGCCTGTATGAGGTAATACGGAAGCGATACAGAAACGGAGACGAGGCTCATCGCTTTTCTTTTACGTTTCTGGGTGACCATGTAGGCGCTGGTGTGACATATTATCGGGGAGGGGAGTTTATGATTAATTTTGCACCTTTAGAGTTTTGCTTCCCCCGCCCAAGCCCAGGCTTCTGCAATTGCTGCCTCCACATGTAGACATAAAGTCGACCCCCCCCCCCCTTTGTGGATGTCTCCCAGACTCTCAGCACCGGTCTTCCTGTTGTTGTTCTAAATGGGCCTTCCTGTTGTCTATTACACCTTGTTTTTCTCCACTGCAGCCATCCTCAGAGCTCCAGGAACCTGTGCATACTTTTGCCCCCATGTGGGCACTAGCGGGACCCGTCACGAACCGGGCCCCTCCGCGAGGCCGATTGGCTGAGAGGGAAAGCTGGGCGGTGCTCCGTCGCTCCCAGCCTCGTCGCAAAGCCTATTAAACAGGATTTCCTACTTCAGATATGCTAATCGTGTCATGTAGGGCTGCCTAATGGACAATAAATGAACAAATTACCCTCGACTCTGCCTGCCTTTCCTGTTCAGGTTTAATTCTGTGCTGAGAGGGAGGCCTGGCTGAACACAGGAAGCCCGTCCTCATTATTCCCGTTCCCAGTCGGTGCCCAGTCCCGCAGCAGCCTTGACCTGTGCCCCAGTCACTGGACCAAAGCACTGGGTGGGGAGGGGGTGGCTCTGTTTAGCTTGAGCAGGACAGGCTGATACGGAGGCTTGGTAGAGACGCCGGGGGGTGAGCTGTCCCTGCCAGCCCAGAGCTCGGGGGGCGTTGTATGAGGGAGGGGTGGGCTGGGCGTGGTGGGGGTTGGCTTGCACACCCCAAACAACATAATTGCCATCCTGGCCAAAGTAACCGCAACACAGCTTGGCTCCTGATAAGTGTGTGCTGACTGGACACACCCCTGTCACGTGACCTAGAGACGGCCTCCAATCAAACGCTGGGTTTGTTATTTCATGGTGGCAGGTAATGTGCCCTGATTATTTCTGGCATGCGGACAACGAAATTTACACATTAAAAAATTTAAACATTTTTTTGGTCTTATCCAGCCCAGTCTGACTTAGTTCAGTGTTACTACATGTGTAGTCGGTACCTCCTCAAAGTCATCACTTGGTACACAGGAAGTGTTACACAGAATTTTTTTTTGTTTTAAAAGTTGATTGTTGTGTAAGTTATTTTATAAATAGTTTATTTAGTGAAATGACTATTAATCTTATTATTTATATTCTCCTTGTCGGTGTTGTGGTATTAATAATATGGTTAGGAATGATATAGCAAGAAAATAATAATACTCTTCTTCTACTCGCACGTAATCGGCTTTGCTGCTCCGTGTTGTAACCCTGCATATGAAGGTGGTTTCCCGCATATTTTAACCAGCCGTAGATGGATACTTGAGTCACCGCATTGAATTTCCTGGCACGCAGCTCCATCTGATTGGAGAGTGTGTACCGTAACACCCGAGAGCAATATTGCGGTGTGGATCATATTTTGAAATCGCTTTCATCCCCGTGAGATGCTATCGGCATGTCCTCTGCTTTGACGCCTCCCCTTTCCTGCAGTGGCACATTTATGAATACAAATGTTTTTTTTATTATTATTCTCTGAGCCACGTCCCTCAGCCAGCAGCGTTTCTTGGTGCGGCCTGTCAGCGGGGACCCCGTCGCGGAGCTCAGGGCAGGGCCTCGCCCCCTGGCGGTCATTGCGGCCACCGGCGGGTTACGATGGCCGACCTCTGAGACCGGCTGCCCCTTCGGTCCATTGCGGAGCGGGTCGCTCCAGGGCCCGGCTGCTTTACAGCTGCAGGGGGTCGGGCTGCGATGATGCTTCTTTGGAAATGAGACGGGCGCTTCAGTGGCGCCTCTCCGGGATTCCAACCAATCGGGGAAACTGGGGCAGGGGGTGTCCAGGCCGAGCCAGTGACAGGGAGGTGAGCCCTGCCCGTGTTCAGGGGCCCTCGTCCAGCCTCAGTCTGGCGGAGGCCATTCTGAGCAGCCACACCCAGCTCTTCTCGTTAAAGGCATAGACTCTGCACCCCGGTCGCTTTATAAATGCCAGGCTTTCATAGGCTCACGGGCCGGCGAGTTGGCCAATCACATGCATGGTGTAGGGTTTCAGCTTGGCTAAAGAATAGGCAGAGGCATCCGCCCCCCCCCCCCACAAAGCCGTGGGATCTGGCAGCCCTGACCATGCCGAGACCCTCTTGCATTTTCCGGGTGCAGAGCCCCGTGCTGACCTGGATCTCTCTGCCTTTCAGTCTTTGTGGCATGTGGTCTGTGCCGGACGACATCTAGCTTTATCCCCAAAGTGTAACAGACCTCTATCCTTCCATTTGACGCATCCAGGAAGCGCTCTGTGTAACATCAAACTGGGTCTGGACCGGGTGAAATTTGGTCACATGCGTCAAGCCCTGGCGGTCAGTCACCCAGCTGCAGGCACTCGGTCTGGCTCACCTAAGCGAGCCGCTTCAGACCCAGCTGTCCTACTTGCCCGTCTGCCCCTCCTACGGGTCTTTTGACCACATAATAGCATGCAGTGACCTGAGGACAATGTAGCCTGGCCCTTTTCCCTGCAAGCCATTTAGCCTGCTTCCTGCTCGCCACAACACAAACAGGAAGAGGCCCTGAGCTTTGCTGGAGATTTAGCTAAAAGGGATTCGTTTCTGAAGGCAGACTGAGTTGACTGATAGAGCTGCCCTTGAGCACCTGTCTTAGGGCTTGCTTCCTGTATGTTGGTTGGTAATCATGTTGGAATGTCGCTGTTATGAGGGGCACTGGGAAGGAGTAATTAAATCATAAAGTTATTGTGGCAATGCTTTGTAAATCTGACCGGGATTTCCTGATTACTGTTCTGTTGGGTCCAAATGGACAACACAGATCCAGGAAGACCCAAACGGGAAATTTAGATGATTTAGGTAAATTTAGGTGATTTGGATCAGATAGAATTTTCAGCTCCTTGTCCTTCCAGTACCTGGGCCTTTGAGACGCCATGTGCTCACGGCGGACTCTGACCGGACGGACGGCCTGATCGATGCGGGGGGCCACGTTACAGCAGGACGGGCTCTGTTTGACTTTGTGGGGCGTGTTGACCTCTGAGGCAGGCTGTGACTCAGGAGCTGCTCACTCCTGCATGAAAGTGAATGACCTGAGGGAGGCAGCGTGCTCTGCAGAGGGGAGTTTGGGCAGGTGTAGAGTGAAGGAAGGGTGTCAGAAAGACAAAGGGGCCCTGGCAGTTTCAGGGTTATGAGGGAACGGCCACAGGAACTCGAACCCACTGCTGATACTGGGGTGAAATTGACAGCAGTCAGCATGTTATGCATGTGAACATCACTGCGCATGGATATTAAAGCTTCAAATAATAATTATTTGATTAACAATTGTTTATGCCTTATTTCTCGATTGTAAAATCAATTGGTTTTTCTTTAAGTCACTGTGGTTTAGCTTAAACAAGGAACTAGTCACTTCTGCTGTACTTTAAGCTACAGCTTAAATGTTATTTCTACGACAGGTAAATGAGCTTTGTGGTGTACTCTAGTTACTGTACAGGTGGTAACATAAACCCAGCTTTGAATGCGAAATGAGCATTGAGACACCAGAGGGGTTGACAGGAGTGTTCAGAAAAGACCGTTTGGTGTCGCCGCCCTGCTGACTGTGTGCCTAAAAGACAGCCATCATCGACATAAATGTACACAGTCAAGCTACTTCCTTGTTTTTACCCATATGCATGGTTTGGGGCTTTAAAGTCCCAACACTAGCAGTTATGCATTTAGCCTTGGTACTGTTAACTTGGAATATTGATTAAGTTTAAATATCAGCTGGCAATATCAGCCAAGATCAACACATCAGACTAATGTTGGTATCATATATTAATTCTTACGAAATACTGATATGTTAATTTGATTCATTATGCATCTCTACGTTAATGTATGCCACTTTTGTTTGTTTTGCTCTGCAGTGTTTCTGTCTGGTAGGACGTTGACCTCGGGCGGTTGCATAGGGGGCAGTGAATAAATAATGACCCACAGGATCTGTTACTTTTGATCAGGCATGCGCCTGGACGTCCCTGATGATTAGCTGACCACAGCCTTGCCTGTTTCGGTTACACTGTCTGGACGCTCCAGTTAAGTGATTTGGGGGGGGGAATAAAAAAACCCCATAAGGCGCAGAGTGACCCCCCGTAAAGTGCTGTCAGATCTCAGTATTTATCTCTTTGCTTTTGCAATGTGACTAATCTCTTTCCCCCTCCTTGTTTTTCCCCTTTAGTGTCCAGTGTCATGAAACTTAATCCACCGCAAGCCCCGTCGTGTGTAAGTATTACGTTTCTTATTGGTTGGCCTGCGATACAGGGCATGCCACGTGAATGTAGCTGGACCCACTGTGTGAATTGGAACCTGCATGCTGCAGACTGTTTTCTGGGTGCATGCCCACATAAATATGAGGGACCTTTTGAAATGTATTTTCTAATGGCTGCTGTCAAATATGATTTGATAGAAATCTTGTTTTTGCTGATGCTGTATATTTTTAGTCTGCCTTGCATCCCAGCAGGCCAGGGGTCTTGATGCTGTGCGTTGATGCTTAACCTTGTCATTTATATCTGTACAGACCATTATGCTGCCCCCTGTCCAGTAATGACTTCTTACGCTGCACCCTGTGCTGCACCCTTACCTGGTATTGGCAGGGAGGGGGCAGTCCTGTAAAGTCATCTGCATTTTTAATAGGTTGAGAGAGACCCCTTGTAGTCACATTAGCACAGCGATGATGCTC